>BSBM01000195.1:31970000-32425000 GCA_027924585.1 Larix kaempferi | reverse complement strand
TTTCATACTGGATGTAGGCCCACCACCTGTAGGTCTTCATCATCACTGGCCATACTGTGGAATCCTTAGGACTTATTACGTGTGTCACAAAACCTGGTTGCAGCATCCCAGGCTATTACGAGCACACAGTTCTACCTGTCGGATCTCCAAGGAGCACAATACATGTGACCCATCACAAAACCTGGCTGAAGCATCCCAGACTGTTACGAGCACACAGCTTTACCTGTCGGATCTCCCAGGAGCACATTACATGTGATCTCACTACAAAACCTGGCTGAAGCATTTGATGCCTTTTTCATCCTGTCCAGATCTCCCAAGAGAAAATTACATGTGGTCCACCACAAAACCTAGCTGAAGCATTTAAGGCCTTTTTCATCCTGTCCAGATCTCCCAGGAGAAAATTACATGTGGTCATGGAAAAACCTGGCTGAAGCATCTGAGGCCTTTTTCATCCTGTCCATATCTCCCAAGAGCAAATTACATGCGATAGGACAAAACCTTGCAAGAGCATCTCAGGATGTTACGGGTACACAACTCCGACCTAAAGATCTCCCAGGGCACAAATTACATGTCCTCCTAGAGCAATGTCTTGAAAGATCATCCCAGGATATTATGGGTATGCAACTCCGACCTATAGGATCTCCTAGACATGCTCATTTGCACAACCTGATCCACGGCCACAAAGTATCATCTGATACTCACCATACATCATCCTGATGTACACATGATCATCCTGATCATCATCACTGCATCGTCCTGATGCATGTCATCTGGAGAAGATCGTCATCCATGATCACCCTGATCATACAATGCATCTACCTGATGCATACCAAGTATCTACCTAATACATATCACCATACATAGTGTATCCACTTGATACATAGATACATGATCCACACAATGTATCCCTCAACATACATGATCTACCTGATCATACAATGTATCCACCTGATACATATATAGATACATGGTCAAAGCATCCAACATGATGCATATACAAAATACATACAAATGATCCAACCGATCACATCCAACATCCAACATGGTGCATACATACACATAAATATAAATGATCCAACTGATCATATCCAACATCCAACATGATGCGTACATACATATACATATAAATGACCCAACTGATCGTATCCAGCAGAAACTAGAACATCATCCTGATGCTCATCATCTAGTGCTTACATCCACAACCATGTGAAGGATCCTCCTTCCACAATGCTTGGAGTGGCTTCAGCAAATGTGTCCATCACTTCTTCCTCGAAGTGTCCTCGATCTGAAGAACACCAAGCCTCTCCCTGAAGTACTCGAACTTCACCCTGGCTAGTGGCTTCGTCAACACATTTGTAGTCTGCTCGTTCGTCGCAACATACAGGAGCTTCACAGCTCCTCTCTGCACCATATCCCTGATATAGTGATATTTGATCTCTATGTGTTTTGACCTGTCATGAAACACTGGGTTCTCAGATAGCTTCACACAAATCTGGTTATCGCAGAAGATACCAGTAACATCCAATGGGAGATCAAATAACTCAGATAATAGCTTCCGTAGTCATACTACCTCACAACTAGCTGAACAGGCTGCAACATACTCTGCCTCAGCTGTACTCAGTTCTATGTAGGACTGCTTCGTGTTAACCAAGAGATCACACATGATCCCATACTGAAGCAGCATCCAGACGTGCTCTTCCTATCTGCAGCACTGCCAACCCAATCTGAATCAACATAACCCTATAGTTAAACTTTTGATTCGCTTCATACTTGAGCCCATAATCCACTGTACCCTTCAGGTACCTCAGAACATGCTTTACAACAATCAGATGAACACTCCTCGGATCTGTCAGGAACTGACTCAATGTGTTCACAGAAAAGAAAATATCTGGTCTCGTGTTCGTCAGGTACATCAAGGACCCAATCATATGACGATACATAGAGACATCAACCGGCTCAGATGAAGCATCACATAGAAGCTTTAGATTCGATGCCATAGGTGTGGCCATGGCCTTGCAATCCATCATCGTGAATCTCTTCAGGATATCTACTTTGTACTTCCCTTGACCAAGGAAGATCCCATCTGCACTCTGCCACACCTCCATACCTAGGAAATAGTGCATCATTCCTAATTTTTTCATATTGAACACAGCAGCAAGCTTCCTCTTAGTATCTGCAATCAATTTGTCATCTCCTGTTACAAATAATTCATCCACATACAGGAGTAGAATCACAGGATTCCTTTCCTCAACCTTGTAGTAAAGGTTGGAATCCGCTTTACTCTTGGTAAAGCCCAAACTAGATAGGAAACTGTCCATCCTACCATACCAAGTTCTGGGAGCTTGCTTCAAGCCATACAAGGCTTTCTTCAATTTGCACACATATGACTCCCTGTCATGTATTTCGAAACCGAGTGGCTGCTCCACATATACTTCCTCTTCAACTACACCATTCAGGAAAGTAGTCTTGAAATCCATCTGGTGTATCTTCAATTTCATCACTTTTATATTTCTCTATGCTGCCATCTGCAGCATGCTTGATCTGATAGATCCATATGGAAGTCATAACAAACTTCCCTTTAGGTCTTGGGACTACATCCCAAAAATCATTCTTCATGATCGACGGATCATGGCATTCTTCCCATATCCTGGGAACTTCAATATCTTCAATAGATAATTTTGTTGCTAAACAAATGTTGTAGTTCTTCTTTTGTAGGTGATGGCATACGATCTTTCTTAAATTGCATGATTAGAAACATCTCATGGTCTTTCTTAATAGACAAGTTAAATTGCATGATTAGAAACATCTCATAGTTTTCAAAACAAATGCTTATACATAAAGAAATATGTCATACAGTCATGCAATTATTTTAGCCAATGCTTCAATACAACATTCATCCATATCCTGTAACTTTCTAGATGCCTTCCAATCTCTACCAGAACATTGTTAAGAGTTTGCACTACTCCCAACATGTCAGCAAAGAGGTTTCATTCTAGATAGGTAGTAATGGAATGTTGTACAATGCCTTAGGCCTACTTACCCATCAAATGCATATTAGTAGTATACTGTTCATTAATGTAATCATTCTAATATGCACAATACATATCCTAAGTCTAGGAACATAAGTATATGTATCATTTAACAATTTTATTTAAACAAACAAATATGTAAGAAGTGGTAATTAAAATACTTATCTTTGTTTGTTTGTTGGGTGGATTCCCTCCGAGTCTTTGCTTCCTTGCAGGAGCTGCTGAAGTAGCTTCTTCTACACCTTTCTGAAGTGGAATGTAGAAAGATGGTCAACTCCCTCTGAATATCTGCATCCTTGCAAGAGCTGCTGGAGTGTGCTCCCTCTTGATCTTTGCTTCCTGGACTACCTGTCCTTGAACTTATATTCATCCTTGGTCCCTATGCATGCTTATTAGTATCATGATTGTGTTATCCTTTAGGTCTCATACAAAATCATACATTCATTAGTATATTCTCAATATTCTCAATATTATCAAAACACAATAATCTCAAGCATGTCTAGTCATGATTATTTCAAACAGAAATAATAAGCATTAGCATTCAAGGTTTATATAGGACTCTTATGGTTAGTCATATCATAAGAAACATAACATGTCTAAACCTATGATTACTCGAACCTATGACTCTTTTGGTTAGTCATATCATTAATTAAGGTAAGACATATAATATGCATATACCCATGATTATTCAAACCTATGTCTTTATAAACAATCATCATCAATCATGACATGCATACTTATATAAGAGATCCTATGATATAAGGAAAACATACCTGGTCATCATATTTGCTAGTTATGTCCAGCAATGTGTTCTTGTTCTCTTGAATGACCTGCATAACTCATTAGTTAACTTTTGCAAAAACAAATTATACATACCTCTATGTGATCCATGACTATGGATGAATCTTTGTCTTCATAGCATGTTCGGGTTGTCCATTTAATTTGTACAATTCTCCCTCTTGCTCTCCAATCACTACTGCATCACTGATTGTTTTACCCTTTGGCCACATTAGGACTTGGCCATCCACAAATGCAACCCTCATACCTTTTGCATCCAATGCAGAGATGGAGAGTAAGTTCTTCTTGAGCCCATGTACATAAAGGATTTCTTTCATCTTCAAAGATTTTCCAGAATCTAGGTCGTAGGAGGCTTCACCACTTCCTTTGACTGGGTATTGAAAATTATCCCCGAGTTTCACCTTATAGGGTGATTCATGTTCAGATAGGTTTACAAAAGATTCCTTAAACCTAGTGATGTGCTTGGAAGCCCCACTGTCAATTAACCAATCATTACAACCATGGGAGATTGTACTTGTGAGAGCAGAGATTAGGACATACTCTTCTTCACTGGATGAGTCGTCTTCACTTTTTTCCCTAGCTTTCTTCTTTGGAGGTTCATCATCTTCGGTAGCATGAGCATGGTACCTTCTTTTGTTACCCTTCTTCTTCTTGCTGGAGTTGTTTTTGTTGTGGTTGTCCCTTTTGTTCTTGGGACATTCTGAAGCAAAGTGACCCTTCTCATTACAAGTGAAACACCTTAGATCTTTCTTGTCTTTGTGATAATGATGAGAAGATTTCTTCTTGTGATGGGATGGCTCCCTCTTGAACTTTCCCTTCTTAGTGTGAGCTGTGAGAGCTTGATCTTCATTCCCCATCTTTTCTTCTCTTGCCACAAGCCTTGCTTCTTCTTGAGAACATTCCTCCCACAATCTGCTGAAGAAGATTAATTTCTTTCTGGCACAGATCCCCTAGATAAAAGAGTCCCATGACCTAGGTAGGCCATTCAAAGTGGTCATAACAATTTCACCATTCTCCACCATTTCATCTACAGCTTCAAGTTGTTCCTTGATCTGAGAGACCTTGGAGAAATAGGATCGAATGGTTTCTCCATTCGACATCTTGACTCCTTTCAATTGATTCCACAAGGTCATCTTCTGATTTATTTTCTTCCCTTCAAATAGCTTGGTCAAAGAGTCAAACATCTCCTTGGGTGTCTTTAGAGAAGACACATGGGGTATGAGATGGTCTTTGATAGAATCAACAATGATTCTCTTTTCCTTGACCAAGTTCTTGTTATGCAATACCTTAGCCTATTCATCCTTGGGATAGGGATGTTTTCTTTTATGTATGAGTCCAACTCATTCTCTTCCAGGATTAACCCAATCCTATACTTCCAAGCTTGGAAGTTATCAACCCCTTCAAGCTTATCCTCAAGATTGGTGTGGTGAGACATCTTAAAGAGTACTTCAAATGGAAATAGAAAAGATTTAGGTCTTACCACTTGAAATGCTGAAAACTGGATCTGGTCCTGGATTAGGGTTTGTCGAAAAAACCCTAAAAATTCAAAATGTGAATTTCAACTTTTTGAAAGGATAGAAATATGTACCTTGATGAGCTGATCAGCCTGGTGTATTCAGAATTTGAGATCAGCAAAGATTTACCCTTCAGATTTGCCTTTTTGTCCTCCCGGGTTCACTAGGGAGAGCGCTGAATTAGGGTTTGCGTTTCCTGGAGATCTACCCAGCCAAAAATCTCGATCCAAAGCTCTAAAATTCAATTTTTGCAAGGAGCTTCCAGCTATGTCTTCAGATTTCAGAAAGTCCTATTTTTGTGGAAACCCTAATTTTTAGGGCCAAATCTGAAAAAGCTCAGAATTGAATTCTGATTGGACAAATAGATTCTCCTTGATGAGTATAGTCAATATACTATACTGATTTTCCAAAAACTGTGGAGAGAAACCCAATAAACAAGAAACTCAAGTTTCCGTCATTGCAAAATGTCTTGTTCTCAGGTTAGCTCTGATACCATGTTAAATTTTGAGCATTAATTCACAATAATCTTGGATCTTTAGTGAGAGAATAACATATACAGTATATCAATGCATAACAATCACAATAAGCATGACAAGCATCACAACAATCAAAAGCATGAGAGACAAGAGACACAGAGTTTCCGTGGGAAAAACCTTAATGTGAAAAACCCCACAACTTCCTCAGAGATAGAGAGAGAAATGGCTCAACCAAAGTACAACCAAAATACACTGAGATAGTCTCCTAGTAGCAGATGATCCTCTTCCTCACTAGTGCGCCACTTTCTGAGTGAGAGAAGTGTGAGTTTCTGAGTGATGAAAATAGAGATCTCCCGATCTCTATTTATACTAACTTGTTTGCCCAGTTACACTATGGGGCCGACTTGTCTAGCTAGGTACATCCATAATATAATATATATTTCAGGGCTGGCCCCACACATGGTGGTCTAATAAATCGTCGCCAAGTACACACACTTGAGACACTTGTCAATACACATGATGACACTTCCTTATAGAGGAATAACACATCTCTTATAAGGGTACAATAAATATATATGAAATACATAGATGAAATACATTCCGAAGTTACATATACATCAACATAGAGATATGGTGAATTGTAAATAAGTCTTTTCATTCACAAGATTTGAGATGAGCCCATACCTTTTTGTTTTTATCATATGCCCACAACAATATCCATGCAAAAACAACAATGAATTTGACAAGAAGATTTCCCAAGTTCACATCTAAAAAAACTCATATAAACACTAGACAAGATGAAGTATGCAACCTCCTCATTGTGTAATTAGTTCCCAAGTTAATTTTGTTATTTTCACCTCGTATTATGCTAGCAAAAAATACTACAAAAAATACTACACACTCACTAAACATAGCTAAAAATATCACTTCAACTCATCCACAAAACCTCAACTCTCTCATCTCTTATTCAATACCATTGTATGGAATGAGGATATCTGTAAGTATATGCACCTTTCCTTTCTCTATGAATCCAAATATGATAATATTCATCCATATTTACCATCCTTACAATATCCCTTCACCTTTAATATTGATTTTTTTTTTCTTCCAAAAACCAAGACTTTCCCACTTCATGCTCTATTCAACATGATGATTGTTGGTATAGTCCCTAGTTCCCCACTCTCTAACACCTCCCCACCCTAGATATTGCACATTGAAAGGTCAAATTATATTCCCCCTAATCACCCTTCCCAAGACCATGATCCTTGTTAGAAACCTTTGCATCCTCCTTAAGTTTTTACACAAAACAAGGTATACATTCATTCTATTGTGATGCATTGTTAAATTCAACCATGGGTATTTTAAACTCAAAATCACATTCTATCATCTCAAGGTTTATAGATAAGAAAATAGTTTGTTGTTGTTTCTTCAACTCCTTATGGTGTTATATAACCTAGTAATTTATGATGGTAAAGAACATTGCCTCAAATGGAAGGATATACCATTCCACTATGAAGACAAAGCAATCAAACTAGGTGCAAAATTTAGAATTGATAAAATTAAAGGAGAAAGCAAAAAATGCAACTAATTAAGGTTACCTTATTTGATGAAGAAAAACTATCAAACTATTCCCAAGGCATCTCTATCCATCTCTGTTGTAGGGTGATACTACCATAATTTTTATGAATTCATGGCTAGGCAAGATACTAGTTTCTCCTCTCTACATTTGACCAACCATCATCTATATTTATTGGAATTGTAAGGGATAATGATGTTTATTCGAACACAAATAAACCAACATAGTCTGTAGTTGTATATGTTAATTTGTAAAGTGGTAAGCTATGTTGGAATGTGTCGGGTTCATTGTATAATGGCACTAATATCTTATTTGTTGTTTCTTTTATAGGGGTAGGCCTGATAGTTGTGTTAAAGAGACTTTTGGAGATGGGAAACTCACGAAACACAAAAAAAAATTAGAAGGAATCTGCCCATTGAAAAGGTCAATGACTTAAGAGAAAAGGCCAGGTTGGGAATGGAAAGATTGAGACATGGTCCTATCATTGCCCCAGATCCTACCATTGATCCTAACACAATTGTTGACACAACAACCTTTTGTTCAGAACCACGGGTAAAGCGGTCGCGTCCAACGGACTCAACTCAAATTCCAACATCAACACAATCTCCAACCAACAATCCATCAACGAGTCATTCTGAATTTCCTCATGACATAATAATTTTGGGAGATGCTGCATGTGTAGAGATGGACATACAAGCCTTGCTTAATTTGCAATCACCCCAAGAAGACCACAACCATGTCGACCACACTCCCATTATGGCCCAATCTATGAACGAAGCACCACAACAAACAAGCTCCGGTATTCATGTCTCATGTCCACCCTCCCTACCTCGACTGTCCACTACAAGAATAAGAACTCCTAGACGTATTCATGTGGATGAGAGTGCTATGTCGGGGCTTGAAGGCAAGTTTCCAAAATGCACTATCGAATGGCAATGCAACAAAATTGTCAAAGAATATTTTGAATCCAAAGGTGATGCAGGTAAATGTCAATTATTGCTATTTTTGTTAAAGTCACGTTCTGTAGCTGTTGTTAGGAGAATTTTGGGCATAAAGATGGTTAAAAGTTCAGAGGCCAACAGTCATGATGTTAGAACTCTCAAATCTGCATTTAATGTGATTGGGAAGACGTCTCATACAAAAGATCTTTGTGCGGCTTGTCGTGTTTTAGCGGAATCAGTTGTAAGCAAGTCCACAAGGCAACGTCGCCTACTATCACACACTTCTCACATACTCAAATTAAATAGAAAAACTATAAAAAAGTACTCTGTTATAAGAGAAAATATTGAGACTCCGGGTGGAAACGATTGTTGGGCTTTTGTTGGTAGATTGCCACGTGCAGATAGGAAGCTAATTGATGCTATTAAGGAGTTAGTACAAAAGTTTTGGCATGATCATACTAGACCTTCATCAAACCAAAGAGACATGCTAAAATTGAGAAAAGGTTCTAATGAACGTGAGCCCCATGTTAAACACTTCCTTGACACCACACAGACTGAACTCTATGAGAGCTTCAGGAACGAGCACACACAATTGAACCTGGGCCAAAGGTCCTTTGAGAAATGAAAACCATGGTACGTTCGTATATGCATTGATCGGAACACATGTTGTTGTAGATACCACGAGAATATGAATATTATTATGACACATATAAACATATATTTTGTGATTTGCATACTAACATTGTGTAGGGTTGCAATGAATCCATACTACCACCGAATGCATCAAGAGACTTTATCCACAACATCATGTGTCCAAGGCCCGAAGGAAAAAAGTATTATGAAAAATCGTGTCTATATGAGACATGTTTTAGGTGCAGTGGGTTTTCTCCTTTGAACCGTTGCATTCATGAAAGCAAGGAGCACGAATTTGGCATGATGGGCATGGAGATGCAGAGCTTCTAGTACGTGACCTATCAATTAGACAGCGTCAGAGAAAGTAAAAAGATTGCATTGGTGAAGTCACAGGTACAAATGAATATTGGATATTTTTCATATTACACGTTCAATTTATGGCATATACATTTTTCCAAAGGCCACATTGTAATATTTCCCTTGTTTCCATGGTAACAGGTACCGGTATGTGACTTCTTAACGGAATTCTATGAGAAAACCGAGTAGTATGTTCAACATGTGCATGTAGAGTGATGGAAAGATGAGCAGTACAGAAAATTCAGGGACACATTTCCCATTGGAACCATAGTGTCAATTGTGGATTTTGTAGAAAATTACACCCTTTAGCCACAAAATGAAATTCAGAGTCAATACTACCATTCAAACCAAGTCAGCATCATGGTACATATTATGTATATGCATGGGCCAGAGAGCAAAAATGACAAGAGGATAATACTGAAGGAGACAAACTTTTACATAAGTGATGATAGAACCCATGATCTGCATTATGTGCAACATTATTTTCGAATTTTCTATGGTCAGTTGAAGGAGAGAGATATACAGATGGATCAGCATTGGATATGGTCGGATGGTTGTGCGGGCCAGTTCAAAAATGCCTGAGTATTCCAATGGATGAGTACTTTGCATAAGACTTATAATGTGCCGCATATCTGGAACTATTTTGAGACTAGGCACGACAAAGGCGAGCATGATGGGGCCGGTGCATGCATCAAGACCGCACTACGAAGGGAAGAGATGAGGTTTGACAAGGAACCTCATATCCGAGATGCATGATCCATAGTTCAATGGTGCTCCGCAACAATGTCAAAACGAGTAAGAGATCAACAAACATCATCAATGGCAGGATGTGTGGTGAGAAATTTTTGGCTAGTGGTTGACATAGATCGATCGGGTTCCTATAGTTGCGGCAAACTACAAGGAACACATGGATTTCATTCAGTTCAAAGCTCAAGCAACCACTTATTTGAAATATGGACGCGAAAGCTTGCATGCTTTTGCATCCCTTCTAGCAATGGCGAATGGGATGAATGCGAATGCATGGACTAGGTTGATGAATGGGATCGTGTGTCACTTGTAGTAGACCAACGTGCAATTGTTGAAACAACCCAGTTGGAGGAGGGTCAGTAAGTGATTTTGACATACTACGACCATATCTCATATCTTGTACAACCAGGACACATATACGCAGTTGTTGCACCAAAAGACAATGAATGGGGAGCGGATTATTGGTTGGCACGGTGCATCCAAGGTAAGCAAACCCTCTACGGATCATTAATCGATGATGAAGGAATTGAATTTCCTACTGGATCGATGGTGGTTAAGGGAGAATATATTCACTAGATGGGAAGTCAAGAAAGACTTGTGGGCATGTATTCATGGATTACAAATGAATTTCAGTGGTCTATCACTTCACAAACTTGATCATTGGCACAAACATCCATCTTCAAACAAAGTCAAGCAAGAGCTCAACCAAGGTACGCTACTACCTGCCTCATTCAGAGCACGAAAGATTGATGGAAGCAATTAGCAACAGAGAGGATCCAGATGGATTTATTGAATGAGGCCATTCAACTTTACATAAGAGAAAGAATTGCATCAAAGAATGTTATGTTCTACATCGAGGTATGTGTAGTTTTATGTTATTTCGTTGGTACATGCATTTTTTGTTGATACATAAATACATACATGTCTTTGCCTATGTTTTTTATTTTTCCTATATGTATTAAATTGTTCCATGCTTCTCTTTTATGTTGAATAAAATGGTGATGTGATTTGGATCAAATTTGAGTTAGTATTTTCTTAAATATATCTATTTATGTTTGTAGCATTTGAAGATAGCGGTTTTGATAGGTTCTCAAGATTAGAATTACCTAGGTTTTAGGAATTTTTTTGAAGTACATAATCTATTACAATGGTCTTGAAAATTTAACTTGGTAGATGAAACCTTCTAGGAATCCATGTATGGATAGAAGGGTCTTCCACTTGGGGCATGGAGTTATCATAAAGTTTCAAGGGTGGTATTTTTGAGATCTATACTTGAGAAAAGCATTGGGGAACTGTGAAATTTCTTATCGATCAAATATCTCTTTAGTTTCTCTCTCTTTAGTTTTGTGTCCACCCAAACCTTTTTCATGCTTTGGGTACCTTGAGGTATATCCCCAACCCAAAAAACTCTTATATTATGATGATTATGATGGTTTAGGATTTTGGTTCCCCGTGCTCTTATAACCCAAAAAACTCTTATATCCCCAACCTTTTTCATAGATTTGGTTTTCCATGCTCAATGCTCACCCAAATCTAGATAGATTTTGGATTTTTTCCCTTATCCAAGAATCGTGTCATCAACCTAGGGTTTCCACTAATATATTTTAATTAGATACTAGAATCTACTTGACCAAATTTGATGAAAAAATGCATAGAGATCTTCTAGACTCTTATATATATGTATCCCATCAATTTGTGTTAAAACATGCTCATTTATGGTTGGAGATTGATTCTTTATTCCTATAGATAACCACTTAGAGGGACTTGTCATCATCATCATCAACATCATCTCTAGGTTCCTCATCAACATCTCCATCATCATCATCTTCTTCATCATCGTCATCTTCATCACCATCACCATCACCATCATCATCACATCTTTTTCATCGTCATCATCATCATCATCATCATCTTCATCACCATCACTATCATCATCAACGTCTTCATCATCATCACCATCTTCATCATCTAATTGAGTAGCACTAACATGTTCATCATTGTCACCTAATGGTTGGAAATGTCCTTGAGGGAGGCTTTAGACCTACCTCACCCATGTCAGTGCTTGAGTTTTTGGAGGTCGACCTCCCACCCCACATGTCCATCATCATCATCATCATCATCATCATCATCTTCATCACCATCACCATCACCATCAACGTCTTCATCGTCACCACTCTAACTCTAACTCTAACTCTAGGTTCGTCATCAACATCTCCATCATCATCATCTTCTCCATCGTCATCATCTTCATCACTATCACCATCACCATCACCATCACCATCACCATCACCATCACCATCATCATCAATGTATTCATCATCATCACCATCATCATCATCATACGTGCCTGGTTGACGATTTTCCAAAGTTGACCCTCGTGTACAAAAATTGCACACTCCCTTACTAAGAAAAACCCTAGTTTCCAATATGGACGTACAAGATGACACCGAGGCCATAGGACCAGAGGAGAGGGGTACCCCTAGCACTATCCTAGCATCCTGAATCCAATGGAGTCAATGGTTCATCGATCGGAGCCACGGTCGTCATTATATGGCTTGTTCCGTCTCACATCCAAAAGGCCTTCAGGGACACCTGCTGGGGGCATAGAAGTCCAACCGTGTAGCAAAAATGGTTTCCGGGGAGTCTTGCAGGTGTGTCTAGGCAATTTCTGGCTAGGAACACTAGCCGTAAGTGCCCAACGGACGATTTTGCAGAGTTGACCCCCGTGTGCAAAAATTGCGCACTCCCTCACTGAGCAAAACCCTAGTTTCCTAGATGGACTTATAAGATGGCACCCGGGTCACGGGATTGGAGGAGAGGGGCACCCCTAGCACTATCCCAGCATCATGAATCCAACAGAGTCAATGGTTCATCGATCAGATCCACGGTCGTCATTCTATGGTTCGTTCCGTCTCGCATCCAAAAGGCCTTTAGGGACACCTGCTGGATACCTGTCGGGGGCATAGAAGTCCAACCGTGCAGCAAAATTGGGTTCCAGGGAATCCTACAGGTGTGTTTAGGCAGGTTTCGACTGGGAACGCTAGCTGTAAGTGCCCAGCGGACGATTTTGCATAGTTGACCCCCGTGTGCAAAAATTGTACACTCCCTCACTGAGCAAAACCCTGGTTTCCAAGATCGACGTACACTATGGCACCTGAGCTACAGAACTGGTGGAGAGGGGCACCCCTAGCACTATACCGGCATCCTGAATCCAACGGAGTTGACGGTTCATCGACCGGAGCCACGGTTGTCAATCTATGGCTCGTTCCGTCTCGCATCCAAAAGGCCTTCACAGACACCTGCTAAATACCTGCCAAGGGCATAGAAGTCAAACCATGCAGCAAAACCTAGTTTTGGGGAGTCCTGCAAGTGTGTCTACGTAGGTTTCAGTTGGGAACGATAGCCATAAGTTCCCAATGGATGATTTTCCAAAGTTGATCGTCGTGTGCAAAAATTGCACACTCCCTTACTGAGCAAAACCCTAGTTTACAAGATGGATCTACAAAGTGACATTGGGGCCATTGGACTGGAGGGGAGGGGCACCCCTAGCACTATTCGAACGTCCTAAATCCAACGGAGTCGATGGTTCGTCGATCCGAGCCACGATCATTATTCTATGGCTTGTTTTATACCCCTATGTCCTAAGAAGGTTGAAGTTGTAAAGCAACAGGTCTCTAGTATTCATCCTGAAGCTCTTTTGTTTATGTCTAAAATAAAGAAGCTCTCAGTTCGTGAGCTGGAACATATCGATCTTAACAGGATTTATACAATCTTTGTTTTATGAGAAACTGACCTTAGAACTTCTCGTAGCAATGTCAATGAATCCTTCATTTTGCATTTGTTACCATAAGAAGATCAATTTTCAACAAAACAATGTAGTTATTACATGTGGAGGCAGCGGTCTCTCGTGGAAATATGTTGGGAAATGGGATATTACATTAACTTTTCTGATAGGCGAGCAACTTATAGAAGGAAATATGGCGGCTGTAGGTATATAGATGTTCTGTATAAAAAAATAAAGGCCAACTACGGGAGATAGAAGAATCAATAAAACCCAAATTTAGAGAGATAAATGATCTAGTTCCTTCATTTAAATTTTCAAACCATTATGATCAACAAATAAACATCTCTTCCACTGCCATTTTTGTTCTCTTCTGCAATCATATGTAATGTGGCCTTAATAGCTCTCAAATTGATTTGCATTCTTTAAAGATGTGAACCAATTATGCACCCATAAATGAACTCATAACTTTGTTTGTCTCCTTGTTGTAGGACAACGAACTTCCTATGTAGGAATGGCTTCTACAGTAGCTTATTTTACTGCAGGTTCTTGTGGAGTAGCACATCCCTTTCAGTGATGGCCTTGGCTTGTATATGATTTGCTTCCCTTTTTCTTACTGTTGGTTCTTGTGTGACAGTAGTAAGACTTCTTCTTCCAACAATTTCTTTGGCTTGTGCATCATATGTTATTTTCTTCTCACTGCTGGTTCTTGTGTGGCAACAACAAGACTTCCTATTGTTGGTTCTTGTGTGACAACAATAGGGTGTATGTAGCAACATCCTTTTATGCTTGGGTGCTAGGAGATGTTGGAGTAGACTTAGCTAGGGAAGTAAAGATGAGGTAATTTTTAAATGGAAGGGTGAAGGTTTGGGTTGAGAAAGGATGGTAGAGGATGGAACAAAAGGATGAAGAGTAATGTAAGGGTAATGGTGTGTTCACGGTAGGTAATGGTGTAGTCATGGTAGGTAGTGGTGTTCCCCTTCCCCCAAACTGAAATATTTTACTACCCTTACAAATATAGGAGGAAGTAGTGAAAAAGGCTCGAGTGATTTTCCAAATACAAATCTATAGCATTCAATGAACTTGACTAACAATAAAGAAAATAAGCATACCTGTACCTACCTATGAATATCATGAAATGTGCAACAACATTCTGAGAAGCATGAGATCTGATGTGGTCCACAATTGTGTAAAAACTTGCAAGAAAGAGCAATCTGGAATCTGGAGCTCATAGCATGATGAATTGCAACTTGGATTTGGAGCTGAAAAATGATCTTCTAATGTAGTAGCAAATATTGGAAACTTTTATTTAAAGAGCATGATGGAATACTTTATTTCTCACTTGTTTGCAAACCTTGTCCACCAACAAGTTGGTTTTCAGACAAGATCTGTTTGACTGCGCCCAGAGGGTTTTCACAATCAAAAACTTTTTATTCCCGAGGGATGCCTGCCAGTAAGTTGGTTTTCAAGCATTCCAAGGTTTGATGACGCCTGGAAACAGGTTTTCACCATCAAATTTTATTTGGAAAAGGGGGTGGGGAGGTGAGGGAGCTTGACATTGTAAGTGAGCTAAGCTGCTTTATTGTGTGGGTTAGGGATGAATGGAGCAGAAAGTCATGGGAGTAATGGAATGGTGGGGGATGAATTCAATCTGATGATAGTGGTGATATAGATGTTGTTCATGAGAAAAGATTATCAACCACATAAGGAAATGGAATATTTATTAACTTCAACAAGCATGCATATCAAAATGGGAAAATGAAATACATAAGCATACCGTGGCGCTAGTGAATGAGCATGATGAATCTTAGGTCTCCTGAAAGGATTATTTATAGAAATCATGGATGTGGCCATGGGAATGTGAGAATGGAACTTGACTTTTGGAACATTGGTCTTCAGATTTTTCATATCAATTCTTCATATGCCTCATTATGGATCCATCTGCCATCTTTGATAAAAAGTCTTCTAGTTGTCATCTTTTGGTGAGACACTATTGGATCAGGCCTCTAGGAACTTGAGTTTCAAAAGTAGCACATATAATGATGATGAATCTTCATTTTTGGATGTTTGGAGAGAATTCCCATTGAGATTAAATTTTGTCTTCACGAATCACTCATGCATAGATTAACCTTCTTTAATCTTCCAAGGACTTGCAAAAAAATTGGCACTTACCTGCAATAAAATGTGAGCTCATGGAAGAAGAGAGGTGATAGGTCCCTCTTAATCCCAAACATATGCAAGATAAATACAACAAATTCTTATAAAATAGATCCAAGGAAGATAAAACAAACAAAAATTCACTTTTTACATGTTGGAAAGCGGTGGCCATCCTAGACAACCCAACGGTATTTTGTTAATAACTTCTTCATTTCACAACCAATTTGAGTGATTCCAAAGCCAAATTAAAGTGGATTCAGAGGGATAACTCCAGTAGAAACAGGTTTTGAAAATGAATTAATATGGTATTCCAAATCTGCTAAAGAACATCATGTAAGACAGACTGGTTGCAATTTCCAGCCTAGACCAACAATGAGTGATTTGAGCATAACGTTTTCGTTTGTTGATGGATTGAATCGATTCAAATTGGAGGTTAAAGTAGATTCTCATATGTACCTCCAATAGATACAGGTTTTTAATTCAATAAGAATTGATGGATCGAATATGCCAAAGTACAACCCATGAGACAGAGTTCTGGGAGTGCTAATTTATGATAGGCAGTTAGTATTTTGGGCATAACGTCCTCGTATGATATCGAATTTTAGTGATTCAAATTGATTTGTAAACTAGATTCATAGGGGAATATTCCTTAGAAACAGGTTTAGAAAATTCATCCATTTAGGCACCCAAAAATTGACTGTCCCAATTGTGTTATTGAGATGTCTACCCCACACCCAGTTAGTATTTTGACTATATCTTTTCCGTTTGAAATCCAAATTGAAAAATTCAAATTGGGTTAAAAACTAGATTCCAAGGGCTACTTTGGATAGATATAAGTTTAAAAATGTGACCATATGGTCTCTCAAAACATGACTTTATTGACTACGTTTTCAGTAAGCCCAACATGCCAAAATTCCCAAATAGCCAATTTTTCACTAAAATGACGATTTAGATGAAAGTAAATTTTTTATGGATATAATTTCAATGTAATACATCAAAATAACAAATAAAATCAACAATCCAAACCCTGAGTTGAACTACACATATGTTTTTGAAGGTTCTGCAGTTGAGCTACGGATCCTAAAAAATTGAAAATTTTGCAAGATATGAATAAATGATTATAGTAAAACTTCCAAAATTGTATTTTAGTGCTGAATGATGTATTTTTATGAATTGAATAACATATTACATACCCCTTTTGTAATTTTTGAGTATTGTGTACTCTTTCTTCAATGGCTTCGCCTTGAATCCTCTTGAATCCTTTAATAAAATCTTCATTCGCCAAGCCTCATTCCTCTTTCCAAGCTTTCTGCAAAAGACAAATTAGTAATATGTGTGGCTCTAACTGCACCACATAATCAACATCTTGAATCTTTGATTTTATTCATGAAAATAGAAGGCATAAACAAATCAATTGCTATTGCATAAATTATCAACATGGTTCAGATTTGCAAAGACTTGCGGCTAGCTATTACACTATAGCAATGCTACAATGAGGTCATCTTTGCGTCTTACTTGTCTTTGCACCTCCATCCTTAAAAAAAAATATGCATGTACAATGAAAACACAAATAGCTCACTACCAAAAGAAAATTTACACAAGCAAAAATATGATAAATTCTCACACAAAAATAACTATGTCAACCAAGTAAAGGGTTACAGTGGTCGTGGTAAGTCCCCGGCAACAGCACCAAAATGATGAGCTTTTTAATTGCCTTCTAATTATTTATAAAACAACTAAGAAGTGTACATTAATTGTCAACCCGGGGTTCGTTGAGAACTTGAGAGTTACCGTGCACTGTATGTGCAAACCACGATCTCCCCTTCCATTGGTTTATCTACTTGAAGTTGTAGTTCAATAAACATACTTACAAACAATGGTATGAACAGTTACATAGTCTTGACAAGGAACTACCAACTAAACAACTACCAAAACTAAGTTGCAAGGGAAACAAATCACACGACATGAAAGTAAATGCTAAAACTAAATTCACACTTGAAAGTAAATTCTAAAACTACATTCACACACTGCAGAAAAGTAAATCCTAGAACTATGTCACACCTTGCGAGAAAAGTAAATTCTAATACTATGTTCACATTGTGCAAGAAAGTAAATTCTAAATCTAAGTTCACAACACACTTGACAAAAAGGTAAATTGCAGAAATAAAATCTAAAAGCTATCCTTGCCAAATACAAGTTATTGTTTATGATCCAATGGATAAATAACATTATTGCATTAAGCTCAATGATTTGTAAACTAAACATTTAAATCTCTATCTATGCATTGAAATCAAATTGCAGAAATAAAATTCACACTTCATAAAAAATCACAACTAAGCAATGAAGTACAACTACATCAACATAAAATAAATAAAATCATATTGCAAAAGAAATTATAAAACTAAGATCCAATTGAATCAAAATGAAAGTATAGCTTTATTCCATCGTCAATTGGACTATTTCTCTAAGAGTCCTCTCATAGAATGGAGAATGAACTCTTATTTATACATGATTTCTCTATAACAAATAATAAATGAGAATCCGAAATATCCTCAACAAATTCCTAAAAGTTTGGATTTCAAAACTAATTCAAAACTAATCCAAGATCCTAACTAACTACATGCTATTTAGAATACCTTTGAAGTCAAATTCGAATTTAGGGATAGAGATTATAATAAAATAGTCAAAACTCATCCCAAATGTCTCATAACAACTTTTGACTTCTTAGGTTTATCATATATTTGATAGAGATCTTCAAATCTTTGTGAATAAGCCAAACATGCACTCATATCCACTCCCATTTACCAATTTTAATTTAACATCATGATTTCAGACACATAAAAGTAATAAAAATAATGAATTTATAAAAATCCATTACTCCTAATGAATATCTTTCTCCAAAGTTGGTGGTTGAAGGTAAAATTTGAATTATTGACTGTTCTGTAATGTTGCAGATGCCTGTAGAGTTTCCATAATGCTGCAGATGCCTATAGAGTTTTCGTAGTTCTGCAAGTAAAGGTTCTGCACTACTACAGAACTCTCTCAAATATGTTGTAGCTGCTTCCAACAATTGATTCAATATTCAAAGCAAATACATAGTAAACTAATTCCCTCAATGTTAGGCAAAAATCAAATGAAATACTAAGACATGTAATGGAAAAATTACTTGAGCATAAAAAATCGGATATGAGCGTAAGAAGGGATTAATGCATGAATATGGATAGGCAAAAGGGATTATATATCAGGTGATATGGTGGTAAAAATATGCTAAATCCAAGGCCCGTCACCGTCCACACCAGAATTTATCTTTCGTCAAAGGAGTCGCACATATTGTGGCTGACCAAATGGTCTGGGGAGCTTGGAAGTGTCGCCAAATATTATTCCATCATCGAATCTACCCAGAATGCAATTATAAATTTAGATCCTCGAGAATGCCTGAATCTAACCAGAAGGCAATTATAAATTTAGATCCTCGAGAATGCCTGAATCTACCCAGAAGGAAATTAAAAATTTAGATCCTCGAGAAGGTGAGAAACTGTATGAGTGGTTGAATCAGTATCCTAAAATTACAGAGCTTTCTATCTCAAAGTTTGCTGAGCAGCTCCTGGATGTAGTATTAGACTCAACAGACAGTAAACTTGTTATCACCACTGCACATTTTTTGCATTATTCATCTACAAATAACTACGTCTGGCCCGAAGAGCTTACCAGTCTTTGCAAGAATATTCCCCTAGTAGATGAAGGTTGAAAAATCATTAGGGTACGAGGCTCTCTGAAGATTCTCCAGCCTGCATCCACGAGTAATTGGGCCAAGGTGTCCCTGAATGGCCCCGGGGTGCCTGACTAGAATGCCCGTAGTAGCCAAAATGTGTCTCGGTTCATGAATCCGTCAGTTTCGGTGGGTCCGGGACGCTAGGTTTCAGCTAGGGTACCCCCCACAACGTCTCCCGAAGACCTGGAAGTGGTGCCAATGAGCCATCTTTGAAGCTAGGATTTGGCTTAGTGAGGGCCATTCCAAATTTGCTCAAGCGGGGCATTTCTCTTCCAGAGGCCCCCGGGCGTGCGTGGCCACCGTGGATAGGTCCACAATGGCCACGTAGACCTGTGGGAGGCGACGAAATCCAATTCCGCTCGTCGGTTCGGGTTCCGTGGCCCCGGGGAAAATCCTCCAAGTGTCCCTGAATGGCCTTGGGGTGCCTGACTAGAATGCCTGTAGTACCCGAACTGTGGCTCGGTTCGTGAATCCGTCGATTCCAATGGGTCCGGGGCATCGGGTTTCTGCTAAGGGAGCCCCCACAACATCCCTTAAAGACCCGTAAGCTGTGCCAATGAGCCATCTCCAGAACTAGGGTTTTGCTTAGTGAGGGCCATTCCAAATTTGCTCAAGGGAGCCATTTGTCATCCGGAGGCCCCCGGGCGTGTATGGCCACCGTGGACAGGTCCACAATGGCCATGTGGAACTATGGGAGGTGACAGAATCCAAGTCTGCTCGTCGGTTTGGGTTTCATGGCCCCGGGGCAAATCCTCCAAGTGTCCCTGAATGGCCTCGGGGTGCCCGACTAGGATGCCCGTAGCACCCAAACAATGGCTCAGTTCATGAATCCGTCGACTCTGGTGGGTTTGAGACGTCAGGTTTCAGCTAGGGGCCCCCCCATAGCATTCCTCGAAGACCCGGAAGCGATGCCAACGAGCCATCTACGGAGCTAGGGTTTTGCTCAGTGAGAGCCATTCCAAATTTGCTCAAGGGGTCTATTTCTCGTCCGGAGGCCCCCTAGAGTGCATGGCCACCGTGGACAGGTCCACAATGGCCACGTGGACCTGTGGGAGGTGACGAAATCCAATTCCGCTCATTGATTTGGGTTCTGTGTTCCCGGGGCAAATCCTCCAAGTGTCCCTGAATGGCCCCGGGGTGCCCAACTAGAATGCCCGTAGCACCCAAACCATGGCTTGGTTCGCAAATCCGTCGATTCTGGTGGGTTCAAGATGTTGGTTTGTAGCTAGAGCCCCCCCACGACGTCCCTCGAAGACCCGAAAGCGGTGCCAGTGGGCCATCTCTGGAGCTAGGGTTTTGCTCAGTGATGACCATTCCAAATTCACTAAAGGGATGCATTTCTCGTCTGGAGGCCCCTGGGCATGCGTGGCCACCGTGGACAGGTCCACAATGGCCACGCGGACTTATGGGAGCTGACGGAATCCAAGTCCACTCACCAGTTTGGGTTCTGTGGCCCTAGAGAAAATCCCCGAAGAGTCCCTGAATAGCCATCACTGAGCAAAACCCTAGCTCCAGAGATGGCCCATTGGCACCGCTTCCGAGTCTTTGAGGCATGCTGTGGGGGATCCCCTATCTGAAACTAGCCATCCCAGACCCACCAGAATTGACGGATTTGTGAACCGAGCCACGGTTCGAGTGCTATGGGCATTCTAGTCAGGCACCTCGGGGTCGTTCAGGGACACTTGAAGGATTTGCCTCGGGGCCACGAAACCCAAACCAGCTCGTGGACTTGGATTCTGTCGCCTCCCACAGGTACACATGGCCATTGTGGACCTATCCACGGTGGCCACACACTCCCGGGGGCCTCTGGACGAGAAATGCCCTAATTGAGCAAATTTGGAATGGCCCTCATTGAGCAAAACCCTAGCTCTGGAGATGGTTCGTTAGCACCGCTTCCGGGTCTTCGGGGGACGCTATGGGGGATCCCCTAGCGGAAACCCAGTGTGCTAGACCCATCAAAATCGACGGATTCATGAACTGAGCCACGGTTCGGGTGCTACGAGCATTCTAGTCGGTCACCTTGGGGCCATTTAGGGACATTTGGAGGATTTTCCCCAGGGCCACGAAACCCAAACCGGTGAGTGGACTTGGATTTCGTCGCCTCCCATAGGTCCATGTGGCCATTGTGGACCTGTCCACGGTGGCCACGCACGCCCGAGGGTCTTTGGACGATAAATGCCCCACTCGAGCAAATTTTGATGGCCTTCACATTGGGGTCAACTTTGCAAAATCATCCGTCGGGAACTTACAGCTAGCGTTCCCAGCCGGAACCTCCCTAGACACACCTGCAGGACTCCTCGGAACCCGGTTTTGTTGCACGGTTGGAGTTCTATGCCCCCGACAGGTATCCAGCAGGTGTCTTTGAAGGGATTTTGGATGCAAGATGGAACGAGCCATAGAATGACGACCGTGGCTCCAATCGACGAACCATCAACTCCGCTAGATTCAAGATGCCAGGATAGTGCTAAGGGTGCCCCTCTCCTATGGTCTTGTGGCCCTAGTGTCATCTTGTAGGTCCATCTTGGAAACTAGGGTTTTGCTCAGTAAGGGACTATGCAATTTTTGCACATGGGGGTCAACTTTGGAAAATCGTCCACCGGGTAGGTATGGCTAGCGTTCCCAGCCGAAACCTGCCTAGACACACCTGCAGGACTCCCTGGAACTCATTTTTACTGCACGGTTGGAATTTTATGCCCTTGTCAGGTATCCAATAGGTATCCCTAAAGGCCTTTTGGATGTGAGATGGAGCGAGCCATAGAATGACGACCATGGCTCTGATCGACGAACCGTCGACTCCGTTGGAGTCAGGACGGCAGGATAGTGCTAGGGGTGCCCCTCTCCTCTAGTCCCGTGGCCTGAGTTCCATCTTGTAAGTCCATCTAGGAAACTAGGGTTTTGCTCAGTGAGGGAGTGTGCAATTTTTGAACATGGCGGTCAACTCTGCAAAATTGTCCGCCGGGCACTTACGGCTAGCGTTCCCAGCCAGAACCTGCCTAATCACACCTGCAGGACTCCCCGGAACCCGGTTTTGCTGCACGGTTGGACTTCTATGCCCTCGGCAGGTATCCAACAGGTGTCCTTGAAGGCTGTTTGGATGCGAGATGGAATGAGCCATAGAATGACGACCGTGGCTCTGATCGATGAACCATCGACTCTGTTGGATTCAGGAGACCGGGATAGTGCTAGGGGTGCCCCTCTCCTCTGGTCCTGTGGCCCACGTGCCATCTTGTAAGTCCATCTAGGAAATTAGGGTTTTGCTCAGTGAGGGAGAAGAGATGATGATGGAGATGTTGATGAGGAACCTAGAGTTAGAGTTAGAGTTAGAGTTAGAGTTAGGGTTAGGGTTAGGGTTAGAGTTAATGATGATGATAGAGATGGTGGTGATGATGAAGACGTTGATGATGATGGTGATGGTGATGGTGATGGTGAGGATGAAGAAGCTGGTTTAGTGCTAGGGTTTGGGTGAGGGTCAGGGCTAGAGTTATAGAAGGAAATTGAATTAGGTTTAGAGTTAGAGTTAATGATGATGATGAAGATGGTGGTGATGATGAAGACGTTGATGGTGATGGTGAGGAAGAAGAAGATGGTTTAGTGCTAGGGTTTGGGTGAGGGTTGGGGCTAGATTTATAGAAGGAAATTGAATTAGGGTTAGAGTTAGAGTTAATGATGATGATGAAGATGGTGGTGATGATGAAGACGTTGATGATGATGGTGATGGTGATGGTGATGGTGAAGAAGATGGTTTAGTGCTAGGGTTTGGGTGAGGGTTAGGGTTGGAGTTATATAAGGAAATTGAATTAGGGTTAGGGTTAGAGTTAGAGTTAGAGTTAACAATGATGATGAAGATGGTGCTAATGATGAAGACATGATGATGATGGAGATGGTGATGGTGATGGTGAGGATGAAGAAGATGGTTTAGTGCTAGGGTTTGGGTGAGGGTTGGGGCTAGAGTTATAGAAGGAAATTGAATCAGGGTTAGAGTTAGAGTTAATGATGATGATAAAGATGGTGGTGATGATGAAGACGTTGATGGTGATGGTGATGGTGATGGTGATGAAGATGGTTTAGTGCTAGGGTTTGGGTGAGGGTTAGGGCTAGAGTTATAGAAGGAACTTGAATTAGGGTTAGAGTTAGAGTTAACAATGATGATGAAGATGGTGCTGATGATGAAGACATGTTGATGATGGTGATGGTGAGGATGAAGAAGATGGTTTAGTGATATGGTTTGGGTGAGGATTAGAGCTAGAGTTATAGAAGGAAATTGAATTAGGGTTAGAGTTAGAGTTAATGATGATGATGAAGATGGTGGTGATGATGAAGACGTCGATGGTGATGGTGATGGTGATGGTGAGGATGAAGAAGATGGTTTAGTGCTAGGGTTTGGGTGAGGGTTAGGGCTAGAGTTATAGAAGGAAATTGAATTAGGGTTAGAGTTAGAGTTAACAATGATGATGAAGACATGATGATGATGGTGATGGTGATGGTGAGGATGAAGAAGATGGATTAGTGTTAGAGTTTGGGTGGGGGTTAGGGATAGAGTTATAGAATGAAATTGAATTAGGGTTAGAGATAGAGTTAACAATGATGATGAAGATGGTGACGATGATGAAGACATTATGATGATGGTGATGGTGAAGGTGAGGATGAAGAAAATGGTTTAGTGCTAGGGTTTGGGTGAGGGTTAGGGCTAGAGTTATAGAAGGAAATTGAATTAGGGTTAGAGTTAACAATGATGATGAAGATGGTGTTGATGATGAAGACATGATGATGATGGTGACGTTGATGGTGATGGTGATGGTGATGGTGAGGATGAAGAAGATGGCTTAGTACTAGGGTTTGGGTGAGGGTTAGGGCTAGAGTTATAGAAGGAAATTGAATTAGGGTTAGAGTTAGAGTTAATGATGATGATGAAGATGGTGGTAATGATGAAGACGTTGATGATGGTGGTGACAGTGATGGTGAGGATGAAGAAGATGGTTTAGTGCTAGGGTTTGGGTGAGGGTTAGGGCTAGATTTTTAGAAGGAAATTGAATTAGGGTTAGAATTAGAATTAATGATGATGATGAAGATGGTGGTGATGATGAAGACATTGATGATGATGGTGATGGTGATGGTGAGGATGAAGAATATGGTTTAGTGCTAGGGTTTGGGTGAGGGTTAGGGCTAGAGTTATAGAAGGAAATTGAATTAGGGTTAGAGTTAGAGTTAACAATGATGGTGAAGATGGTGATGATGGTGATGGTGATGGTGATGGTGATGGTGAGGATGAAGAAGATGGCTTAGTGCTAGGGTTTTGTTGAGGGTTAGGGCTAGAGTTATAGAAGAAAATTGAATTAGGGTTAGAGTTAGAGTTAATGATGATGATGAAGATGGTGGTGATGATGAAGACGTTGATGGTGATGGTGATGGTGAGGATGAAGAAGATGGTTTAGTGCTAGGTTTTGGGTATCCTAAGAGTGTAAGACTCTAACTCTAGAGTGCCTTGTTTGCATGGATAAATGGGCCAACTAAGTGCACCTATACTGGGATTATCTGAGGCATGCAAGCATGTATCCTCTTAGGTATATGCCCCACTTAACTTAGACTGTAATCCTCACGTATGAGTGGCTAGGGAACTGCACTCTCTCACTCTGCATGCAAAACTAAATAAAGAAAAAAATGCAAAATTAGAACTGAACTGCTAATTTAGGAAAAACATCTAAACTAGAAAATAATGGAGGATGGCGCATGCATGCGCTCCCTATCTCTCTCATCCATAAATGCTAGTGCATTTTGTTACATCTTGTTTTCACACCCAAGTGGTAAAGTCCTAATCCTCTAATGCTACAAGTGCAACTTCTGAAGATGATTGCCACTGTCACCTCAACAAAGATTTTCCCAAGTTTTAGACCTACTTTAAAGGCCAAGGTAGGCTTCTAGATCAAGGTTGGAGAAAAGGTCTTAGGATTTAAAACTTGTTTGAAGATTAAGATGTTTTTTCCATTAAGTTAAAGTCCCATGTGAGTGCTTAATTCAGAAATTTGCAAGTGAATTAATCAAATAGACACCTTTCAGAAATAAATATTTGCTCATGTGTAAAATGAAAGATCATTCATGGATAAATAAAGATATTAACAAAACTTAAATCAACAATGAACCATAATGTTGTAGAATCAAAATTCACATTAAAACATGTTGGATTATTTTCCAAAATCATCCAGAAATGATATTATCTAATAATGCCAAGGTTATAGTTATTAGTTTACGAGTGATTATTAAATGAGACCCTCTTGGAGAGAGTAAAATATTTGAAAAAGGGTGTCACCCAATCTATTAAGGGTCCAACTAAGTTGTAGTGATTTGAATCACTTCAATAAAGATGGCTAGAATATTATCTTCACAAACTTAATTAATTAAATGTTTTTCCATATGATCCATGAGCATATAAATATAAAAAGATGTACTGGAAATAAAATCAGTAAACCACTTGCGCAGGTTTGGTAACTTCTAGAATGTAAATGATTAGATGATTGTAAACATTCATTCAATAAACCATAAACATTTAGGATATGTTGTGTGTAATTGCTTAAGACAAATTTGTGAAATAAAAACCATTCAAATAACATGCAATTAACAATATGATCCATAGATGAGAGTTGTGGATCGTAATAGACTAGTCATTATATATGTGGCAAGGGTCCTATTTCAAATGGATTAATTTAGGATAATCAAATTATTTTAGGTGTTGTATATGAAGTGGTTATGGACCTAGTAAGTCTAAGGGTGAATCCTATAGATCTCGAGGATGGAAGGGTTGTTTTGGAAAATGATGGTAGTTGGTTGAAGGTTAGAGATGGAGGAGACAATTCTTTAAAGCATGTTGATAATGATAAAGGTGAAGCCAACAAAGGGATGCAGGTGAATGATGTTGGTAGTGTCAAAATGAAGAGGAAGAAGTGTGTAAAACATAAAATCTCTCTTATGAGGCTAGTCCTAGGAAAGGATTTCAAAATGCATGAGGTGGTGGGAATGGATTCCCATGCTCCTGTTGGAATATTTCATGGTAAAAAGGTGGGGGAGTTGTCTCAAGGGTGTAGTTATAGGAAAGATGGGCTCTTAGGCTTGGGTACATTCCCAATTTATTTATATCAACTACAAGTTACCTATGGTTTCTTTTCATATATCAAGAGGATTTTGAGGAATATTTTGGCCCATGATTGGAAGTGGGAGATGATTTTGCTTATTCTAAAACAATGGTCCCCTTGTTTTTATTCATACTCGAAGATGAATGACATCGCTCCAGTTTCGATGAAGTGTCTTAGTCTTCCTCTAGACTTTCGGTCACCTTCAATGGAGGCTCAACCTCACTTAGATCAATGCCAAAAGGAAATTGGAAAGTCTATTAAAGACTTCACATTAAGTTTGCAATATCCTTCCTTTGATTTTGAAATTTTGGGATAGTATACTCATATGGGGATAGTTGTTAGGGCTTGTATTTCTCTTTGAAAGGATTGAAGGGGGATAGGAAATTCGAGGATATGTGTGTTGCAGTTATTCTGCTGAGGGATCCCCTATTGGGTCTGATTCTAGTGATGGGGATTTTGAGGTAAATAATCAAAATAGGAAGGGCCCTAGTGTGGAAGGTAATATATATTATTTAATATCTAGGAAGGAGGTTCTTGGTGATGATAAAGAGGGGGTTGAATGGGGTTTGGGTTGTTTTGAAGGGAAAGGCCATAAGGGTTTTTTTTTGTGTATAAGCTTGAGACCTTCTATTAATGGGGTAACCAAATATGATACAAAAAGTTACAATGAGCTACTCCGGCTCGAGCCACCCTAAGAGACTAGGCATGGCCAACAAAACTTACTTCAAAAAAATACAAACTTTCAATTACATACATTAAGAGTCTGAACCCAGATACAATGATGAAACATAATTCCCCCTTCTTCCAGCTGAACATAAAGAGAAGACCTATTCAACAGATAGAATAACATCCATCCAGAGTCCCTTCCACAGAGACAATCATATCCCAAAATACAAAAAGACAGCTTCGCCTGCGAGCAGACTTACTTATAACCCGCTGAACTTCTACGATTCCAGCTGCACGAACTGCCCACTCACCAGCCGAACTCTGCACAGTCGTGAGCTCCCGATGATGCTAGGAGGCCAACTTACCAAAAACCGCCAAAAACCAGAGCCATTAAAAGACCCACCACTTCTTCCACTGCTTCTAGGGGCCTGAGACTCCTCTGGCAGGCAAGTCCGACTCTTCTAAGAAATTATCTCAGGCAGAGTCCACTACTTCCTTCAGAACTTTCTTCATCAAACGGAGCCCTGAAGAATTGGCCTGCTGGCCACCTTTCATTACATTCAGGGCTTCACGAATATTCTACAATAGCTGGGTACGAGCTTGAATTTCCCTTACCAACATAATTCTGGCCATCCAGTACAGGATTTCCGCCACCTTGCGACCAAGCCTGGCCTCCACTTCATTCACCAAATCAATTTCTTTGTACGCAATTTTGGCACTCACACTGGACAAAGCTTCATCTAGATACATTGCACTCCAGTTAAACGGCTGGGGGTTCACAGGGTCCCAATTTTTAGAGTGTCGCTGGGTCGATGACGCCCCAGCTTCCATATCCTCACCACCCAGGCAACCGGACACCCCACCCCGGTTCGACCCTCTACGACTACACGCTCTCTTGCGTATAGCCATGAACTCTCTTGTAGAAAACAGAAAAACCCAATCTTCTCTCAAGACCCATAGAGAAGGCAGCCCAGGAAAGTTACTAAAAATAACCCAAAGCCAATAGTGCCAACAGGGGATTCCAATAAGACTAGTTTGCCGACTCACTCTTATACCCATCCTCTCGGGTGGCTCATTAACGACCCATCTAGTCAAATGATTCATTGCCGTTCCTTCATTGAAGGCCATTACAGATCTCTTCATTCTCTCGTACATCCAACATACCACAAAATCACTGCTGGAAGTACTATCCCGTAACCTCAATCTCAACATATCCTCCCTCCATTTATTCGAGGGCCTGCTCCACCTTCTGTCCAGAGTATGGGAGGAGATTACACCTGATGTGCACTTATCCCTACACCTATCAATCATGTTGTAGACATCTACCATGATGCGATGTCCTGCCCCAAATCGTCGACAAATTCCCCCTTGAGATCAACTCCGTCCCCACCAAACAAATTCCGATTATCACCGACGAGCAGGAAGATACGTGTCCCACTCAGAACGTTCCACCACACTACTCCCATTCTCGGGATCGCTTCCCTCCTGACTTACTCCTGATTGTCTATGACGTGAGCCATCGGGAGTGACGATCCTCATTATGGCAGGCTCATTAAGCGAGGTGATATTCTGGTCCTGAAGAGATCGATGGACCACATGGCCTGTGCTATCACCATGTCTCTCATCCATGCTGCCCTCCACATAGCTAGTACTACCACCATGTCTCTCCACCACATGTCTTCTATCTTCCACGGCAAGCCTGAGGCACTTCTCCCTAAACTCCCAATCTTCCAGCTCCGGTAAAGAGCGCCCACAAAAAGAAATTCCTGCCTTCACCCCTTTGTTAGCTAAGGCGTCCGCCACCTTGTTGCCATTTCTTCTTACATGCAAAAATTGCAGAGCCGATCTCCCATGCACCATCGATCGCAAAATACTTAGGCGGCTCTCCCACCTCCAATTCTGCACCACTTTCTCCATAGTTGATCCGCATTGCACCCTCTTCGCCATAGCTATAATGATAAGAGAATCTCCCTCTACTTCCAGCGGCAGCCACCCCTTCTGGATCGCCCATCTGCAACCACTGACTAAACCTTCAAACTCTGCTACATTGTTGGTATTTTCCCCCAGGTCTCCCCAGAAGACACCGAGAATGTTACCATCACTATCACGAACCAGCCCCCCGAAACCTGCATCCCTCGGGTTTCCCTTGGCCACCCTGTCAAAGTTGAGTTTGAACACTCCAACTGGAGACTGAATCCACTGATCAGGACTGACAGGATACGAGGAAGAAAGACATGGATTGTTTATACTCACAGGTATACTTACAATTCCCCACGCATTCAAAATAATTCTTTCTTGCACATCATTACACATGACTTCCTAGTTCCAATGTGTCAGGGTGAGGGATTCCTGGAGATAACTTATCAGAATTTTCCAGACTTCCATTAGCGTATTTTGCTTTCCTTAAAAGATTCTTTTATTACGTTCCTTCCATGATTTCCATACCACAAACCTCGGGAATAACTCCCACAGCTGATTCAAAATATCATTTTTATAGACTTTGGTCGGCCAATTTGCCACTGATAAATCTAGCCGGGCAATTACCCTGGCTGTCTTCCCGAACTGTTCCTTTCCTTTGTCCCATAAAAATGAATCAAACTGGCAAGAATATAGTAGGTGATTGATAGTTTCAGGATTTTGCTTGCATAATGGGTATATAGACGGTCCAACGAAACCCCTTCTTATCAGATTATCCCATGTTAGAATCCTTCGGTGCAACAGGAGCCAGCAGAAAGTTTCCACTTTTGGCCATAGTTGCCCTTTCCATATTTTCTTCCATCTTTCTTCTTCATTCATTAGGTGGCTACCCAACAAGAGTTTCAAGGCTTCTCTTACATTAAAATTCCCAGATGACGAATACCCCCATCTAATCTTGTCATTACCCTCCTGGATAGGAATTTTACGTTTTGTTAGCTCCATATAAAATTCCTCCATGTTCATTTCTGGCACTAGAGCTTGCCACCAATCCTTGTTCTTCCATACCCGGAAATGGTCATCTTCATTCTGCATTTCCTAGAATTCTCGCACCATCTTCAGCTAGTTAGCCTCCAGAATAAGCTTAAGGGTTAAGTCCATTATCGTACTTTCGAGACTCAGCATCTACTGCCAAGCATCATCCTTAAACCGGGCTATAGCCCCATCTTTAATCTCCCAAAAACTATGTTTTTGGACTATGTCTCTGTTTTCTAGCGCTGCTTTCCATATACTTGATCCCGGACCTTCAGTGTTGAAACGGATAAGTTGGGTCTTATCCCATTGAGATGCGTATTTCATATGCCATAATCTTCCCCAAGGTTCCTCTGTGTGGTTTACCCATTTCCACCAGATTTTGCTTCCCATGATCTTATTAGAATTAACAGGGTCCCTAAGGGCAAGTCCTCCATTCAATTTTGGTTTACACAGGGTTTCCCAGTCTATCAGGGCCCACTTCCTCTGATTCTCAGATCCTCCCTAGAGAAAATTTCTTTAACAGTTACGAATTTGCTTAAGAACCGACTTCGGAGCAGCCAACACCGAGAACAGGTAAACAGGCATGGCCTGGAGAATAGACTTCACCAAGGTAGTGCGGCTCAGAAGGTTCAGCGAGCGGAAGGTCTATTGTTCCAATTTAATCTTCATTTTGTCCAAAAGATCTTTCCATGAAATCTGCCTGATGGTGGATTCCACTAGAGGAGCTCCCAGGTACTTGGAAGGTAAGGACCCTTCCGAAAATTCCAGAATCCGAATAACATTCCTTCTGGTTATTCTAGGGGTGTTAAAAAAGTAAACTTGTGACTTATCCTTGTTAATTTCCAAACCACTCACTAGCAAAAATAAATACAGCCCCTCTTTAATCCCTCTAGCTTCCTGAACACTGGGGGGTCCCATAAGCATCGTGTCATCTACAAACTGCTAGTGGGTTTGAGGATCAAGACCTTCACAAAGTGTCAGCCCCCTGATTTTGTTTCTCTCTTTCAAATGCTTCAGCCATCGGCCTAATCCTTCAGCCACAATGATAAATAAGAAAGGAGAGAGGGGGTCCCCCTGCCTGATTCCTCTCAAGGCCTTGAAGGGCTTGGAAGGGGTTCCGTTAACCAGAATAGAAAAAAGGGCTGAGGATACCAAGCTCATAACCCAGCTAATCCAATCCTTACTGAACCCAAATTTCCTCAGAATATTTTCAAGAAATAACCAATTCACTCTATCATAAGCTTTGGAAAGGTCAAGTTTGAGTAACATACCTGGGATTTTCTCAGTTTTGAGGGAGTGGATAATCTCATGTATTAGGATTATCCCATCCATTATTTGGCGTCCTTCCACAAAGCTTGCTTACTCAGGGGAAATGACTAGCTGGAGAAGCGGCCGTAATCTATTCGCTATTACTTTCGAGATAATCTTGTAGATAACATTGCAGAGAGCTATCGGTCTGAATTTCCTCGGGTCTTTCGATCCAGACTCCTTTGGAATGAGAGACAGGTGGGTAGTATTGAAAGCTTTGAGGATAGTCTTCGACTTTCTGGAATTCTCCACCAGTTCTAAAACTTCCTCCTTAATCCAAGGACAACAAACATGGAAGAAATTTGTGGTAAACCCATTCGGGCCAGGGGCTTTATCCTTTGCCATCTGTTTCACTGATTCTTTTAGCTCTTCCATCCCAATAGGTTTCATAAGCAGTGCATTATGATCTCCATTAATCACCCTGGGGATGACTTGGGGGATTTGGGCTTGGGCCTCTCCCCGAGCGATAGCCAGTTCATCCAGAAGGTCTCCGAAGAACTTGTTCAGAGTTTCTTCTAGCTCTTCCTGAGTTTTTGCAATTGTTCCATTCCTTCTTTTGAGACACGTCACCCTGTTCGAATGACGGTGTTGAATGGCCGCTCTGTGAAAGAATTTGGTGTTCCGATCCCCTTCCTTCAACCAACGGTTCCTGGATTTCTGCTTCCATAGGAGTTCCTCCTGTCTCTCCCTATCATTGAATCCCTGGAGAAGCAACCTTTCTTCCTATTTAACTTCCTCTGAAAAACCCTGGGAAATACCTTTCATCTGAACTTCTTTCATTTTTATATCAATACACATTTTTTCTTGGAAAATGTTCCCAAAGGATTCCCGGTTCCAACGTTTTATATTACTTTTCAAAGCTTTAAGATTTTGCTGGAATTTGTACATAAACGTACCCTCAAGGTCCGGACTTTCCAACCACCACTGTTTAAGCTTGTCCGGGAATTCCTTATTGAGCAACCAGAACTGCTCGAATCTGAAGTGTCTGCGAATATTTTCCCCAATGCGCAACCATTCCAGACTGACTGGCCAATGATCAGAGCTTGCTGATGGAAGAATCGCCACTGATATATCCCCCCCCAGCCAACATGATTGATTCAGTGACCAGGAACTAGTCTAACTGACAAGCTATGCTCATGTCCCCTGTTCTCCTATTATTCCAAGTGAAAGTACCATTCGAGGGCCTGATATCCACCAGCCCTAGGGCCTTTATAGTATTACTGAAATGTTCATTGATGGGACTCAGCTAACGTAGCCCACCTTTTTTCTCGTCCAAATGACGTATTAGGTTGAAGTCACCTCCCAAGATCCAGGGTGAATGACCCACCTGATCTTTAAGGGACTGCAAAGAAATCAAGAAAGCTTGCTTCAAATTAAAAGTTGAGGGACCATACACGTTAGAGAGGAATCCCCTTGTATTTGTGCCCAAGACCTGAAACTCAGCTGTGAGATAGAACAAGGAGGCAAAGAACCCAAATAGCGCCACCTTTCCAGTGTTCCAAAGAATCCCGATGCTTCCTGCTGATCCTCTTGCTCCTGACGCCATAACTTCACAATTGCACTAGACCTTCCTGCCTATTTCCTTTAGTTCCTCTATCGAACACTTGGTTTCTTGGAGAAATAGTATTATGGGTTTCTCCATCTCAATTTTCCTTTTCAGAAGCTGGATTTTGAGAGGACTCTTGCAGCCTCTTATATTCCAGGTTGTGATCCGCATTATTAAACAATTTTAGGAGTCATCGCTAAAGCTGTGACTAAGGTGGGATACTGGCCTAAGTTCACCAGCTGCGATCCAAGAAGCTGAATCCTCTCTGCATTGTTGTGTCTTCCTCTTTTTTCCTTCTTTCCTTTCTTTCTACCTCCTTCCGATTCTTCCATAGGATCCATCATGACTCCCAGTCCTTTGTGTTGCTTGGTTTTGAGTATTTCCTTTTCTAACAAGGAGATTTGATTTTGCGTGAGTGGGTTTGGAGTCTTGGCCGAGACTACTGCCTCTAGGGATTCCAGATCTAGTCCTTCAAACATCATATGCTCTCCTTCTTCCTCTTTTTGCTCTCCTTCCTCCATTTCTTCCTCCGAAACTATTTCTTGCGGTATATCTACGTTGGTTCCTGGGTTTTCTGATTTCTGATCGCCTTGTGGGTCTACATTTTCCTTTTCATTCTGCAGTACCGCAAATCTGTTATGGGTTACTGCTTTTTTGTTCACCTCTGGTTCGCTTGTCTTCTTGGCTAATATTTTCTTGGTTATTACTTTGGTGAATCCATTTTCTTGTTTCTTCTCTTGGTTACTCGCCTTACTTGGGATCTTATTAGTAGGGCAATCTCAAAATAGGTGACCATGTTCATGACACCTTCTGCATATGAAAGGTATTTGCTCGTAATCAATAGGCTGGAACCATTCCTCATCATCCCATGAGATGTCGATGCCTTCGGGAAGATCTTGGGAAATGTCCATATACAGACATATCCTAGCATATGATGTATATCTCATCTGTTTGGTTTGTTCTTATACCTTTACAAATACCCCCAACATATTTTTGATTTCTATGAGGATTTCCTATTTCCAGTATTCCGTTGGGAGGGAATACAGACGTATCCATATTGGTGCAATGGTTAGATTCTCCTTGTCCAGATTAAAGCGTTCCTTCCATGGTCATAGGTATAAGCCTGCTGAATGAAAGAAATATGGGTCGTTATCGAAAATTCTTGTTCGGTCGGCTTCATTAAAGAATACTACCGTGAAGAATCCCTTCGCTCCTAGCTGGAGATCGAAATGGCCATGGGGTTTCCATGTTATTTTTATCCACCATAATAATGCTTTCTCAGATGGCCAAATTCCCACAAATTTTCCCACCAGGGCATGCTCTTTCATATACTGGATATCCTCCCTGATCCGTTCAGACTTTATCTGCAGTTTTGGGATCTTTCTTGCTTTTGGCATACATTGCCTTGGTTTTCATGGCTCCTGGGCTTGTTTGTTTTCTTCTCTTCCTCCTATGTGGCTTGCATTGTCCTGACCTTCCAGGTTCATGGGTTCTTCTAAAATTCCTTTACCTCTGCTATCCAATACTTCAGGATCCGGGGGCCGAGGCACCCCCTTCCCTTGCACTTCCATGGTAATCCAACCGCCCCTCCAGGGGTGCCAGATCCAGGTTTTGATTGTTGAGACCTCTGGTTCAGTTAGACTGCTCTCTCATCACCGTTGCACCTTCCACCTTCCTCTCCCCTTAATTTTCGTATTAATCCCCAAGGCCATAAGGGTTTTAGTAGAGGTAGAAGATATAATTTATGCATTTCTAAGGAGAGGGATCTAAAGAGAGGGACCATGGTTGAGGTGATGACAACGAGGTTCATATGACTCCAATGAATCTTCCATGGATCATGGGGTAAAATGATGTCTTGAACCATTGATTTGACTATGTTCAATATGTGTCTTAACCTCAAAAAATCCAAGATACTTAAATTGCAAAGAGTGATTATCAATATTACCAAAACATTGAAGACATTATCAACATTAAGGGTCTATGCCAACTTGTGCAAGTAGTAGTTCAACACATTAACCATGCTTTCATTAAAGGCACATACTAACACACAAAGAACGATCCATATGTAACTACATTAACAATTCTCTTTTATTGCTCAATCCAATTACGCTTATGCACACCCCTCATGTTTGAACTAATTCAAGTGATATGGTTAACCCTTCCATCAAAGCACACATATGAAATTCTCATATATCTAGGTTAATTTGATATAATATATGATGCAATGCTTGTTAGAATTGACTATTATAACCATTACAAGGATAAGTATGGAAGAAGTCATTGTCTCCTATATATTTTTTTGTAGCCCTAAAGTCACAACACTTTGTAATGTAAATATCACTCCTTAGTTTGCTTGGTTAGGTATTTTTTTGCTGAAAGGAAAAGATGCAAGACCCATTCAAATACAAGAGACTCATATTGAGGTCACTTGGTGTCTAGAAATAACATCTATATGTATGTGATAAATTTTCCATAACATTCTTATCGAAGACAAAATCATGTATGCAAAAATGTAATCAAAGACAAACTCATATACACAAGTGCAGATCCATCTATTAATATGCAAAAATGATCCAATCATGTACACTTTTTGGAAAAATGGAACATCATTCCCACCATCTATATAATGGAAAATCGTGCCCCGTACAAAAAAGGAAACTTGTTCCCTATACAAAATATGGCCCATGGTGCCCTATACAAAATATGGAAACTCGTGCCGAAAATGTCACATCGTGGCTAGTGTACATAGGAGGGCTCTCAATCCTCTTGTCCACCGTTAGAGCTCCCAGGTGCATCTCCAAAATCGATCTTCCTCTTCTTTGTGCTAGAGGAAGCTGAGTCCTTCTGGTGTCTTTGAGCACATACCCCTGAGCCCTGAAACGACAACAATAATATGTCAACTTTTCCTGGAAATTATACAAGTATAAAACATAATTTCAAAATAAAAATTGTTTTCAAATCTTGGATAACTCACCGCATGTGAGACTATAAGTCATGAGGGGGTCTCCCTCCTCTGTGATCCTAGTCTCTCGACAATGCCACCTTGCAACATTTAGAACAATCAAATCGATGCTGAAACTAGATGCATATAGTAATTTCTGTTAAAATTGAATGAGATTTTCATAAAATAGTAAATCTCACCGTGAACAAAATCGACTAGTCTTCGGGGCTGGCAGATGGAGCAGTCGGCTAGACAGCCTGATCCGATGCTAGTGTGGAAGGCAAAGGGGAGGATGTAGCCACATCGAAGGTGGTTACACCACTGGGGGGAATAGTGGAAGAAGGGGGGGTGGCAGGAGGAGGCATGGACTGGGGTGGGTGAATTGGAGATGGACGTTTAGGGATATAAACCCCAACTAGCTGTAGTATGGATCGGGGCACCCTGGAAGGGGAAATGAGTGTGGTGGGGAAGCGAGGCCTGTGTTGCGGTAGAGGGATGGGTGACCGTGGATGGGTGGTGTGCCGCGGTCGGATGGGGGAGGGTGGGATCATGAGAAACTGATACGGAGGTGGAGCTGGATATGAAATGTAAGGGGGAGATGCATGCAACTGTGGTGCTATATAGGAGGGGGGGCTGGATGGAAGGGGTTGGGGAATGGGGCATGTACGCTAGGGGATACAACTGGCATATAAGGTGGCCAAAAGGTCGGGGAGGGAGGAATAACGACACTGGCAGGCCAAGGTGCCCGCACCTACATACACATTTATAACCTCATAGTTCAATATACAAAAATAATATACACGGACAAGTCATCGTATTTGAAATTAAATTTATGCTTTAATACACATGATACATGCACACATGGAGAACTGCTGGTCCCTGGTGGCGGTGGCTGGTCACTGGAGCCCATGGACACTTGTGCAAACATTTCAATTTTTAGACTGAATTTACAAAAACAATATTAACAATATTAAACACAATGCAAATGAGACTGACAACGATGGTACTTAAAAAACATGACTGCAATTAATTTATATTCAAGTTAGATGATATTCAATATTCTGAAAGGATAGAAGGTGGCATGGTATGAAATTAAAGTTAAATAAGGTGACAGGGCATAGAAGGTGACATGGTGAGCTTTTCCTTTTCTAGAGTCATCCCCATGAGTAGGTGAGCTTTTCCTTTGGCCCTAGAGAGATGTGCAGTGCCTCATAAGCGAATGGAATTCGTGTCCATTTACAAATTTGAATTGGAAACCTATGTAATGTGTTTGGGTTCTTGATGAAGAGTTCCTAGGTTTTGATGTCTTCTTATAGATTTGTAGTTTCCTACAAGCTTGATTCACCCAGTGGAAAAGTATTTGCATCCCTAGAGTGAGGATCTTGAGTCCCTTTATTTCCATAACATTTACATCATCAAATAAAATGGCATCTCATTGTTTCAATTTGCAAAGAGGTGCTAAATAGCAGTTAAGTTAGTGTGCATGTTATTTAATACACTTTAGAGTGTTGATCGTTAGAAAAAGGAAGAAAGAGAAATATTTTTCATGATTAACTTACTTACAAGCTTGAATGTGCCATGTTCTTTTGCATTGAATGAGTAATTATGTGTTCTTGATTGAATAGCTATGTTGTCAGAATGATATCACTTGATTGAAATCAAAGAAATCTTGAGTGAAATGAGTTAAATGAGTATTCTTGATGCCAAATGTTTTACCAAGTTGTGTTTTAATCAAGATAATAGCAAGGCCCCATAGACCATATTTATAAGATTATCGCTTTTCCTTATGGGCCTTACATCATTTTCAAAAACTTTAGTGACAGTACATGTGATAAGTTGTTTTGCATTGTTTATATGTCTTTCCTAATAGCATGTTCTAGGAGTAGTAGTATGATTAATTTCAGTCTCAAGTATTAGAATAAATTGGAAATCCCGTGATAATAAACTAGGGTAATAAGGACATGAGAAACATCAGGCTCTTGAATTTCTAGAAGCTTGGCCACTATGATTCTCTTTTTCCTGAGAGTTTTTCACAATGCAGTGAAAATTCATAGCAATAAATAGTTTTCCTATTGGTCTCGGTGGATGCAAAAGTGACAAGTACAACATCTCAATGAACTCAATTGATGCAACAAAGTTAGCAGAAGCATAGAAGTGATTTGACCACCTTTACCATTAAAAGAACCTATTAGTAGAATAACGGGGAAAATGATAATTACCATGGTAATATATTCTCAAAGTTTAAGTTTGAAGAACACATGGCATAAGGGCATGGCAGCAAAGGTTGATTTGGTGGACAAAGTGATGGGCATTGGAGCCATTGGCACACCTATTGAGCCATGAGTCAAATGACCCATACTGTGGTCATTTGAATATGATTTGGACAAGGAGAGTACATGGAAAAGACAACTTGGATGACATGGTGACAAATGGCAAAGAAACAATAACACACATGGCATTGGTCAAGCACAGGAAGAGCAAGCAAGCATTGGATGGTAGTCTGAGGATGAAGGACACTGTGAGCATCACTAAAACCCCAGCTGCGAGCTCATCATTGGTCAAGTAAGAATGACGGATTTTGGAAATTTCTCTACCATTTGTATAATCATCAGAGGTCTAGGATGGCTAAAGTGAACATGCACAAATGTTTCTAGTTTTCTTAGGTTTTTATGTTTTATATGGTTTCATTTTTTTTGGTGGGATTATATGAATTTATAGCTCTCAAATAAATTAGACAATATTATAAACACAACTGTAAAATACGCTGATAATATGGTAATTACTCAGTGGTAATTAATTTGTAATTACTTAACACAAATTACTCGTAACTGGATCTAATTATTCAAAGTAAAGAAGTTACTTGTGTGTATGGTGCCACAATCTCCTCTACTGCCGCCATGGCTCCATCGAGGTCAAAGGAACCAACTTCCTCCCACCTGGGGGATGGAGACCCGGCCCCGAATAATTGTACATTAAAACAAATAAAGTCAACAATGTGTAATTCAAAGTTAAATATATTAAACAATACGATATCAAATAAAATACAACAAATGCTTGAACATTAAATAAAACAATAGCAAACTTGATCCATGAAGCTCCCTGTGGGATGCTACTGCATATCACCATGGAAAGAATGACCACAGTGAGAAAAACGATGTGTCGTTGTTCCAGCAGAACTAGAAGGCCCCGCTTGGGTTCCACCTGTACCCGGCATGTCTCGGCCACCACCCATAGACTATGCAGTTGTCTGTGTTTCATCGATGTCCTCCTGGCTCTGTGAAGACATGGCCACAAATTTGGTATGTCTAAGAAAGTCATGTGTGGCACATCTGACGGAGTCATAAATCTCATCTAGGCCATTACCAAACTCAGGTGGCTGAGGAGGGGGGTTTGGCTCTCTCCTGGGTGCAGGAGGTCCTCTAAGTGGGTTGCGGTATGCCTAAGATCGATCTTGGGCAGAGCCAAGACCGGCACCCTATGAAATATGAACTATGAACTTGCTATACAACTGGGATTTGGTGATGTTGAGGTCTTTTATCTGCTCTTTGGACAACCTAGTGGAGTAGTGTTCTGTCATTTGAGCCCTGTATTGGCTCAAGTTTGTTATCTCATTGTGTGCAATATTGATTGATTCAATAATGTTTTGAAGTGATGAAGCCAAGAAAACCCGAGAGGGTTCCTTGGTACTGTTCAATTCATTACTTAGTGCCCTCAATTTATTTAAGTCTTGGTGTAATTGATCTTTGGGGTTTTCATTCGGTTCATTGTCGATTCCCATATCGTCTTCTGGAGGTCAGGTTTCATTGGTTTCATCGATCGGTTCAGGTGTGTCTGACATCTTGTTAGGTGTAGATGGCCTGCAATTAAATTTCCTTGGTTTTTTAATGGATTGTAATTTTTTTTTAAATTCAAATTCAAATGGAAAAAAAAAAAAACCAAAAATAAACACAAATTTGTGCTTTGAGGAGCACCTACCTGGAGAAATGGATGGAACTGTGGTGTAGGAGCAATTTCTTGGTGTTGAGAAGGATTTGGTTGCTCGAAGACGTGTTCGCGGGGTTGCGCTTGCGGGTTGGATAGTGGGTTCATGGGTCTGTCGAAAATGACAAACCCATGAGCTCTATTTTTTTTATAAAAAATAGAGGCACGCACGCGCCATTTTTTGCATACACATCATAGGCGCGTACGCGCCCCTTTGTTCCACGTGGGCTGAACCACATGGACGTTCGACATTGCCGAAGCAGCGACACGTGCACGCATTTGGATGCACGTGCGCGTCGTTTTGTTTTTTTCGCTCACGCGATACTGTTGCGGTCTTTTTAGGTACCAGCTTCGTGCGGGTACCGAGAAGAGAAAAGTTGGAATTCTGGCACCTCTCAGAGGCAAACCAGAGACTCTAATTTTGTAAATTTTGAAGACTCTTTTTAATACAATATCCTATACCCATTCTTGTTAAAAAAAAAAGATAACATTCCAATTAATATGAATATATATTTAACATTCTAAGTAGTATAAATATATATTTAAATTGATAATATTGGTCCTTGAGATGTAGGATGGGGGAGTCGTTTCAAACAACATGGAAAGGATGATCATGATTCACTAGGAAATAAAAAAGTGCACGTAGAACCCTAGACACACTCGTCCAGGATTCCACTAGAAACCACAGTAAATGGTTGACTTAGAGTGCCAAGCCAACGAGAGATCGAGCACACCTGGATCTAGGAGAGTATACACAAGGGTTTCCAAGGCCTTTACCAAGCACATGTAGGTGGGTGTAGAAAAGATAAGTGGAGGGAGACAATGTCCACTATCCATATTTGGCAAGCTCATACAACTGTTGATTGCATGGGATTCTCAATTCCCAACCTTCCTAGTGGGCTACAAATTGCAATTTACCATTAATATGCAATATTTTTCTACAATGTTCTTGCAAGAACAGTGGTTGTGAATTCTACTGTATTTAGTGGTAACATAAATTTTCTTATAATCTAGTCAAGCGGCATACACCTACAAGGGTAAAAGTCAAAGAAATTGAAAGAACATTTAGCAGAAATCAAAAGCACCAGAATATTGACAGTAATTAAGTGACTAGCAAAACATCAATTTTGAAGTTTAAATACTCTGGTACAAATTCTTTTTACCATTTTACTTTTCCTTCGAAATTGATATTCCCAATATCGCTAGGACATTTCAAGAATGTTAAATAGAGGGTGGATTAATGAACATCTTAAGACTTACCAGTGGAGGAGATCACCTTCATGTTGGCAGTATTCCCGCAACCAAAAAGTCAATGGCACTTGCAGCGTTCCTATAGCCTACAAGTCGATGGCACTAGCATCATTCTTCTTCTAACTCTTTGAGTTTGAGGTACATTACCAAAATCCAAATGACCATGAACTAGCGTGCAATCTACGACCTGTAGGTAACAAGGGAGAGGAGGTGGTAGCTGGAGATGCAAATAACAAGGTTATGATAATGAAGTTGCAAATATTTTTAGGAAGGATATATATATATAGGATTATGGAATTATAGAAATTTTACATGAGACATTTATTTATGAAGAAGGAATATATATATATATATAAAAGAAATTATGTAATTATTTTCTTGGTATCAAAAGAGTCGTGACATAATATTAGTTTATATTAAGTTTTCAAAATATTCATAATGATAGTGTTTGGGGTTGTTTCATTGTGGTATCAAAGCTTAGGTTATGACACTTAGCCTTATTGTGTCCATGCATGTTATGAGAAAACTAATTTTTGTTTGTATGTTGCTCTTCTTACTTGTATGGAAGAAAATTTGTCCTACTAAACTGAAGGAAGAGATGGCAGGAAGATGATCCCCTACCCCACCTATTTGGTTTGAACTTAATGAAGAGGAACAACAAAACAATAATGTCAATTATAACTCAAATGTAATCCTACAAACTGTAAGAGACTTACAAGCATAACTTCATCACTTTAAAACTGAACATGAGAGGGTGATGAGAACTCAAGAATATTTTAATGAGGCCTTAATGTTCAAACTAAATGAAGTGTCTAAGGATAAGTGTAAAAAGAAACATAAATGAGATGACATGTCCTTTGGATATTCTTCTTCAGATGGAAGCCCTGTGGCTAGTGAATCCGAAGATTATGATAGTATCTCGGATGGTAAACTAAGAAAGAAGATAAAACATAAGGATGAGATAACAAGATAGTTTAAAAAGATAAAACCTCCTACCTTTGAGGGTGAAGTCAAACATGGAGAAGAAGTTGAAGCTGGCTATTTGGTATGAAGAAATAGTTTACTATGTATAATTAATCAAATACTATGAAGGGTAAAATGGCGATATTCAATCTAGTCGGGAAGGTTGAGAATTGGTGACAAGACCTAAAAAGAACTAAAAGAATTTATGATAGAAAAGTTAGTTGAAATTGGTTTAAAAAGGAATACCTCTCAAAGTATTACTGTGAGGGAAAGGAAAGAAAGTTTTATGAATTAAGATTGGGTTGGATGTGAATGCATAATTTTGCTACTAACTTCTAGAATCACGAAATACTTTCACGTCACCCAAATATGTTTGGGGCTTTCAATACACACGTGAGGGAAAGTAGCTAGGCTTTCATATTGGTGCCAACTCCACAATTGAGATGTAAAGTAAAATAATGTTCATGGTTTATAAAAATTGCTCCACCTGCTGCTGAGTATGAGTCTTTGATTATTATATATTGCTCCGATCTCATTAAAAAATCCCTATATATCTATCTCTGGAAAATCTAGGGTCTTTTCAAATCTTGCTAGTCTTGATAGGATAGCAAATTGAACTTGTGCTATATCTTCTGAGTTTTGCAGTCTCATCCCTTTAGCAAGGTTGTCTTCAGAAATTCTCTACATGTTTTTTTAATTCCTTCTAACCTTTCAATTTTCTTAGTGCTATCCATGAATTCTTCTTGGATGTGGAAATAACTGAGTTCTCTTTAACACTGCTATGTCCTTGAACTTATATTCTATCTGATAAATTTTACCTAAAACTTGTTTTTGTTGCTGTAAGCAGGGAAGGATGACGGCTATGTTTCCAAGAATGTAATGCATTGGCCACTGCTAACCGATGCAGGGATCAATGCTCTGCTCCAATATGAAAATGCTAAATCAAACTCTGCACCTAATCTGAAATGATGCAAGGCCCTAAAATACTGCTTTCAAATCCTCACATCAACAGATGATGCATGCCTACAAATAAGTCAAACTGAGGTAAATCTGCCTTTGATAGTCTGCACTCAAGTTGTACTCAAATGTGTTACTGTACTCAGTAGATCTCTGCCAAAACATAAACCATTACGATTAATTTATAGCGAACAACGGCCCGTAGTAAACTGTCAGTCAGAAATAACATAGATAAATAAGCTCAAAGCAAAGGTTTGATTGCAGAAAAAGCATAAAATGAACCTCAGAGAAAAAGTTGTTGGATTTAGAGACGTCTAATTACAATAATTAAGTTGGACATACGTGCATTATGATTATGATATCAAATACTGTCGAAAGATTACATCTATGTAATGATTAAAACATGCCAAACAATGTGATTAATTAAGTCATGGAATTATACGTATTTAAATAAGGATTTGGATACAAATACATATAGAATAATGTTAATCAATTATAATTGTTAATGGACCGATTATAGTTGATTAAAATAATAGCAGTAAATTGAGCTAAATAAGGAAATCAGAATTTATTTTGATTTATTTCAGTTTTTTCTGAAGTTTCCCGATTTGAAGTTTTTTATAAAATCGGAAACTCCAGATTTCTTTTGGACTTGTTTCCAAAGTATTAGCTAAATTTCAGCAGCCCCAGGATTAGAATCTTTTTCTTTGGCACTGCTATAAAAGGGCTGAGTCTCCAAGGCTTGCAATCATCCAGAAAAATTGTCTGCTCCATTGAAGACAGGATACTCTCCAGAGAAAAGGATTGCAAGTTCTTGGAAGGATTCGAGAGCCAACAACTCAAGTCAAGACCAGAAGCTGTCCGCGACCTTTGAAGATGGAAAGTAAGTTCCGCTGTGCATTAAACTTAATTTCTAAGTTCCGCTGTGCATTAAGTTTAATTTCTTGCATAGGAGTAGATCTTGGTTAGGGTTTAAAGTATTTAGTAAAACCCTTCAATTGGTATCAGAGCCTCCCTTATGTAAGAATTGCTGCGTGTGATCCCCTGAGTATGAGATGCGTTTTAGTGTAAATGCTGGTTGGAGATCGAATTTTATTTTTCACAGTGATAGAGATTGTATAGTTGACCAAAACCCTATATCCTCATTAGACCCCGATTTTTCTATAGTCGATTCAGATATTGACGGCTTCATGAAGAGCCCGATCCCATTTTATTGTTGAGAATGGACCTATGCATGGAAATCTCAATTGCTGGTTATATGTATCTCTAGCAGAAAAATCTCTGTACGGAAAGGGATTCTGGTTTTATTGATATCTCCTTTGTATTCTGTCTTTTACAATATAGCAAATGAATCTTTATACCATTCTGGTTCGTAAGTCTGATTTCTTGATAGATACCAGTACATTTGGAACCCCATCTATTGTATCATTGTTCCCCTGGTTATAAATACATGCTGAGGAGGAGGAGAAATTGGCCTAGTGGTTTCCCTCTAATAATGGAGGTTGCTGTAATTATCTGGTTGATATCGGCTTTTGGGAAATGTAGGCAGGTTGATAGTTGTTGTGTTCTTTTGTGTTTGTTCGGAGTGCACATAAAGGAAGGGGACGACTGGTACTTTAAGCCCGATCCCCGTAGCTGTTAGAAATATACATGTTATGCTTATTTATGTGTGATTGCTCCCTTAAGAGATCACGGGTAGATCAAAATCGCCTATCTAGATTGATAATGACTTATCTCTGCATGGATCCACTTCCTATTTGGAACTTCCAGAAATTACAAATTGAATTGCAGTAATTCCTTTATATACTGCGCATAAACTTCTCAATTGATATCTCCATAATTCATAGATACGATTTTAATTGCCCTATTATTCTCTAAGCATCGATTTCTATCTGATATTTACAGTACTACCAAGCAAGATCCATTATATCTATTTGATCATTCCATTAATTCTGCGTTTAAAATATTTCAACTGAGAAGGTTATTATTCCACTCTTTGATAACAAGGATCCTATGTGTAAGTTACATCGAAGTTTGACTGGCGTTTTCCCAGGTTCACGTTAATTGCAGTAACTTGATCTATTACTAAAATTTTGTCTTTTACATGCTTCCAACGATTGGGGATATCTCTATTTCTCCACCGAATGGTTTTGGAAAACATTTTTATTCACAGTAATGTCCATTGGAGTAAAAACGCCTTGGCTGCTCTGTTTTGGGTTTGGGCACATACCTCTGTCTTTTATTTAATATTTTATTTAGTGCGTTGGGCTTATTAACTGGTACTCCATTGATTTATGCTGTGGATAAATGCGCATAATTCAAGCAATGTTAAGTTAACCATGTTGCTTATGGGTACATGCTGCCAATGGAAACTTTTTAAGTCCTGCAAAAGATATATGCATTATTGGTATGCCACCTTGCTGGGCCACTAATACAATGGTTATTTATATTGTGTGCATTACCTCTGTTTTGTATTTTGCTGGTATTTCTTTCATTGGGTATGATGACGTAGACCTGGGAAAGTATTCACGTACATATCATGAATTGTATAAAAGCGATGTTGTTTTATATATTCTATGAAAATGTTTTGTTCCATACATGGTGTAAAAGTGATTTTGTTTCATATATATTGTATGAAATGCTTTTGTTTCATATATTGTATACAAGTGGTTTTGTTTTATATACTATATAAAAGGGTTAGGTTTTATATATTATATAAAAAGTTTTTGTCTTACATACCGTATAAAATATGTTATATCTTATGTAGGATATAGTTGGGTATGCTATAAATATTTTATGCAATGAGGAGGTTGCATATGGTTAAGATGTATTACATATTTTATACAATGGTTGTAATGTACAAATGTTTCATGCATTGATTTTCCTATGTATTGATTTTAGGTATAATTTTGGAATCTAACTAAAGGCATTTTACGTATACATGTGTTGTTTTCGCATGAGTCAAGCATTGATGTTCGCAAAACGAACCGCTCTGTGTAAGACGATTGCAAGGATGACTCATGACAAGCTCAATGGACGTGGGTGTTAGCTTTCCCAAAGGAGGGTTGGCATCTGCTAAGTTGTTTGGTGCATAAGGGTGATGTATAACAAATAAGTTGCAACACACATATGCTGGCAATGTCTAGAAAAGCATTTGGGGCTTGGTGCACCAGGTCCGTTAGTGACCTGCCTTCCCCACTTGACTGGCCTGGTAGTTAGCAAATGGATATGTCAATCTGGCCCAAAGGCGGAAAAGACAATAAGGTAATGATTGCGCCCAAAGGTGTTTTTCATTATTTAGTGGTGTTTTGGCTAAAAGATTCAATGGAGCACATAATTTAATTTGGGCCTTTAGATGGATTTTAGAATTATGATTAAAGATCAAATCGTGATGCATAATATCTAATTTTTTTTTTTCTCCTTTTGTTCTTCAATTTTCAGATCTAAACATAATGTCAAATCTAAGTCAAATTAAGCCCCTCATGGGGAACAATTTCAAACAGTGGGAAGAAAAGCTCAAATTAGTCTTAGGGATCATGCAATTGGACACTGCACTGAGATTTGATCGTCCCAAGCCCAATAAAGAGGGTGAAGAAACTCCCCAAGAGAAGGCTGATATGTCTCTTGCTTTAGTTTGTTCTGAAGTTAATTTAAGTTCTGTATCTAGATATACTTGGTGGATAGATTCAGGTGCAACGACTAACATCAGTATGTCGATGCAAGGTTGCCTAAGCCATCGCAAGCCAAATGAGGCGGAGCGCTACATTTACGTAGGAAATGGCAACAAAGTAGAAGTGAAAAGCATAGGAAAATTTAGATTATTATGTAAGACAGGATTTTATTTAAGTTTTGATGCTTTAGTGGTTCCATCTTTCAGAAGGAACCTAATTTCTATATCTTATTTGGACAAAATGGTTATGTATGTTCATTTGGTAATGGAAAATTCAGTTTGTGTCAAAATTCTAAGCTTCTTGCTTCTGGTATCTTGTCTTCTTATGATAATCTTTATTTTCTAGATATAGACACTTCACATTCAGAGGCACTGCATGTAGATAATAGAAAACGTAAATTAACTTGCGAGAAATCTCCAACATTATGGCACAAGCGATTAGGACATATCTCTATGAAAAGGATAGAACGTCTTGTGTCTAATGATATTCTCCAACCTTTAGATTTTACAAACTTAAGTGATTGTGTGAATTGTATAAAGGGAAAACAAACTAATAAACGTAAGTATGATGCAAAAAGATGTAATGATGTCTTAGAATTAATTCATACGGATATCTGTGGTCCTTTTCCAAAAGCTACAAGAAATGGTCACCGTTACTTTATCACATTCATAGATGATTATTCAAGATATGGTCATATTTACTTAATAAAAGAAAAGGCGGAAGCATTAGACGTGTTCATAAAGTTCAAAACGGAAGTTGAGTTACAACTTAACAAACGTATAAAGTCCATTCGTTCTGATCGTGGTGGTGAATACTACGGTTGTTATGATGGATCAGGAGAACAACGTCAAGGTCCCTTTGCAAAATACTTAGAGGAATGCGGAATTGTGCCTCAGTATATGTTTCCAGGTTCGCCTGCAATGAATGGTGTTGCTCAACGGCGAAATCGCACCCTTAAAGACATGGTGAGAAGTATGATTGCTCGTACAACTCTACCTGAGAATTTGTGGGGAGAAGCCTTAAAGACTGCAACATACATACTTAATAGAGTGCCTACTAAAGCAGCTAACAAGACCCCTTACGAGTTATGGGTTGGGCGCAAGCCTAGCTTGAATCATTTGAGAGTTTGGGGATGTCCATGTGAAGCTAGGCCTTATAAGCCAAATGAAAAGAAACTGGACGAAAGGACCATTAGTTGTTACTTTATAGGCTATTCTGAACGATCTAGGGGATACAAATTCTATAATCCAACAGAACATACAGTTTTCGAGTCAGGAAGTGCGAAATTTTTTGAGGATAATGAGTTTGTGGGGGGAGATATGACAAAAGATAGTATTTTTGAAGAAGAAGAGACGAATGCGAATGAGACTATGGACCAAAGTCCTGGTTTTGTTCAAATTCCGATTGCGTTTAGAAATGAGACTATGGACCAAAGTCCTGGTTTTGTTCAAATTCCGATTGCGTTTAGAAATACATCTTCTGACAATATGCAAACTTCATCATCACAAATAACTCAGTTAGAAACTCAACATGGAATAGAGAACACAAATGGACCTGAACCCAACCCAAACCCTGACATTGACATGACAAATGTTGATGGCCTAGGGCCTGTGGGAGATTCAGAAATTGATAATGATGTTCCTCCTCCTGTTGAAGATCAAGTTGTAAATGAACCTCAAGAAAATCTAGTACCTGTGCCAATTAGGAGATCTACTAGAGAGAAAAGATCTACACAATCTAAGGATTATGCATATCTTCAAGAACATGAGTTTGACATTGGCATGTTTGAAAATGATCCTGTTAATATCAAACAAGCTATGGAAAGCTCTAACTCTCAAAAGTGGATTAATGCCATGAATGAAGAGATGAAATCTATGTATGACAATGACGTTTGGGATATCGTTCCGTTGCCTAAAGACAAGAAACCCATTGGTTGCAAATGGATATTTAAGACTAAGCGGGATTCTAAAGGCAATGTTGAAAAATACAAGGCACGTCTTGTTGCGAAAGGTTTCACACAGAAAGAAGGCATTGATTATAAAGAGACTTTCTCTCCAGTTTCATCGAAAGACTCTTTAAGGATTATATTGGCGCTTGTAGCACATTATGATTTAGAACTTCATCAGATGGATGTAAAGACGGCGTTTCTCAATGGTGACATTGATGAAACGATCTATATGAAGCAGCCAGAGAACTTTGTATCAGGTGATGCAGGGTCTATGGTTTGCAGACTTAAGAAATCTATCTATGGGCTAAAACAAGCATCTCGACAATGGTATCATAAATTTCACAAAATTGTTAGCTCATTTGGTTTTGAGTCTAACATAGTAGACGAATGCATATACCTTAAGTTCTGTGGGAGTAAAATTATTTTCTTGGTTTTATATGTAGATGACATATTGCTTGCCAGTAACGATAAGGACATGTTGCATCAAACTAAGAATTTTTTATTTAAGAACTTTGAAATGAAAGATCTTGGTGATGCATCATTTGTTCTAGGGATTGAAATACTTAGAGATAGATCTCAAGGTATTCTAAGGTTATCCCAGAGGAACTATATCGATAAGATTCTAACAAGATTTGGCATGGAAAACAGCAAACCAAGAGATACCCCTGTATCAAAAGGAGATAAGTTTAGTCTAAAACAATGTCCCCAAACTGACTTAGATAAAAACATCATGAAAGATATTCCCTATGCCTCAGCCGTGGGTAGCATCATGTATGCACAAGTATGCACGCGTCCAGATATTGCGTTCATCACTGGAATGCTAGGGAGATATTTGAGTAACCCAGGTATGGAACACTGGAAGGCAGCCAAGCGAGTGTTGAGATATCTAAAGAGAACAAAGGATTTTATGCTCACGTATCGGAGATCGGAACAGCTCGAGGTCATTGGATATAATGATTCTGATTTTGGAGGATGTGTCGACAGCATGAAGTCAACATCAGGATATATCTTTATGATGGCAGGCAGTGCCGTGTCATGGAAGAGCGCTAAGCAGTCATTGGTAGCCTCCTCCACTATGGCAGCTGAATTTGTTGCATGCTATGAAGCATCTAATCATGGTGTATGGCTGAAGAACTTCGTCACAAGTCTGAAAATTGTGGATTCTATTCAGAAACCACTCAAATTATTATGTGACAACAATTCAGCAGTGTTATACGCAACCAACAACCGAAGTTCGTCAAAGTCAAAGTACATCGATATTAAGTTTTTGGTTGTAAAAGAGAGAGTGCAGAATAATGAATTATGTATAGAACACATAGGTACAGACTCCATGATTGCTGATCCTCTTACTAAAGGATTACCACCCAAGAAGTTTCACGAACATGTTGCCCATATGGGTGTAATATCTATTTAGGATAGTTAGAAAATGTGGGAGTCTGAATATGTTTTAAGTTTTGTTTTTGATGTTCTATGTAATGCAATTGTAAACAATTTTGATGATATATACAAGTTGCATTCAGTTTCGGTTTCATTATTTCTTTCTTTAAAGTTTAATTTTTGACCTCATACAGTAAAGTAAAGGTGACTCAATTAGAAATACGCACGTATAATCACACTTGCGTGTAATTTCTAAACTATATGTCCAAATCAGATTCATGTCATTCAGTTATGTTGGCAACGTGATTTATGTCGGTTTAGTTGCGAATAAATGTGACAAGTGCTGCTTAAGTCCTTTGTTAGCATAATTGATGGACGGAATTGTTTAAGAAATACGATAAGAAAGACAGAAAAGTTGCATGCAATAAAGTTAAGGATATATAATCAAAAGGTTGCACTTGTCCATGTGGGAGATTGTTGGATTTAGAGACGTCTAATTACAATAATTAAGTTGGACATACGTGCATTATGATTATGATATCAAATACTGTCGAAAGATTACATCTATGTAATGATTAAAACATGCCAAACAATGTGATTAATTAAGTCATGGCATTATACGTATTTAAATAAGGATTTGGATACAAATACATATAGAATAATGTTAATCAATTATAATTGTTAATGGACCGATTATAGTTGATTAAAATAATAGCAGTAAATTGAGCTAAATAAGGAAATCAGAATTTATTCTGATTTATTTCAGTTTTTTCTGAAGTTTCCCAATTTGAAGTTTTTTATAAAATCGGAAACTTCAGATTTCTTTTGGACTTGTTTCCAAAGTATTAGCTAAATTTCAGCAGCCCCAGGATTAGAATCTTTTTCTTTGGCATTGCTATAAAAGGGCTGAGTCTCCAAGGCTTGCAATCATCCAGAAAAATTGTCTGCTCCATTGAAGACAGGATACTCTCCAGAGAAAAGGATTGCAAGTTCTTGGAAGGATTCGAGAGCCAACAACTCAAGTCAAGACCAGAAGCTGTCCGCGACCTTTGAAGATGGAAAGTATGTTCCGCTGTGCATTAAACTTAATTTCTAAGTTCCACTGTGCATTAAGTTTAATTTCTTGCATAGGAGTAGATCTTGGTTAGGGTTTAAAGTATTTAGTAAAACCCTTCAAAAGTGTTGCATTCATTTTTATCTGGAAGACTGCAGAGGGATCTTTGGCGATCGTGATCTAATTACATCTCTATTGATGGTAAAAATCTGAACTAATAACACAATTTAATAGATAATAAAAATCTGAGCTCAATAGACAAGATTGGAGCTCATTTGGTATATTATCAAAACATATTTGAGATACACAGAGAGAGTAGAACATATTATTTGAAAGATTCTGTTTGAATCAAACATAGTAGGCGTTGGAAAGTGAGCACATCGCAATTAATTACCATGACTGCACCGATCTGATGAAATCCTACCTCCTTCCCCTCCGATAAATCAAGCAAAACAGCCATCAGAGGATGATTTATATGAGCGGTTGCCACCATGAACAACTCTTTTTCCTTCCCAACGCGCAGAGGGACAAATCCGCCGATTCTTCCTCTCTCAGCTGAAACATCATATGACCGTGATGAGTTGAGAGTAGGGAGCTCCGATCCCAGCGACTCAAGTTTCCTAGACTGAATCCTTCTGTGTGGCAATAGTCTTCTGACAAAATGGGGCATCTTCGCCATTTTAGCTGAGATTTGTGTGCACTGCGTATCGCTGAAGACGAGGCCGAGAAGAAGAGTTTGCAGAATGGAGAGACTGTTTGTCCAAAAGGGTCGCTGCCGCTTGTATTTATAATGTCGATCCGGGCTGGAAGGAGGTTTCACGGCTGTTTCTGTACAACTTTGAATGTTGACTAAATTTGGCAAAGAATCGTGGGACTTTGAATGTTGACTAAATTTGGCAAAGAATCGTGGGAAACTGATTAAAATATTAAATTAAGACGAAAACGTGTATAATGTGTGAAATATTATTTGAAGTGTTTTTCAAATGTCCAAGTTATATTCACATTAAAAAAGTTAAAGTGAAGTAGATCGAAGACTACACATTCTTACTCGTATTAGGAATTGGGACGGTTTTGATTTTAATATGTAATTTCATCTCATTCAAAGAGAGAACACTATCTTTTTCTTACCTATAAAGAGTTGCTATTAATACGTGAAGAGCTACCACATTACCACTTATATACAACGTCCGTACAAGTTTGATTGAAATGAAAAATTTTAAATGGGATCTTCATCATTTAATTAGATCTTTGTTCATAGGTGTATAAATTTCAATCACATTTAATTACCATATTATAAATTTCAATTACATTTAATTACCATATAATTTTAAGTTACTTTATAACTTCTAATAATATTAAGGTGAGTTTTTAAATATATTATATAACATATGTATTTTAATATTTATTTTTTTATTTTATAAAATAATTTATTTGTCAATGTGGATGCTATTGATTCAAAGAAAATTAGGCTTGAAATGACATGTAAGCTTGAAAGGATAGGTTTGTGATTCACAAGTAAGCAAACTTTTACTTTTTCCAAATTCTTCTTAAATCTTTAACTTATTTTATTTTATATGATATCAATTATACATTCAAATTTAGCTCCATGTATACAGCTAAAATACTATACTTAATTGCCTTAATTGCTTAGCTCTTATCCAAAATGACCTTTTCCCTAAAAATTACTCACCTAAGCATATTTCTATAAGTCTCAATAAAGCATGTGTGTCATTTCCGCTAACAAATGCACGGCATCTAGTTTCAATTATATTTAGTTAATTGAGTTCATAGAGATTCGTTAGAAGAAACAGATGAAGGATATCAATATCAACCATTAATGACTTACTCAATAAAGCTAATATGGTTACAATCAATCTTTTACAAATGAACAAATAGTAGTTATCAATTACAATAGATATGAGTCGTCTTAGTTTCATTATATATATAGAGATAGATATATCATAAAGTGAATATTTACTTTGATAGATGTTTATATTTTACTATTTAAGGTGGAAAAAGAAGAAATGTATTTTTTTTCAAAAGAAAGAAGAGTTGTCTTTACATAACAAGTGTATCATAAAAATTTATTTTATAATATTTTTTCTAAATTCTAAATAAACAATTATAAAAATATATATACTAAAAATATCTTAATTTAAAAAATATATATAAAAAATATCTTTATTTACATATGATATCATATATCTTCATTGTTGTGATAATATTTACCATCCTAATACTAAAACATCAACAAGAGTCACGAGTTGGCAATGTCCCTGACATTGCTACTTGTTGTTTGCTACAATGTCACTGGATTGATAGGATCACTGGTCCAGTTCGTTGTTACAATTGCAATGAGGTTGGACACATTACATGAGATTATCCTCAACCCTAGAGACTGAGATTGGACACATGTGGGAAGATTATCCCAAGCTCATTAAGCATTGGGAACCATGCAATAGACAAAGGAATGCTAACTTGGTAAACGTATATGTCAAAATGGCCGATGAGAGAACTAGACCCCACTACTCAATTACCTGAGTAGGCACCCATACTCGTGTAGATATTGGAATTGGACATTCTGGAAAAATTAAAAAACAACACTCATAGCCCCAAAGTTCAACTCTATAAAGGATCTCTCACGAGATTTTATCGAAATGTTCAAATTTTTTTCATAGTCTAGACTTTAATTATTGGCATTCGCTTTGATATTTTCCAACTTACACTCCCATTGGAGTGGGCTATTCTTTCGATGATTTGCACTGTCGATACTCGAGCCCCCTCACGACGTTTTCCTCCAACAATTTTCCTCTAGGCATTCGACTCTTCCTTGGAAATTGTGGGACCCGTTGAAACCCCATCTACCCTCCACCGCCTTGGGATAACATGGCCATCAGTTCATCCTGATCTGTCAGCTCATCAACCTCACCGCCAATGCATGATGTTTTGAATGTCCATACCCCTCCTGCGCCCCATCCTCCAGCGAACCCTCTATTCTCCTTTGTGAATACTCTGCACCTGATGAAGCCCCTCTTGAAGCTTTGTAGCAACCATACAAAGCTTAGAGCTTGTTGCAACACAATTAGTTGGTATTTTTCTCATTTTCAGGCACCTGCCCTCCTTTCTAGCACCGTTAAGTAGGTATCATTCCACCATTTAAGTCTTCAACACTGTTAATTCTTTTTTTAACAGAGATGCACAGGCACGTGAATCCATGAATTTCCTACAACCATTGTCAACCTGAACAAGCTTAAATTCTTGAATGTTGGATGTTGTCGGTAGCTACAACGCCTCCCGGAGAGGATAAATGAGCTCAAAGATCTGAGGATCCTCGACATAGTAGGATGCAAAATGTTAGGTCATCTTCCACATGGGGATGTCGAAACTGGTTTCATTGGAAATATTGGCGATTGAGAATGAAATAAAGCATTCCATTCTAGTTCGAGGAGGCAAATGCTGAAAGAATGCAGGCTTGTTTAATGGACCTGCATAGTTTGCATTGCCTCGTAAATGTCTCGGCTCAAATGAATTTTCCAGTTAACGAGGGGATTATAGGAAAGTGGTCAATGATAAGGGATTTTTCCTTGGAGTTTCATGATGTAAGTGAAAATCACCTTTTGTGGGATATGCAATTCATGAAAGATATGAAACATTTAGATAAGTTGACTCTTGAAAACTTGAAGTTGTTTGAGTGTGTGCAACCAGGACCAAGTGAATAGTTGGTATCCAGAATGATGCTCAGGCTCAAGTCTTTCGAGATAAAGGAATGTGAGAAATTAAAGACATTAAAATCACGATGGGATAGGTTAGAATATCCGAATGAAATAATAGGGCAGATAGAATGGTGGGGTGCACTGCACTACACTAGGAGGATCCTAGTTTGAGAACATCCCTTGAAAGTAAATTTAAGAGTTTCTAGATGGAGTTTTAGTCTTTGAATGTATTTTGAAAGTAATCCAAGACAAAGACAATGTGTGGCACAGTGTAAATTATATGTATTTATTTAGTTTGATATTTTTAAAATGTTCATTCTTTGAATGTATTTATATTGTAATCCAAGACAATATGTTAGTTGTGTAAATTGTATTTATTTAATGTGTTGGTTTTAAAATGTCCTCATTAACATATTTGAAAGGATAAAATGTTTATAGGGAATAATTTAATTTAATAAAGAAAAAATTCATTTAGACTCTAAGATATTTCTACTTTGATGTTATAATTAATGTATGAGTCCAATTGATAATATATATATATATAAACATAATTTATCTTGAATTAATCATTCAATAAATTGAATTAGTTTTTTTAGAGTTTATTTTTCACTCATTAAATTTATTTAATATAACTTATTAAGTGAACAATTTCTCCGAACAATGAATCTATTTTAAAACTACTCAAATCTTCATAGTTGTAAAAAACAGAGACGATTTTTAATCTATTTAATTGTCAGCCAAGGAAAAAAGTTACACACGAAACCTTATCACATGTGAACACATTATAAAGTCGGATATGAATTTTAACAAAGCTGAAACTACTTTTCAATTCAATTATTAAAAAGAAAGCGGCTGTGGAAACTGGGAAGCATGAAGAAGGCGGCCGTGGAAAAGATGCTGATGGAATCAATCATTAAAAAGGCGTAGTTTTTATAAAGTTAACAACAATCATTTTTCTTTATGCAACTGGCCAATGGCCATGTGAATCTGTGATGGCTGCAACGTATGCAAGATTTGCACGGAAGCATGGTTTTAAAGATGGTAGATGGAATCCCATGTTGATTGGAAAAATACCCCATCACTTACTCATTCTTCAACCTTTGAAATATTGACATTCATGGCAGGTCCCTATGACGTATGCAAGGAATAGACTTAAGACAACTCACCCACGGTGGACTCAGAGTGAGTGGGGTTTAGCGGCACTTAAGATAGCATATATGTTCTACTCCAATCTTTTAAGACTTTGGCTACTCCACACGTAGCATGTTGGTTTTATGAGTGTCTCAATTACATATGTCCTAATATTGTAAATTAAAAATTATATAAATATATAATTAATTAATTATAATTTACAATTATATATATTAATGATTGATATATATATTTATAATTGATAATATTGGTTCTTCAGATGTTACGTTGATGTTGAAGGTAAATGCAACAAACTGGAATAAAAAACACAGGAAAAGCCTCAGATCGAAGGCTTTTCCATTAGGCAATGGCTAAGGCCTTTCTATTAGGTAATGGAGTCTCAATTTGTAGAGAACAATAGCTGAAAATGATCGAGGCAGAAGAGTTTAAAAAGAACATATACATCTTTGGCTTAGCAATGAATAAGGAAGTCCTTGATAGCTTATTAAAAATGAAGAATCCTTTATCATTGATAGCCTAAGATGAAGAAGCATTAAGAATACCTAGGAAATCTTCATGCATTCATGACATGCAAATGATTTGCTTGGCATTAAAAAACAAACCCAATAATATAAATGCAACGAACCCAGCAATATAAATGTCCGGACTATACACAAAATAGTGACTCCAACAACATAACACTTATACAAGTAATAATCTACATAACATCTTGACCATATATATATTAAGGGTACAGGAAAGGGTTGGAAAGGACTCAAAATCCTTTCATTGGAACTCTATGTTTTAGACAAACACTTCATACAACGATAGAAATGATAAAAAGTAGATGTACCACAAATTGGATTTTATTAATCTTCAATACATACAAGCCAGATTAAATTTTATTAATCTTAATACATAAAAGCCAGATCTGTAAATTACAATATTGCATAGAAGACAAATAAATGGATAATAAGAAGGTTAACACTGAAAATAAGTAGGAACAAAGCTCTAAAGCTGCCAAAAAATTTCCGCTCTATTTACATCTTCAACTAATGCTTTTATGCTCTTCGAAAACTAGGTCCCAACCTTGAATTTTGGAAGTGTTTCAATTGTTTACTAAAAATAGGCCAAGAATTTTCACCCTATTTACATCTTCTTACGTTTTTATGCTCTTCAAAAACTGTTGACTAAAAATAGGCTTGTAGATAAGTGTCACTTGTAGATGGCTTGACACCCCAATGGTTAAGTGTCCCATTTTTCCAATAGAATAGGGGATTCAACTATTCTCCATCTCCACCAACCCTTGTTGCCACTTATCTTTCCAGTTGTTCCTTTTTTACTAGCTATCCAACTTGTTTTTTAAATGAATACAACTATTCCTCTTGTTCCAGAAAATCCTATCTAATGCCTCTACTCATTTTAGGATTATCTTGGACATTGATCATATAAGCTTAGAGCCAGGTTTTCAGGGGGAGAATCCACTTTGAACATTTTTCACCACAAGGAACATTCTCTTCTCTTCAAAGCACAATTCCAAATGATGCATATTCCAAATAATCTCTTGTTACCTATCTTAGAATATGTCATATCGTGGTCATATCCTTTTTCTCTTGTTGCATGTCTTAGAATTGGAAAAGGATATGTCAAATATGATGGGTTTTATCAATATGAATCCAAGAGGGAGATCCATTTGGATGCCAACAAAAGTATGTCTCTTGCAGTATTCATTATTGTAGAATAACAACAAGGTTCTCTAGAGTTCAAGAAGGATGAGAAGATGAAGTTGAGAAACAATAAGAGAGATTGAAGAGATAAGAAGAGGGTTTGTAATGTCCCCACTCAACATTCCAACCTATGGATGGGTAGTTTTGACTTCCATATTTCAAATTCCACCTCAAAAATAACATTATTTGAATTCATAACTAATTTAAGCCTCTCACGAGTACTTGAATTTAAAAAATGCATGTGTAGATGAATAAATATAAAATGTAATGGAATCAACAACTATATTCACACACACAATGTGCATAAACAATAATGTTCATAGCATAAACAAATATAATTTTGCATATGCATAGACAATGACAAACATTTATCTTTTAAATGAAGAAGAACTAAGAAATTGGTTGTGTAAGAGAAATTTTCAACCCCACCGTAGTTATTAGTTGCAAATACCACCCCCAGTGATCTGAATCTTAGGGGTTATTATAGTCTAAGTTTGGATGTAAAAATCATAAATCCTTATTTTTATTAAATGTAAAAGGGAACATGATGGACATGTAATTTATGGAGTCAAGTAATCAAAGTTGACGTGGTCAACAAGACACCTTATAAAAAAGTAGTATGGAGAGATTTAACATTGTGAAGAAGATGTCCTAAAATTGGCCTTATTGCATGTAATTGTTCATATGAATAGAATCCTTCTTCTTCAACTCTCTCTTATATTTTCATGGCGTATTTCATTTATCTATTTTTTCAATTTTTCTTATATGAATTCCATTGCATATTTGTTGGTTTTCTCTCTTCTTCTCCTAGCATTCAAGCCTTATGGATCTCAGTCCTTAAAATCTAGATCATTGGTATAAGAGTGGGTAACTACTCCATGAAAATGAGGGTTTGAAACATAGTTTGGGTTCAAATATTTGTAGAAATCTCTTACCCCCTTTTGGAACTCTCAAAGTCCATTTGTTGATTCATACACTATAAGTATCACTATTGGTCGACATGCACTATAGGGTTTTTCAACCCTCGGACCTTTGTTCACCATTGTAGGAGCATCATACATGGATTTTACTACATCCATTGGTATGCAATATTTCATAAAGTTTGCAGGGTTTCTATACTTCTAACAAAGGTTCCGTGACCTCTACAACAACCCATGATGGTCTAGAAACCCTTGGCATCTTTTGTGGCCCTCGGCACTCAATGCTCTCATATCCAACATTATTGCATCTTCACATGGCGATGAAACAGTTAAAAAATTTGCATGCAACATATCAAAGCTTAAGTGACCTCATTCTAGCCATTTATTAGTCTACCCACAACTGTATGGCTAACAAAGAAGCACAATAATGGATGGAATGGAGAACAACCCTATTTTGAAAACATTAAATAGATGTGGGAACCTCTACAAGTCATTTCAGAGGGTGTATCATAGCTCATTGGAAAGGTTTTTTCTCTCATCTCAAATGGGTTTTTTTATGGGAATTTATTTCACTTCATAGTTATGGAGATATTGTCAATTGAAGATCTATCCAAGAAGGCCATGCATACCTTGAGTTTAAGTAGACACTTTCCCACTCCTTAGAGTACTATTACAGAACAATTTACAGATAATGATGGAAACATCTCTTCAATATATCAAAATATGGGTGTTCGACGGAATTTGATTTCATTGCTTGTAGGAAATAGTTATGAACAAATTTGTAACAAGAGATCAATTACACCAAAAGCCACATATTTTTCACGAGATTTTTTTAATATTATTTTTGGATTTATTAAATCTTATTGTATTTTTTTATCCATGTACTTAATTGATCATGTAAAGTTCCCATGACATTATAATTTAGGACCAAGAGAAATCTTGCCATTGCTAGTTTAGTTATGGGTCATCCAAAAAACCCAAGGTTATGGGTAAACCACACAAACCCCTTGTTTTCATTGGCAATTGGAAAATGTAGGTGTGTTGGTACGATACATAATGGGGTCTTATTTTATTTATTGGTGAAATGATGGGGGGCATAATTTTGTAACAGGGGAGGATTGATTTGAATCTTAGGGGGTTTATAGTATAAGTTTGGATGTAAAAGTCATAAATCCTTAATACATGATGGACATGCAATTTATTGAGTTAGGTAATCAAAGTCAACATGGTCAACAATACAACTTGTAAAAATGTAGTAGGAAGAGAGTTAAGATCAAGAAGAAGAGGTATTGAAATTGGCCTCATTGCATGTAATTGTTGATATGAATAGAATTCTTATGTTCCAATTCCCTTTGTATCAAATCTTGGGTTGTTTATCCTTTCATATGTATGCATTCCTCCCAAAGAGCAGTAGCAATTATGCCATTTTGTGATCCTCTTTATCATCGGTCTGATTACTTGAATATTGTTAAATACAAACATAGCATTTCCATATATAATATGTGCATGAATGGTTATGCTTCTCGAAACTTTAACATAAAGAATCTGTTATATACCGATGGGAAAACATGCACTCATGGGAACATTGCAGGGTTCATAAGTAGTTGTAGGTTCTCATTATTTAGGGCAAATTATTCATTTGAGGAACACTCCAATGACAAGGAGTTCTTTATGAAAATCAAAACACTCACATTTGTTGTTGTACATACAATACACAGTTTGTCTCTTGGTGACAAGTTGTAATAAACAATAAATTTCATATATCACTAGAACTACTCGTTAAAGACACCTTCATTGGGGATACCTTTAGACATCCCTTTGGGGGGTGTGTGTGTTCAATGGAATTAATGTAAATGTATTTCTTACTTTTGTTATTTTGTTTTATCATGTGGTTGACTACACATGTATAAATATTGGAAAAAAATTCCATGATTCAAATAATTGTTTGGTATAATGTTTGAACATACTAAATGCATTGTGTTTACTAGTATCATCGACATAATGTTTAGTAGCTAAGAACCCGCACTGCCTTGGACCGCCTGTCCCGTGAGGCACTCACGCTCCATTTGAAGCTCATAGGTATAATATGAGATGACCTGTGGAAGGTAGCAGATGCCAGCGCAGCTCTCAAAGCCAACAACCAAGGGTGTAAGGTATACGTCAAGCATCTTTAGAAGCTCGCCAAACTCGATAAGCTCCAGAACTATCCCAGCACTGCTCCTACACGTCAATCAAGCGAACTAAACAATACTAACATTACCAACATTAATCCTGCACAACCGTCGAGCGATTGCAAGAAAGTAGTCAACCTTTCCAGCCACAAATTAAACAATGTCGAGTCTACCATTTTGAAGAAGGGCCTCAACTTCACCGTAGCCCCTAGGAACATCCCCACCGAGTCTATCATCTACAATATCGAAGATAGCATCCAAAACCTAAACGAAGTTAAGAAGGAAACCATTCGACAAGACTGCGCTTTAGTATTAAGAAATGCTAAAACACCTAAACGTAATATTAGCAAAGAAGAAGAGTTATCCTTAAAAAACCTTAGAGCAAATAAGGACATCGTTATCCTGAAAGTGGACAAAGGGGGAGCCACAGTAGTCTTGGATAGGGTAGATTACAACAATAAAATGATTGATCATCTCATTAATAGTGGTAGCTATAGAAAATTAGGTAAAAACCCTATTCCCAAGGTTATTAGAGAGGTTAAGAAAGCCATCATGCACTCTAATTTAGATGAAAGACTAAAGAAACACTTAATCCCTAACCGTGAGATCATACCTAGAATATATGGCCTTCCCAAAATCCATAAAGAAGGAGTTCCTCTTCATCCTATTGTCAACACTATAGGATCCCCTACCTATGAACTGGCTAAATATGTAACTAAAATCCTGAGTCCCCTAGTAGGCAACACAGATTCCTTCATCAAAGACTCTAGTGATTTTGTGAAGCTAATCAAAGATGAGAAGATTGGACCTAAGGACATGATCCTTAGCCTTGATGTGGTTTCACTTTTCACTAAGATACCTTTGGATGAAGCCATCCAAGTCATTAAAGAAGCTACAGACCCTCACACGGCTAGGTTAGCAGAGGTTTGCCTTAGATCAACCTTTTTTAGTTTCCAAGGTGAATTTTATGAACAAACCACAGGGGTAGCCATGGGATCCCCCATATTACCCATAGTGGCCAACCTTTTTATGGAAAAGTTTAAGAAAGTAGCTCTAGACTCCTACCCATTGAAATCTACAAGATGGAAGAGATGTGTAGATGACACCAATGTGATCTGGCCACATGGTGAGGCTGAACTAAATAAGTTCTTTACACATCTTAACAATCCCTCCCCCAACATTAAGGTCACAATGGAACTAGAGGAGAACGGAAGCATCCCATTTCTTGATGTCCTTTTAATTAGAAAAGAAGATGGTGCATTAGGACACAAATTCTTTAGAAAAAAGACCCATACTAAAAGCTACCTTCACACAGACTCTCACCACCACCCTGCCCAGAAGATAGGGGTTTTGAACACCTTACCAATTAGGGCCTCTAGGATCTCGGATGTAGAACATCTTGAAAAAGAGATAGACCACCCCAAGGAGGTATTCGTAAACATAGGTTACAAGCCTATAGATATCAATAAATCTATAGACAAAGCCCTCAATAAAAACCAGGCGAGTAGGGAAAACTCCAATGATAATCTACCACCAACCCTAGGGCTTACCTACCTTACATTCAAGGGGTCACTGATAAGATCTCTAGAATCCTTAAGAAGAATGATATTAGAACTTCCTTTAAACCCCTTGAGACCATTAGACAGAAAAGGAGATCCGTTAAAGACCCAATTGATATAAGACAATTCAGGGGTGTTTATAAAGTCCATTGTTCCTGTTATTTGGGCTATATAGGTGAGACAGTTCATTCCTTTCAAACCCGATTAAAAGAAGATGGAGTTGACATAAGGAATGATCGTACCCGAACCTCAGCCCTTACAGAACACTATGCCAATACTAAACACGAAGTTTGCCTAGAAGACACCATATTCATCGCAAGAGAAGACCACTACTTCAAAAGGAAATTTTGGGAAGCTATAGAAATAATCAAACTTCCTAACAATCTTAATAGGGATGGAGGTTTTGAAGTAAGTGCTAGTTGGCTTCCCTCTTTACTCAATCACTAGTCATTAAGTTAACTCTTATAAAACCAATTCTGGATTTAGACCTATAATTAACATTTATTTCAAACTATATATAAATAATTTAAAGTAACATTTTAATATATTTAAATTAAGTGTAATACTTAATTTCAAAATTAAATTAATTTTTATTTTTATCCGGATGTATTAACACTTTCCTTAGATTAATTTAAAGTACCCAATTAGATTATAATATTTAACCAAGATTAAATCAATGTTCCATTAATTTAAATTAATATAACATTAATTTAAAACATTTAATTAATTCAACATTAAATTAAACTATATGTCAATTATTTAAATCAACATTTTAAAAACTATATTAATATTTATTAGGTTATTTTAATACTTTAGTTAAATTTATAATATTCAACTAAGATTAGATTAACTTTCCACTAAAATTAAATTAATATAATGCATGATCTAAGGTATTTAATTAAATTAAATTAATAATAATTTATTTAAATCATTACTTTCTTAGGATTATTTTAAACCTTTACATTATAAGTATTCATTTAAAATTAAAAATTAAAATTACCTATTACTCTAAATTAATTTCTATTTTAATCAATATCAAAAAAATGAGTTATTAAACTAAACTAAAATAATTATGAACAATTATAAATTTTTCATTAATTAACCTAACTTTAAACCCTAATTTCCTAGAGTCGACCTTAGATTTTTAAATTTTTATTTCTATCTCTACTCGTCACACTATTAATACCTTATTGCTCATGCTCTCCACTAGATTGACTTGCATCTTGATGATGAATCCTCATATGGATTCGAAACGTCGACTCCGAAACTTTGACACCGTGAATGCTCCGAGACCACCTATAATGTTCAGTATTTTTGCAATAAAAATTCTAACAAGAGAAACCTATCCACTATCTTTCATTGCATTGCATTATGTTGTCAAATTGAGAGAAGGCTACTAAATAAGCAAATCTCAAAGAGGAAGCATACCAAGCGTGGTTGATTAAACCATATATTCAATTCCGACTACATCTTCACTCACTAGTTTATAATGTCTCCAGTAGCATTTGTTCTTCGTATGTTGGAAATGAAATAGAGGTTGGTATGGATGATTTCGTATGGGATAAAAGTTCCATGGAGAGAATTTTTTTACATGCATTCCAACAATATGAGCTATGTGATGATGCTCATACCACTAATACCTTCTTTGAAACCCTAAAATGTACTTCCGTCACCACTCATGGGTCAAAGACTACCCAACTAGGGGCAACAATGTTACTATACAACTTGAAAGCAATGTATGGTATATCAGACAGGTGTTCTTGATGCTTTTGTGGTAACTAACCATTAATTCACCTATATTTCCAGGAATCTTCTCACACAATCAACATTGCAAATGGTTGATTTTATGCATGCTTAATGATAATGTACATTTCTATTTCCCACTAATTGTAGGTTACTTGAAGGTAAGGTACTTTCGATTGATCATTTCTTACCCCAGAATTACAAAAGAGGCATAGAAAATGTTGAAAAGGTTGGGTGTTGAGTACATATCATATCATGCTTGTCCAAATAATTGTATTATATATAGAGGTGAATATGTAGACAAAGAGATATGTCCACAAGGTGGGAATGATAAACATTAAAAATTAAAAAAAAAACATTGATAAACACATGGTCCTTTTCATAAGATATTGAGGCACATGCCTATAATCCCAAATATTCAAAGGCTCTTCCATTGCAAAGAATTAGTCATGTTATAGGGTTGGCATGCCTCACACAAAAGTGAACCATAAGTTTTGTGAATCATGGTAGATTCAACATCCATGAATCATATAGAAGATACACGGCCTAATAAATTCAAGGATGAAGTACAAAGTTTTTTTTAAGCATAGTCATAGATGGATTTACCCTATATTCCCTCCAAAAAACCAATTATTAATTTTTTCTAGTAGTTGTGATCAATTAAAATACCCCCCCATGGTTTTCCATGAAGAGTGAACATCTTATGTTGGATCTTATAGTTCTTGGTAGAAGACAAGATAAGAATATGAATGTCTAGCTGCAACCATTGATTGATGAATTTAAGCAATCATGGGAGGGGATAATGGTATACAGTGTATCAATACCCATACCAATGGAGAGGTATTTTACATTGTATGGCATATGTGCATACAGTCATACACTATGCATGATTATATGGGATTAGGAGTTTTATTTGGTAATCATGATGATTAATTTATTTATATTTATACCAATACCATTTTGCATATTAGTTAACTTAGTTCAACTATCTTCTTTAATGCTAGCATGCTCTGTATATAATAACATCGTGGGTTGTGTAATAAAATGTTATCATGGATGTAAACATTGTGAACCTTTTAGAAAGTCTAGGTGTTCCAACCACCTATGAAATCCAGTGTACAACTGCTTGAGGATATTTCTCCCATGAGACCACCCTTATAGAAGAACATCATTTGATTTCAATAGTAAACCATAGAGAACCAAACAACCTAAAATAATAACACCAATTGATTGGCTTAGGGCATATGACATAGTGAAGGAGAAGAAATTTGCAAAATTATTCAATTCAAATGGAAAACCTATGTTTGATTATATTTGTTTTTTCAACACTTATGTTGATAAATTCCCATTGGGATGAAAATTAAATTGATGTTTTATTAGCTTCCATATTGGGAGCAGCTTAAGATTTCCCACTTATTAGATCCCATGTATATATTTAAAAATCATTCATATGCTTTATGGAGGCACATATCATTGAAAAAAATCATCGCATTAGGTGTTAGGAGAGATCTTACTTCTTCAAATACTAAAAAAAATCATTGGCGAAGAAAAGAAAGTAGAGGATAGTTTGGTGCCTTCTGGTCTTTTAAAGAAGGTGATGTCCCATGGATTTTGAAGAAAGATGATATTTCATCTTTATTTGGTGAATGGATGTTAGGAGGTGAATTCAATACTTAGATCTTTAGCATTATCCTAACGAGTGGTGCATGGTTATAGTGGGGGATTATCTAAGTCCCACCTGGCACGGGATTTGGGGGCAAAGCCATTGAGGCAAAAAAATTTGGAACATTCTAGTGCATAATGATTCCTTATAGAACCCTCTTATGTATTATATAAAAGGTAAATGAATCCTAGCATTTTTGTACCAAACAAAGTTGTAAAACATTTTTCTGAGTAAAATTACATTGAAGTTGCCATTGCCTCATAGTTTCACTTGCTTATAGAAAGGTTTCAACATAAATCTCATGTTTTATTGTTATTGTTGCTTGATTGTTGCTTTAATATTTTCTTAAATTATAATATCAGATCCGATCTCTTTGAAAATTCGTTACCTTAGGGTTTTTTTTTCTTCGAGTGGGAGCTACAACACCTGCAGAGGTGTAGATCGATTGACCAAGAAGTGAAATGATATGACACATTGTAAAAGAGGTCATAGGTTGAAACCCCGATTAGCCCATACCCCATGATTGTGGCATGTGTGGGTGCACGTAGGGCTAGTGGATGGGAATCGAACCCGTGTCACATGAGTACAAGCCTCGCCCCAATTGTTGGTTCTCCTAGTACAAAAAAAAAGAGTGGGAGCAACAATAATGATACGAGGTGTAACCAAGTTCGAGTGTGAGAAGTTTGATCACAAGAATTTCTCCTTTTGGAAGATATAGGTGAAGGTTTTTCTAGTTCAAATTGACCAAGCCCTATCATTGAAAGGGATTGCGCAAACACCTAGTAGCATCATATATGACAAGTGAAAAATCTGGACAAGAATGTGGTTTCTACAATTTGTCTTTGTCTAGCAGACTCTATATCATTCAATGTTGTTGAAGAAACACCTTAAGAATCCTTTGGGGTAAAATTTGGAAGATATATGAGACTGAATTGGAAACTAATAAGGATTTCTTAAAAAGGTAGCTTTATAATTTGAGGATGAAGGAGGGTTCATCTGTAGCAGATCATCTAAATGAGTTTAATACCATAATTAGTAAACTGGTATATGTTAATGTAAATGTGGAGGACGAGGCCGAAGCAATAATTTTACTATATTTCTTCCCGAGTAAATAGGATAATTAGGTGATGACCATCACCAATGCATTATCAAGAACTCTAAAATTTGATGACGTGGTATTCAGTTGTTGGAAGAATAGTTGAGGTGAAAATCATCTATGGAACCCTCTACTAGTGAATCCATATTTATGAGAGGCCAATCTAGTGAAAGTGATCAACTATAGATCACAATCCAGATCTAACTCTAGAGGGGGCAGGTTGAATGGAAGTGTTAGCATTGTGGGAAGCTAGGGCACTCAAAGAAGGACTATTGGCATTTGAAAAATGAAAAGAAGGATGAAAAGAATAATCAAGCATGAACTAAGGCTAGAACAATAGATTCAGTGGATGACCACGTTTGATCCCTTCTATCTTAGTAACAACATATGTATTTTGGACTCAAGTGCAGTTTTCCACATGTCTCCACATAGAGAATAGTTTGGAAAATATCAACCCTTTAATTGTGGGTTGGTCTATTTGGATGATGATCATCCTTTGGAAATTCTGGGAAGAGGGGACACTAGGATCAAGATAAATGATGGTAGAGAAAGAAATTTGTGTGATGTATAACATGTACCCGATCTAAAAAATAATTTTCTCTCTATCAAGATGATGGATAAGTTAAGGTATTCTACTACGTTTTGTTATAATTGTTACATAATTACTATTGAGGAAAAAATGTCACAAGAGTGAGAAATTTTCCCTATTATCCTTGCAGGTTGCATCAAGGAAACAATGTTAGATGTGGGTTAGTCGTCCATACATCAAATAGAAAAGAAAAAATCAAATAAACAAATAAAAAGGAAAGATTGGCGAGTGCTAAATAAAACAAAGAAAAGGGGGAGAGTTTGCTTAAACCAATTGATTTTTGCTCAATGGAATGACTTGTTACAATGGTGTCACTTAGGAGAATGAGGCTTGATGGAAGCCAACAAACTCCCTTATGGAGGGTCATTTTTGTCCTCTCAAGTTTTTGATAACCAACTCGTAACATTGGCAAAAAAATCTTGCTTCTTGAGGAAGAATACAAGGGATATTTGCATGCCAAATGATGGTAAGAAATGGATTGAAAGATGATCTTCACACCAATTCTTGTAGAATATTCGCTCTAGATTTATCTCTAATGAATGTATGCCCATGGAATTGTTTTATAGGCCAAATTGAGATATTGAAACATCTAGTTCCTAATGTGAATGCTCCAACTATGAAGTGGTCCTCCAAGTACAAGAAGGGGGCTATTGAATGCTCCCAAGCATGTGAAGAGTCCAATTCGAATTTTTGGAGCCAAGAATGTTGTTGTGAACCTTGAATGCATTGTAGAGGGAAGGTGGTCCCTCCACTAGTACAATCGCATGGGTTTCAAAGAATATGTCGTGTTGATCTATGTGGGTTTAGAAGAATACGTCGTGCTAATCTGCATGGGTTTTGAAACAAACCGCGTTCCATTGTCCAAGATAATTGAATTTATTATTCTAAGGTTCAATTCTCATTGTGAACTTTAATTAGGATGTATTTAATGAGTTGCATGTTGTATGTCGATTATGTCCTCCTATAATATTAGTCAAAATGTCACATGTGTGTGAGATTCAGACATTAACAGATGCCCCCTAATGTATGAGGTTAGGAAGGTATTGTATGGTAAAAATGCATCATTGTTTCTTTATCTTCTATTTAATACTATAAATTATCAAGTGTTGGAAGTAAAAGGACCTACATGTAGGGAGGATGTTGGTGATGACCGTTAAAGTGAGTGACTAATTGGTGACAAAAAATAGTGGTTGTTTATACAAACAAGACATGCATCCATATGCTTATGAAATATACCAAACTAAATTACAATAAGAGGAGAACGAAGGGTCAACCATAGAAATGGTCGATACAAGGATGAAGGCATATTCAATCCCTATATGAATAAATGGGTCTTGAGATATTGACGACGTTGTTGACTCCGAACAAGTAGAATTGCTACTAATTGTGAACAACCCATGGGGTTGGGGGACTTGAATAAATATGAAGCTATTGATGGGTGAATTCCTTATGTCAGATGAGTAACTCTTGTCAATCATAAATGTGAGCTCTTCTATAACCAGAAAATACGACCCCCATGATGTGATGAAGTTGTTAGTGTCGAACATAGGGGATACCACTGAGTTAGAGAGCATTGATGACTCTCTCTACTCATTTTGAGGTGATCCCTTATTTTGATGAGAAGAAAAACCTTGTTGGGAATGTTATATTCTTTGCATGTAAATTGACTAGCAAATTCAATAGTAGACTAGTATAAGTCGACTGAAGACGGAGGTGATAGACGTTGGAAGTATGGTCGTCCAACTGACTATAATAGTTGTTTGGTTGAAGGCAAATGAATGGTTGATGAGAAGTCGACAGAATGATGAAATATCAACGAAATCAACCAAATTTGACCCAGTCAAGTTGACTATAACAGAATAACTGAAAATGGTTAGGAAGTCATGGATTGTCATTAATGAGTAGTTGGTTGTATTGCATCTATAAATAAGATGTAATGTTTATGCATTGTAAGTTGTAAGAGAGAAAATATGTGTAGCATGATCATGTAATGAAATGTGATTTGTCGTCTAGAAAGTCACAATTGTTAAAACACCTATTTTTGAGTGTTTCATTAATAAATGAGTTGAGAAATCGCTGGTTTGTTGGTTTCCCCCTAGAGAGGGGTTTCTAGGGTAATTTATGTGTAATGCGTTGATGTGTTTTGTGCCATTTTCTTATGTTTAACGTGTTTAAATATATGAATCAATTTGCAACTTGGTTGTAATTGGTATTAGAACCAAAAATTGGTATCAAAGTTGTATTTGGCTGCAGAGGGATGCCTTTGTTATTGAGGGTTTGGCTTGATCCTGGATCTAGGGAATAGTGTCTACAATGGGAGACTTCTAGAAGTGTTGATTCTTAGTTAGAATGGATAGCACGTCGAGGATAGAAATCGAAAATGTCAATGGACAAAATTTTGAGCTTCGGAAGCTTAAAATGGAGGATCTCCTTGTAGATCGAGAACAATGATTTGTAGTCGATTCAGGAAGGACTCTAGTTGGTATGTCGAAGGAATATTTAACAAATATTGATAGAAAATAAAGGAGTACATTCCAACTTTTCCTAGTATATTTTGTATTGTTGAATGTCTTAGAAGAAGATACCACAAAAATTCTATGGGAAAAGTTGGGGAACTTGTACCAGTCAAATTTTTTGGTTAACAAGTTGTTTCTTCGAAAGAAATTGTATCTTATAAGGATAGATGAATGTGAATTAGTTACAAAGCACCTTAATGCGTTCAACATTATTATTATTCAATTGTTGTCCATGGATATTAAAATCACTAAGGAGGAGAAATGCATCAGTTTGTTGTATTTTTTTCTAGATTCCTTGAATAGTCTGATCGCAGCTATTGGAATCAATAATACCACATTGAAGATCGATGATGTGGTTGCATCTGTATTTCCTAAGAGGTGAGATGAAATAACATGGAAATTTTGACCCACGAGGCCTTGATGGTTAGAGTTCGATTGATAAACAAACGGAAAGGAAAAACCTTTGGTAGAAAGTTGAAGTTGAGGGGTAGATCTAAGACCATATCTCCTGGTCCAGCGATGAAACCATGCTAGTGATGTGGTAAAGTCGAGCATTATAGACACAACTAAAAGTTGATAGAAGTCAAGAAAGGAAAAGGGTCTAAATAAGTTCAGTTGACCAATGGTAAGTCTTCACAAGAAGAAAAAGGTGATGTGTATTTGGCCTCCATAAGTACATAGTTGAATCGTGGCTATTGATTGACTGACTTAGGTGCATCATATCATATGAAACCTTGCAGAGAGTGGTATGAGTATGAGAATCTTGACGATGGTGATGTCCTATTAAGATATGAATCACCAACTAGGATAGTCAGACAAGGTAAAGTTTGATTGAAACTAAAAGATGGAAGAATAGGAACACTTATAGGAGTGCTACATATCCCAAGTTTGGCTCCAAAAATGATCTCAGTAAGTAAGATGGGAAATGTAGGTGTGCAGTCTATTCTTGAGAAAGATAGGTGTAATATGGTGCGAGGAGTGATGGTACTGATAAGAGGAGTCCCAATTGGAACCTTGTACACACTATTGGGAAGAATAGACACCAATGAAAGTGCTAATGTGGTATGTGCTAAGTCCGATGGAACAACTTCTTACTAGTCGACTTAACCTATGTTGCGGAATCAATGGATGGGACATATAGGTGAGAAAGGCCTTCGTGTTGTGCACAATAAAGGTATGGTCGATGGTCTCCCTAATTGTTTTGAAGAAGTTGATTTATGTGAACAATCTATTTGTGGTAAACATAGTCATGTAAGATTCTCATATGGTGCTACTAAGGCTAAAGAAATATTGGAGTTAATACACAACACGATTTGTTTGCACCTATGTCAGTCCCTTCACTAGGAGGGTCTTCGTATTACGTTTCTTTCATAGATGATTTCTCCAGCATGACATGGTTGTATTTTCTGTGAAAAAAATATGAGGTTTTTGAGAAGTTTCAAGAGTTCAAATCTCTTGTGGAGAATGAGACTAGTAAAAAGATCAAAGTGATGAGGACTAATAACATAGGAAAATTATGTGGAAAGGCATTTGACCAGCTCTGTAGGCAACACAATATAGATCGACAAAAAACAACTCCATACACACCTCAACATAATGGAGTTGATGAAAGAATGAATATAATGATGATGGAGAAAGCGAGGAGCATGCTAATTAGTGGTGCATGAGTCGCACAAGAATTATGGGTAGCAGAAGTCGACACAGAATATTACCTGGTGAATAGGACATTTTCAATGGCTATAGTCGACAAGACTCCATAAGAGGCATGATATGGTAAAAATACTTCTCTTACACATCTCAGAGTGTTTGGGTGTGATGCATTTATGCATGTCTCAAAGGAGAAAAGAACTAAAATTGATAGCAAGTTGGATAAATGCATCTTCATCGGTTACAAGAATGGAGTGAAAGGGTATAAGTTATGGAACCCAGTGACAAGGAAGGATGTCATGGCCTTGGTAAGCAGGAACCTTGACCACCCCTCCACGCTTAAGAAAAATTTGGCAAGCTCGGTGAGGAGACTTGGACAAAGTTGCAAATACAGGTACATGGGACAAACGACCCAATTTGGGATCTGAAGGTTGTCGGGAACTAGTACAGGTGGTGAGGCGCCCACATGAGGTGGAACCACACCTAGGAACCTTGACGGGAAGAAGGACTCGACAAAACAACAAAGGGCTTTAGCATGGATGTGGAAACATGAGACATGTCTCCAAGTAGATATGTGGGCACATAACCAAACCCACGAAGGAATTCATCCAAGTCCAAGAGAAGCACGAGCGATGGTAATTGTTTGGCACAAGCATCGACATAAGTGTGCCCAAGAGGTGGGATCCTGGCACATGTTATAGTAGAAGTGGACCCAACTGTGGGAGTCGGTTGAGAAGTGGACACACTTTATGGGTGGATGGACAAGTATAAATAGAGGTGCGTTGAGGCATCCAAATGGTGGATCAACTTGAATTGAAAAAGCATGACTCCAAGGGGGAGGTGACCTACCTTTGGGAGGCGCTCCGTAGGGAACGAATACCCTGGTGATGGTAGGGTGTTGGAAACGGGTCTAGGAAGACTCCATTATTACAATTCAACAGGAAGCAAGCAAGGAGCTTGTGCAATGAAGTCTAAGGAATTTTGAACTTGGACAAGGGCACACGCCGCAAGCGGCAGACTAAGTCCTGGTAATAGTGATAGATGACAGGTAGAATGAGGTGACTTTGGTTGTAGAGATAGGAGCCACAAGAGGAACTTCCATGGGTGCTTCAGGAGGAGACCAAGGAGATTTTGCTGTGCTTGTAGAAGCAAGAAAATTCTTGGGGTTTCCAGTGAGAGTCGCTTGTTGGTGCTCTCTAGGGTTGCAACTAGTTTGGGTCCTCCCATTTCAATTGTACTCTTTGTAACTCTGTGTATATTTATAAATGGGTTTAAGGATTAATGCCCAATATAGGGTTCCTCCCATACATATTTGTCTCTTGTTCTTGAATTTTGGCTAAGTGTAACTATGGGATGTTCACATAATAAAAATGGCTAAGTAGAGAAATGCATAAGGAGATAAAGTGTTAAGTGTAAAAGTGTCCCACAAGTTAGGCGTAGTATTTTGGGATCCCAACCCGGGTAGGTCTCACCACTGGATCGGGGAGTCCTGGGTAGTGACGCATGGGCCATCAAAAGTAAAAAGAAACTTAGTGTTTTGAGTCAAGATGATGCAACCCCGTGACAAGTGGTATTAGAGATAATAGTTGGGATATTTGCAACGAAATGCCGAGAAGGGAGTGGTCGAAGGTTGGATGCAGTGGTTTGAAAGCATGTTATTTGGTTGACGACACATCGTTAGGCGTAGTTGTTCAGGATCCCAACCCGGGTTGGTCTCACCACTGTATGGGAGAGTCCTAGGAAGTGATGCGGGAGAGTCCTGGGAAGTGACGCATGGGCCATCGGAAGTAAAAAAAAATTTAGTATTTTGAGTCGGGCTGATGCAAGCTCATGACAAGTGGTATTAGAGAAAATAGTTGGGATCTTTGCCATGATGTGATGAGAATGGAGTGATCAAAGGTTGGACGCAGTGGTTTCAAACCATGTGATTTGGTTGATGGGAGCTTGCATTGAGAAGTAGTGCGCTTGGAAAATGAGGAGGTTCCCAGACAATGGTGCGTTATAGCAGCAGTGCGCCCAAAAGTGAGGCACTCCACAACAGATTTGTGAGGGTGAACTAGTGCCAAAAAATGTTTTTGTATTGAGTTCACTCCGGTAGAGGAGCACCTAATAGTAAGGCATATAAGGGGAAGGGTGTTTGAACTTGAGAAGCCACAAAGTCAGTTGAGATTTGTGTTGGAGATCGTTTCAGGAGTAATTGAAGGAGCACTGTGCGAACCGATATAAGTGCACCCATAATGGGTAGCAATTAGCTGATTGACAGAAGTGCACCAAGAATGGGTAGCACTGGGAAGATTGAAAGAAGTGAGACCAAAACGTGAAGCGACTAGTGCACTGAGGTAGAATTCTTTTCATATTCGATAGTGGGTTCCCATGAGGTGAGGCACTCGATAGTGGAATTGAATGCGTGAGACGTGCCCATATATGGGAATTCGGGGAAATGAGCGAAGTGTTGGGAATTTTTGACAAAGCATGGGGCGATGGGAGTGCATTAGGGCATAGTGTAACCGGACTGAACTATTGATGTATTCAGAATGAGTGCCTTGTGCACCCAACGTAGTGGAATCTTAACAGATTTGACAGAAAGGTGCCCAACAACCAGCACACTTTAGTGTAAGTGCGCCCAATATTGAGAAAGTGAAGGTTTTATCTTCGCAAAGGGGAAATAGAGCTTCTCTAGAAGATGTCTTGGAGGGTGTATGTATGTCCATGGAAGAGGTTCTTGCATGCAAAAGAAGTTGGTAAGAGGCACATCATTGGGCCTTGGCAAGTTGTACCTCTTGGAAGTCTTGGGTGAGGCATGTTTCTGCGCACTCTTGGCAGGACACTCAGGTGAACACGTTTCCATGTTTCATGCCTAAGTGGAACATGCTTGGCAAGGATATGAACAGTACAAGCTACGAGTAGGTAGTATGCTACTTGTGTAGAGTGTGAGGCATGCATGGAGGCATGCTTATGGCAGATCCGACGAGATTGGCAGACCGTTGAGGAGACTTTTAAGCAGTGCACTAATTGAGTGAGACTGGAGGCATGCATTGGAAAACTTGGTGTAGAAGGTAGAAAGAGTCAAGTACAAAGGATTTTAGAAGGCGCACGGGACGTCTAGGAAGTGGCACATGAAGGGAACCCAAAATACAGTGCACCCGAGACTCAGCACGGTTGTGCTCAACCTGTTTCATTCTTAGGCAAGAAGTGTGCTTGAGACTTGGTGCACCCAAAATTCAACAAAAGAGGAATTAGTGCCTTGGATGTTTGGAAGGTGCTTGTTTGGTTGGATGGGTTGAGCTGTAGATGGTGACTTAGAACGCTTAAGGAGGAGTGACCCTCTCCTTCGGAAAGACGACAACAGTGAACCGAAGTGGAGAACACTTTGTTGGGTGGTGCAAGGATTCTGTTTCTCAGCAATATGGTTGATGCATCAAAGATGTGACCATGAAGAAGGGTGCTTTGCACCCTGTAGCTGGTGGACGTACAAACAGGTCAAACTGGAAGGTGCTCACCTACCTTTGGTATGGGACTTAGGTTGAGGATGGAGCTTCCCTTGGATCTAGTTGGTAGTGTGTACCAATTGGTTGCAGGAGTAACCGAGTAGTGATGGGGATTCTCTGACTTACCCATCATGCTAGGCAGACTTCATATGGGTTACTGTAGGTAGCAGGTCATGAGGACTAGTTTTTCATTTCTCCATGTCGAGGATCATGGAGGTGATGGTTCAAAGTGGTGGCTTGATGGTTGAGGACTGTAGTATTCACTCAACCTAACCAAACTCTTTGATGTGTTGCAACAATCCAGAAGAAGTGTAAGTCGTAGAAACTTGCAACGATTGTGTGCATTTCTACTTTGCATGGGCTTGAAAGAATGAGAGTGACTTGTTGCGAACTTTGAGGACTTGGGAATCAAGTCGAGAAGGGAAGAAGTGGATGATAGAGGTGAGAGTGGTCCCTTTGGTAATGGTTTGAGGTGATAAAGGTGACCTTGCCATATTGACCAAGAGGAGTTGTGTGGATAGATGGAAAATGTGAAGGGAAGAGGATCAATTGAGATTGAGTACCAACAGAAAAGTAAGTCTAGGAGCCACAACACTTGGGTATATGATCTTGGCATTGATTATTAGTTCCTTAAATAGTTCGAAGGAAGATGTGAGGACTTTGCTCAGCTTCATAATAGGTGCACAAGAGCCTGAATTGTGGAAAATAAGGGAAGTTTGGGCATGAAGCATTCATTCTCATGGTGTTGAGCATGACGGTTGGACTAGCTACCCAACTAGATTGGCACATGGGAAAGAAAAATAGATAGTGGAATGACAGAGTTGGCTAAGTATGGAAGAAACAATAGGTTGGGCAAGTGAATTTTCTAGAGAGACTTCATAGAAAGTCTTAGATGTAGTAGAAGGTGGCAGTGACAACACTAGTGGAAAGTTTCTGAGTGCAGTAGGAAACTTGGATATGTTGTCGAGGGTGGAAACAAATTAGAGCGGGAGAGGATTTCATGGTATTTCTAAGTAGGAAACCTAACCGCCCCTCCATGCTTAAGAAAAACTTTAGGAAGCTCGGTGAGGACACTTGGCCAAAGTTGCAAAGATGGGTACATGGGACAAACGACCCGATTTGGGAGCCCAAGGTTGTCAAGAACCGAGATAGGTGGTGAGGAGCCCACATTGGGTGGCACCACACCCAGGCCCCTTGGCGGGAAGTGGGCCCCAATAGGATGGAAAAAGGATTTGGAGTGGATGTGGGAACATAAAAACACGTCGGTAAGTAGATATGTGGGCAAGAAACCAAACCCACAAAGGAATTCATCCAAGTCCAAGAGAAGCATAGGTGGTGGCATGTGTTGGGCATGAGCGTCAATAGAAGTGCACCTAAGAGGTGGGTTCCTAGCACACGCTATGGTAGAAGTGAACCCAAATGTGGGAGTCGAACAAGAAGTGGGTGCACTCCATGGGTGGATGGATGAGTATAAATAGAGGTGCGTTGAGGCATCAAGGAGGCATCCAAGTGGTGGATCAGGAAAATTAAAAAAGCATCTCACTCCAAGGGGGAGGTGTCCTCCCTTTGGGAGGTACCAAGTAGGGCACAAATTCCTTGGCATAGAAAGGGTGTTGGGGACAAGGTTGGGTAGACGACAGGATTACAATTCGATATAAAGAAAACAAGGAGGTTGTGCAACAAAGTTGAAGGAAGTATGAACTCAGACAAGAGCACATGGCGCATGGCGCATGCATCAGACTAGGTCCTAGGTAGAGTGATAGATGACAAGCACATTGAGGTGACTTCAGGTGCAAAGACAAGAGTTTCAAGAGGCGGTTCAACAGGTGCTTCAGGAGGATACCAAGGAGAGTTTGGTGTGCTTGTAGAAGTGGGAACATTCTTGGGGTTTCCAATGAGAGTCACTTTTTGGGCACTCTCCCGAGTTGTAGCTAGTTTGGGTGATCCCAATCCAATTTTACTCTTTGTAACTTTGTGTATATTTATAAATAGGTTGTAGGCATGCCCAACTTGGGGTGCCTCCTATATATATTTATCTCTTGTTCTTGCATTTTGGCTAAGTGTAACTATGGGATGTTCACATAGTAAAAATGACTAAGTAGAGAATTGCATAAAGAGATAAAGTGTTAGGTGTAAAAGTGTTTCGTGGGTTAGGCATTGTCTGTAAGGATCCCAAATGGGTTGGTCTTTCCACTGTCTGGGGAAGTCTCGAGAAGTACCACATGGGAAACCATAAGGAAAAATAAACTTAGTGTTTTGAGTCGAGCCGGTGCAAGCTCGTGAAAAAGGAAATTTATAGTAGATATGTGATCTTCAGAGAAGTTAGAGACACTTCAAGGGTTTGAAGTGAACAATCAAATAATGGATTTGGGTGAGTCGACTGAATCCAACGACGAGGTGGAACAATAGACTTTCGATGTCAGGAGGTCTGGTTAAGCAGGGAAACAACAAGAAAGGGATAGTCCAACCAAATTTTGCTTTTCTTTTGTGTTATCTTCCATAGAAGAAGATCCTAGGTTGGTAAAGGAAGTGATTGACTCAACAAAGGGTAAACTCTAGAAAAGGGTCATGGAAGAAGAATGAAACATGGGATTTAGTTGAGTTACCAAATGGAAGGAAACCCATCGATAGTAAGTGGGTGTTCAAGAAAAGGTTGAATGTAGTAGGTCAAGTTGAGAAGTACAAGGATTGATTGGTAGCGAAAGGGTATTCCCAAGTTAAGGGAGTTGACTTTGGTGAGATTTTATCTCCTATTTCTAAAATAACTTCCATAATGGTGCCAATGTATTTAGCTGCAGCATTTGATCTTGAGATAGAGTAGATGGATGTGAAGAAAACATTTCTTTATGGTGCTTTAGAAGAAGAAAAATATATGAAAAAACATGAAGGTTTTATAGTGTAAGGAGAAAAGGAACTGGTTTGTAAACTTAGGGAGAATCTATAAGGTTTAAAACAATCACCAAGTATATGGTATCAGAATTTTGACATGTATATATAGCAACTAAGGTTTGTGAGAAGTTAGGTTGATCACTATGTGTATGGGAAGAAAGTAGGTGGTCATTTCATATATGTAGTTTTATATGTCGACGACATGTTTTTGGTCAACAATAACATGGATCTAATAAAAGAGGTGAAACTGCAGTTATCCTCCAAGTCCAACATGAAGAATCTTAGATCAACAAATTTCATTTTTGGAATGGAAATACAGAGCGATCGAGTAGGTAGAAGACTTTGTTTAATTCAAAGAAAATATGTTGAGAGAATTTTGAAATCTATATGTCATAGTGCAATCTTCCTAACAAAGAATCAAGCATATCAATCAAAGATGAAACATATTGATGTTCAATACCATTTTGTGAGGGACATCAATACCATTTTGTGAGGGAAATGGTGGAGAACTAGAAGGTCTTACTGGAAAAAGTAGACATGGTGAAAAATTTTGCAGACTCATTGACCAAGTTGGTAAGCACAAAGAAGTTTTCCTAGTATAGGTAAACAATGGGTTTTTCAGCTTTGCTAAAGTGAACTGAAGTTTTGAATCTCTTGTTTATGCAAAGAAGAAAACAAGTGGGAGAATATTGGTAATGTTATATTATTTGCATGTAAATCGATTGGAAAATTTGATAGTCGACTGGTATAAGTCGACTGGAATTAGAGGTGATAGATGGTGGAAGTATGGTCCATCGACTGACTGGAATAGTTGTTTGGTCAAAGGAAAATGATTGGTTGACAGGAAGTCAACGGAATGACCAAATTTCACTGGTCAATTGACCAAAGTTGACTCAGTCAAGTCGACTGTAACATAATAACAGAAAGTGGTTAGGAAGTTATGGATTGTCATTAATGAGCATTGTATTGCATCGTTAAATAAGATGTAATGTCTAGGCATTGTAAGATGTAAGAGAGAACATATGTGTAGCATGATCACATAATGAAGTTTTATTTGTGGTATAGCAAGTCACGGTTGTAAAAACAATTATTTTTTAGTGTTAGATTAATAGATGAATTGAGAGCTTATTGGTTTGTTGGTTTTCCCCCATGAGAGGGGTTTCCAGGGTAATTTTTGTGTAATGTGTTGTGTTCCATTGTCTTATGTTTAATTTGTTTAATTATATGAATCAATTTGCAAACCCGTTGTAATCGGTATTAGAACCAACAAACCCAAGGTACAATCATAACTACTTCAACTCTTAGCATGAAGTAATATTAAATCGATGAGAGTTGAAGCAAGTGGTAAGATGCGAGTCTTATCATGAGAACCAATATCATTTTGTAAACAATTAGGACACTGACACAAATTACACAAGACTAGTCGATAAGAGTGAGGCTCATGACATCCCTTGATTGGTGCAAATTGATGAGTGGAGCATGAAAACATACTTCGAAATTATGGTAATGCAAGGTGTAAAGGAGGGAAATAGATTGTATATGGATTAATGAAGTGATATTTTATCATAAGAACGATAATGATGGGGTATATGATCTGGATGATAAAACTAAAAAGGTGTTGGTGTTGTATGGACTCAAGTGTGTCAATCAAGGGAAACTAGGGGGTGTTACCAAAAGAATGATGTGATGGTGTTCCCATGGTTTTGAGTGAGTCAAGGAACCATTTTATACAAAAAGAATTATGTGGTTGTTTTGTACAAATGAGAAGACATGTACCCTGTGAATAAATTCCATGCAAAACATTCCCATGGGAAAGACTGAATGATATTGGTGTATATAGGGTCTGGGGCCCCTTTATGGTATTATTGGGGGTTGATGATATGAAGGGGAACTCATATGGTATATTTATCACGAGGGTGATGAGAGGTTATCTATGAATCATAACTATAACTTTGTGTTGAGGAATATGGGAGGTGTTCTTATCAAAATGAAAGGTGATTAATTGGGGTTTCAACTTGGAAAAATTGGTGATTTATCAAATTCCATAGGCTTGGTGGTTCGACATAATGGGTTCCAAATCGTGAGGGGGTTTCAATGGTGCACACTCATGGGTGAATCATGCAATGTCCCGATAATAAACTTGGTGATATTGTTTTACCGAGGAATGGGGCCTTAGGGATATCAACATGATCACTAGATAAGTGCAATGTAAACAAAGGGTATACGTTGCATATATGCAAGAGTGATGCAAGGTTGAGATGATATACATGTGAGTGGGGCTCGTGTGCAATTTGGATGATGGGAACTAACTTCCTGAAAAAATATTGCACACATGATGCAAATACCAAAGCATAATAAAGACCATGATAAGAAATTTGATAATGTAGAAATAATTAAAAAAAATGTACCTCGAGAAATGGCCGAAAAATAGGTTGCAGATGAAGTTTCAAGGGAAACAAAAAAAAATGCTACCATGTCGAAGATATCGAGATGATGATCGCAATGGTGCTTATGATTTTTCAAATAGATCTATATATTTCTAGAACGAGGTTGTTGAAAATTGGTCCAAATGCCTATAAATATGTGTGGGGTCTTCTTTTTGAGGTCACTTGTATTGTTTGAGTTATTGATGAAGTAGGATATTTTTCATAGTTTTTGGGAGATTCAACTGGTGGATTTTGATTTTGTGAGATCTAGGTTAGTTGTCATCTCATGCTCTCAATTTTTGGTAGATTAATTTTTGCATTTGGTGACTAAATGCCTCATACGACTAGTTGGATGGATTTTTGGTCGACCACATACGTTTAGTGGGAACAAATGCACATAATTTCATGGGGGTTCCCTCAACATTTGCATGTCACATGGGAAGTTTCCTATTCATCCACACAGTTAATCCGTGCGATTTTTCACAAGAATACTACGTAGTAGCACAACCGAGTGGAGTACCTCTAGCATGACTGTACAGAATGGACATGCACCATTGCATGGAAAGGGTGTGTAACTCCCATGTGGGAAACCCGCACTATTTTGCGTGACTTTTGAGGGAAAAGTCACGTGATTTTGTCCTTTTTTTGTGATTTTGAATCTAAGAATTGACATATTCTTTGGCTTCTTTTTTGTTGCAGGATGCAGTATTAGCAGACATAGAGATGATTGAGGGGCACAAGTGTCACTATGATGGGTTGGATGTTGATGTTTGATGATATTTCCATTGAGAAATACCTACGAGATGTGGGGCTGCTCAAGTCCTTTTTGTGTCCCATGATGAAGTTGAGTGAGAACCTCATGAGAGAAATTCTGGGGTTATGGGACCACTAGCGGGGGGGGTTTAATTGTGGAGGAGGTCCTGATTTTGGATAGTCAGGATATATAATTTCCCACTAGGTTTCCTATGCCAGGTCTTTGGGAGAAGACACACCCATCTTTGGCTAGTCGACAAACGATCGATTAGTTAGTTATCCGGTATTATGGTGGTCAAGAGGCCACCAAAAATGCTGGACATATCTTGATATCCTTCTTACAAGACTTGACTGTTAGGGAAGTGGCGATGGCCATATTGAGGGTATTGGGGCTATCCATCCCTCATAGTATTTTAGGTGGGAAAATCCTTCTGGTGCATCATTTTATAAGGGGCACCCAAGTCGCCTGGGAGCACATGTTGCACAACATGTGCTCCCTAATTAAAAAAACCACAAAAAGGGAATTGCTAATAATATCTGGAAGCGGAAACAAAAAAATATGAAAGGGGAATCTTTATGCAGGGGTCCACCCTCCCATCGTCCATGAGTTGGAAGCGATTGAACTATCTTGACTTTCGGTTATGTTTTGTAACACCCCATTTTTTACCTGAGAATGTAATTATGTAAATATAATGGAAATGGATAGAAGCCATACATTTATCGTCCACTCTGGAAAAAATGATGTAAATATGTACATTTTACATTTAATATAAAAACACATGACTACTGCAAACCAATAAGGATGAAGAAGAGATGGGGGCTTATGATTCCACAAGAAGGAGAGTGAGAAGGGGGTTTAAGGGGGAGACAACCCTAGTGACTTATTATTTAAGTCATTATTTTTACTTATTACCTTTATCCTATGTGTTATTAATCTCTCTTTATTAAAGTTCATAAATCATAATCTTGGGTTAATTACCTAAGCTTGGGATCATTACAAGGGAAACCATTGTGCAACCCTAGGTATGCCAAGTGTTCAGTTCCTATCATCTTAGGTGCCACTTGGCTAGTTATCCACATGCATATAATTATGGAGAACTAGTCAATTGGTTCGTCTTTCTCTCCCATGATGGAACCATCAGTTGTTGTCAAATTTGAGCCGCTACCAACCATACCACCATCATCTTTCTGTAGACAAGGGGGGCATACTGAGAACAACATATTGGGATAGATGTAGTGAGAAACTCAGTACCTTATTTGATATTGGTAGCCTCAGCTCGAGGGTGGCCTGTGAAATAAATATATGGCTTGACAATGCCTACAAATGGGAGGAATGCCCTCGGTCTGTAGTCAATTGGTTATATTTTCAGATAAGTCTCCATTTGTGTATAAATGATTGGTATTTATTTTTGTTTGTATTAATTACTACCATCATGAATAATTAAGGCCATTGGTAAATGCATTCCACTGGAAATAGCTTGTAGAGTTTTAATATACATTTAATGAGAGATTATATGCATAATTATTTCTGATGTAAATGGTTAATTAAAAAAAATAGAAAAATTAATTTGAATGTTAGAGACAAATTTAGTTAGCAAATTGAGTATCCCGTCTCCCCAAAATCATTGCGAGGTCACTTGGTATGTGAAAAATTGGTATTAGAGCCTAGGCTACAACAATGGGACTACACGGGCTGAATTTCAATTTTAAAAGCAAAATTATAGGTTACACAGGAAGTGTATGATGGAAATTACATGGGCAAAGTATTGGGAAAACAATGTATAATTCATCCATTGTTGAATTTCAGAGTGGTAACTAAATCATTGAATGGTTGGATCGAATTTAGAGAACAGTAGTGGAAATTTATGAGCTTTTAGTAAAATTTGGGCGAATTTATAGTTTACAGGTAAACTGTTTGACAAAATTCCTGGTATAAATTGGCTTGGAGTGATCAGATTTGGTTTTTAGAATTAGCATGGAGCCGATAATAAATAAAATATGGATGAAATATTTAAGACTCTTTACAATTTGCACATAGTTTAGCATCAATGTAAAAAAAATGAAAATATGGCAAGTAATGAAAATTCACCACCAAGGGGGGGGGAAATCAACAGTGCATAGTTTTGTTTCTTAACAGAATAATTTCCAGTAATGGAAGCGGCTAGCTGTAATTCAGGTTGGCCAGCTATTTAGGAAGAATTTTCCAAGTGTTCCTGGAGCCACCTATTTGGAAAATCAAATTTTGGGAAATTAAATATATATATATATATATATATATATATATATATATATATATATATATATATGACCCAAAAGTGCCACATGGATAGTTTGACATGGAGGTACCACATGAATTTTAGATGACGTCGATCCACCACACGGATGAGGGGTTATGACTTGGACAACCATGTCAACCAAGTGCTATCCTACGGCCAAGAGTTGAAGATATCAACACCTGAGCGTTGGAATTCAATCTAGAAGTTAATCACCTGAGTTCCAGATTGATGAACCATGTGATATGGGGCCATAATCGAAGGCTTGGCAGAAAGAGGGCCAAGCATCATTGACAGACAAGACCGTGGGGAGGAACCCATGATAGATAAGTGTGGTGCATAACACACTGACAACTTACACGATGGTTAATAACGGGTGGATGATCCGTTGAGAAGATACTGCATGTCCACATGTTGACTTCTTATTGGTGATGACTCCAACAAAATATTTTGAAAGCCACCTTCTCATCAAATCGTTACCATTTCCGGTAATGAAATATTGCCGAAGCATTTCCACTCAAGGGAAGGGGTATAATGACTTGGATGCTGGTGGAAGGTGACATGGCCGCATCACGGGGTGACACATAAGACCCATCTGACATTTCGATGGCCATGTGTCATGCCACATCAGCACCCTGCCACGTCAACATAAAAATTAGAAAAGCTAAAAAAAGTCTAGAGCCAAAATCTTGTTTTGGCTATAACAAGAGTAGATTAAATCAAAATTAATTTAATGATACTTGAACCATTTTGATTCTATTAACGGAGGCTATAGCATCACCAGTGAGGGAAAAGGACCCATTCTGCTTAGACTTTGCAGATATTTTGGTTTGATGGGATTTGAAGGTGTGTAGCCTGAGGATGGACGAGGGATTGGTTGAGGCCCAAATTGTAATGGTTTAGTCATGACCCAAGGACATAGATAAATCTGGAGCCTTGAGGTCAAATCCAAAAAGATGTGAAGCTGGGATATAAAAGAAGGCCAAAATCCACTATTTGGGTGTGCGAAAGGTCGATTTTTGAAAACTTGGAGGAAAAAGTGGCCCAAGAACTCATAACCCAAAAAAATTCTTGTTTCAAAATTTTTTCTACTCATCGATTCAAACAAATTTGCTTAGAGGTGGTTTTTTCCAGAAACGCTAAGTTTGAGAGATAGTAGTTTTCAGTAACACTTCCAAGTCTGGAAGAATTTCAAAAATTAAAAGTTGGTGATTCCAGAATTTTATAAAATTTGACGAGAATATGATATTCGAACAATGAAAGTGTCTAGGTACTCACTAATATATGGGCTATCCAATCCTGATATAATAAAATTTCTAGTTCCTCACAGATTTTGTTCTACGAGTCTTAGAAGTTGGTCCTTCAAAACAAGTGCTGCTACATGAACAATGTAAAATTGGGTAAAATTGTTGATTTTGGAGAGCTGTATCTTTCAACTTTGAGTTTAGAAATGGAAATGGAAGTAGTCATTGGAAATAGTATCAGTAGGATACCAAGCATAGTAAATCCAATTATAAATCAGTGACTTTTGTATTTCTAGTAAACTTAACAGGAAAGAGGCTGTAGACCAATTTGATAAAAAAAAATGATCAAATGGGTATTTTCCAGAATTTTTTGTTATACATGAAATTATTTATGAAATTTGTGAAAATGGTTTACCTAACATATTTGATGTAGGTTCAGGTTGAAAATATCAGGCATAGGCCTCAGGGGTGGGTATTTTGAGATTCAGGATTAGCTATAGGAATGAAGTAGTAATGGGAAAAAGTGTTAAACTTAGGGAAAATGTAATGTTAAACCCAGAACACAGAATTAAGAATATCTATAGTCAATGGAAGGGTAATATAAAGGAGAATCTAAATGATAGAACTGATTTGTTGAAACAATTTTCTAGTTATTTGATAAAGAGCACAAAACAAAGCGCCTTGGCGTAACTAGACAACGAATAATGCAAATAGGGTGAATTTACAAATTTTGGAGGAATGCAATTTTCATTGTAAGATCAGAATGGAGCATGGCTTCAATCATTGTAAATCTAATTCAAAGGAGAAGGTGATAGAGGTACATAAAAAAAATGAAATCATGTATGTAGGACTATCAAATACTCCATGAGGGTGTAGAATCACGAATGCATGCACAATAAAAGATGAGGAGCTCTCAAAATTGGAAATCATTACATAATCCATGGTTTAAAAGGACTAATAAGAATGTAAGTACCATATTGAGGAGAAGGTATGTTATTCCTCCTCCACATAATTCCTTAAACCTTTGAATCAAGAAAGGTCTTCATGATCACAAAAGGTACCATGAGAAAGGAGGCCCATTCCTCACCATTTAAGATAGGTAGAGCCATGCCAATTAATGAAGACATTTGTAGGCTTGTAGGCACTACTAATGAAATGTACACACCATTATGAGCATGGACATTGGAGAAAGATATGTGATACAAGGGTGTCTCCATTGAGGCTATTGAAGCTAACGGGCAGTGGAGCAACACCGTAGGAATGTGATGAACCTGTTTGTAATAATCAATTATCCCATTATTAATAATCTTTGTTAGTATGGATTCCACCTAAAACATAAGTTTTGTTTTAAGGAATTAACCTCAAAAATTTTGAACTTCTTCGAAACAACATCCTTACAACTAATGAATTGGATTGTTCAGAGTCCTCTCCTTCAGGGGTTACATATCAAAGGGACCATATGACAAGCACTTGGGTATGCTCCTCAAATATCAATAAAGTCCTTCTTAACAAATTCTTGATTAGATCTTAAGTTCTAGAGATTGATGGATTCGTCCAGCGTGTCGCCATTTTTTGAGGTCTCAACAAGCCCCAAAGTTTTCTATTGATTAGGTCAGAACCCATCATTCACCTACATATCGTTAGCTGGAACCTGCTATAGGAACTCTTATATAAGAGAACAATAAATTCTAATGTACTTGCCAATGATTCAAATTATCCAGGGCAACTGGACGATATGCCATTTCTAAAATGAAATGAGGAATATAATGTTAGGTAAAATTGAATAGGTTAAAGAGTCAAATGTATGTCTCCGGTTCATGGTTTTGGGGCCCTGGTATTATCCCATGGTATTTCATGTGAAGAAGGCTACTTAAAGGATTATAATAATCCATTGTAAGGGGCCTAAGTAGGTCGGTGTTGGCCTATGTGTGGCTGGTGTTGGCCTATGTGTGGTCAGTGACGACTAGATTGGCCATGCCCTAACCATATTCGTTAGGAAGAATGGATATCAATAAATCTATTGTGGTTGGTTTTCCCGATTGGGTTTCTAGGTTAATCCTTCGTTGTCATTATTTTTATGTGCTTAATCTAATGATTATGTTTATTATGTGCTTCTAATCATAACGATGGTATGAGAACAAAAGTTTAGAAGGCACTGTCAAGCACTCTAATTGCAGATAATTAAATATCAACACACAGAGCGTATGAAATTTATTGTCAACCCGAGAAAGTCTTTTTATTTCAAAGGACAAGTGCACAATATATGCTTAAACACAAACCATTAGAAGTGAATACTTTTATCTTCTATCATCTATGTTCATCCCAAGAATCTACGCAATCCCAATTGCCTTCTAACTGCTGTACTACAATCCTTTTCTATTATGCATCAAGCAGAACGAATATCAGATCTAATCAACGATTGCAGGAAGGAAATCTCAATTGCATTCTAAAATAATCAACTGTCTAATGAAATCAAGCTGGGAATCATGAAGCATGACCTGAACATTACTCTAGAATTTAATAAGGGAGATTGAAGCAACTGTTCTAAGATGCTGAATTGCAAAATATAAATCAATCAACACATAACAGGAAAGCTAATTCGTAGGAACTTCTGGGATTACGTTTCAGCTGCAGGATGAGCACAACAGTGTGAACAGAAATTGAATTACATAAAACAAACCTGACTCAGTCGACTGTTATTGATACCATTTACCAATCTCACAAATAAATCATTTACTGAGAAATCCACACAATGAATATTGCTGCTGCGTACAAAAGAAAGATCAAATCATCACACAACAGAAAGATGAAATCCTAAATTAACACAGCAATCTCTGTGGAAGACGGGCCCAGTCTTCACACAGAGACGCTGGTTGAACAACACTCTCTTTAACTCAGAAGCAACTCCTTATATTAACAGAAGGATGAGTACACAGTTTCGGCTTCACTGCTAATACAAGATGAATTAATTCATTGTTGTCCAACCCCTCGATCGAGATAATACCACATATTTATACATACAGTTGCAACATCTAAACCTATAATTGGGCAGCCATGAAGATCTATGATCTTCAGGCGCCCTAAATAATCTAGCTGTTACAATGCGTGGCAGAACTGAAATATCCAAATATGAGAGGAGTTATCAACTGTCCCAAGAGTGGCGGTCCTTCCAGCTCACAGCTGGATTCGAGCAGCGACATACTTAAGATAGAACTTTATGTTACAGCTGCCCTGCCACGACTGTGCCTTGATTGACGATTTGAGCCCCAAGGAACATTCCTTAAGCAATGGACGTCCCTTCCTCCGTGACTTGTTCAGCTCCGATCTTCCTGCGGTCTATTTATCTTACTACCTTCATAATTTGCATCATGTTAGCACGAATTAAGAGATGCACAGCTTAAATCATCACAATCATAAGTATTAATACAATAAAACAATAATCGGCCATACCTTGGTAATTTGGGGAATATATAAGGACAATAAGTTGAATTGCCAAGGTAATTGGTGTAAGACAAGGTAAGGGACAGTGATAAATGATGGTCAAAAAGGGCCAATTCTGGGCTCAACATCTCCCCCCAACTATCCTGTTGCATGTCCTCATGCAACAACCTGCATCTGAATATTGTACTGAACCTTGTCCAGGCAAGAGGAAAGAATGTAGATAAATCAGGCATCCCCTCTATCCCTTTGAAAAATTTCTGTGAGCAACCCAGCAGCTCCCAACTTTACTGTTCCCCTTCTCCCGCTACTTGCTAATATCTGCAGTTCTCTTATGCTATGCCTGGGGAAGTTGAAAAGACACACTCAATCTGAATCCAATTCAATGATACCTGTAGGAGGTGGAAGCACTGGTTCTTGTGGGACAGTGTCTTCCAGCGCATCTAATCTTATCAAGGGAGTTGCTGGTTCTTGTGTAACAGCAACATCCCTTAAACCTTCTTCAGCAGCTGCCTTTATTGCTTTTGGAGACACTGGTTCTTGTGTAACAGTGTCTTCTTTGTCAATTGGCTGCTGAGATTGGATATCCTTTTCAATTTGCAGCTCCTCCTCCAAGATTTCAGTGTCACCTGAGCAGGGTGTCTGTACCTGTTCATCATCACTCCATTGTGTATCAGGAATGATCTCTACTCCCGGGTTATCCTCCAACTGCAGTTCAGGGGTTCTTGCTGCAGCATCCAAGGATGTTGGTTCTTGTGTGACAACATCCTGGCTTACATCTTCATCTTTATTTTGCTGCAGCTCCTCTTCTACGAGTTCTGTATCATGAGAGCTTTCTGGGGTCACCACCCAGAGTTCATCGTTGAATGCCAGAATATCCTCTGTCCCGGCTTCTTCTTCTGTCTGCTCAGTCGGTTGGACGGTCAAGTTCAGGATTGCTGGTTCTTGTGTTGCAGCATCCTGTTTCAACTTGTCACTGTCCTGCATTTCCATTTCTCCTTCTAAAATTATTGTGTCCTGGGAACGTTCTGGGGTTACAGCACAAAATTCTTCACTATCCTCCAGAGTATCCCTTGGCTCCATGATTTCTGTGTCATGAGAACACTCTGGGGTCTCACTATACTCTTTTATAAGCTCCATAGCATTCTTCATCTCCCGTTCTTCTCCCATTTGTTCTATGATTTCTATGTCGTGGGAGCATTTTGGAATTGCCATACATTCCTTATAAATTTCCAGGGCATCCTCCACTCCCTGTTCTTCTTCCATCTGTTCTATGACTTCTGCATCATGGGAAGTAGCAGCTGCAGCAAGGATGTTTAAAGGTGCTGGTTCTTGTGTTGCAGCATCCTCTTTCTCCACTGCTTTCCCTTCTGTGGCTGCAGGCTGTTGTGCTGAATAGGTGCTAAGTAAAATTTTATGGCCTGCTTCCTCAAAGATCTCCCCACAGGTGGGGCAGAGTATTCGCTCATCCTTTTCTCCAGCTTCAGCAGAAGCTGTTTCCTCCACTTGGTCTGCAGCCTCTATTAATGTATGCATCTTTCTTCCACCCTGCTTTTGGCAGATTTCCTTCCATGTTTCCAGCTCCTTTCTAAGTGCTTGGAGGTCCTCTTTCAGCATTGCATTCTCATACAAGAGTCCTTCAACCCCCGGCTCTTCCTCCACTGGCCTTTGTGGAGCATCCCTCGGTTTCGGTGTAAGGATTGGGGGTTCAACCTGTGTCTCTAAGGTTGCCCATTTTGTTCTGGCTGCCTCTGCTGCTGTGATTGACCGAGTTCGTTTCCTTCTGATTGGTGCCACTAAATCAAACTCATTGGTGGCCCTCTTCCTTTTCTGTGGGGGTTTCTTTTGTGACTTTCCTTTTTGTAGTGTTTCTTCTCGTGGAGCTGGAATATAGGGAGGCAAAGCTGAAGTTAAAGGAATATTTACCTGCCCTCCATGCTGTTCTTCTTCAATCACAGCTGCTCCTCCTGCCCATTCCGGTGAAGACTCGATTGTGACCAGCTCAATGTCGTCCTCCATTGCTCTAGCTCCGTCATCTTCAGGTTCCATTGTCACAGCTTTTGATGCTGCTCCAATTTCACCTTCTGCTGTCGGAGCTGCCCTGTTGTCTAGGTTTTCCACGAGGGTTTCATCTATATTGTCGCCTGACAGCTCTGTTTGCGCTTCCCCTTGCTCTCCTTCAGATGCAGTTTCATCCCCCACTGGTTCTGCTTGTGCTGGGGATTCATATACTTCAAACGGCTCTGCCTGTGCCTCGGGTTGTTCTTCTTCTGTAGTTTTGTCAACCCCTGATGTTCCTGCCTGTGCCCCCTGTTGCTCTTCTTCCGTTTCATTCCTCCCGGATGGTCCTGCCTGTGCCCTCTGTGGTTCTTCTTCCGTTTCATCCCTCCCGGATGGTCCTGCCTGTGCCCTCTGTGGTTCTTCTTCCGTTTCATCCCTCCCCCCAACTTCACTGGAGGAACTCCGGTCCTCCTGTTGTGGCGGAACCGGTAATTGCTGTAATGGAATAACCCTCAAGGGAACAGGTTGCTGTGGCCGGGTGATGAATTGCTCCCATGTTATATTATGTTGGGCCAGGGTTCTTTTAATAATTAACTTAATGAGGCCATGGTGGGTGAGGGAGGATAATGGGTGCTTTGCAGATTGGACGAATGTTGCCATATGGCGCAAATCATGCAATAGGTAAAATGGAATATTTAACAAAATGCCATGACGGAGATGAGAAAGCAAAGGAAGTTCAGAGTTGTACACAGTTTGGTATCTACCTTCGCAAGTTATGTATTTCTTGAGGAAGATAGCGACCTGGTCCCATGGCTGCGGCAGTGACTTCAATGCAATCCCTCTCCTGGATGCTTCAACTTGCTCCCCTGGAAGTAAAAATTGTTCCCGTGCAACCGTTGCAGGGACTCGACGATTAAACCAAGGTTTTCCCACCAATGGGATAGCTGTAACCTCGGATATAATGACCTCCGAAACATCTATACACAGCCCCCACACCGTGGAGTGTGTTTTAGTAAGATTCAATGCGAATTGCAGGGCTGCGTCCCGGTCGAATCCATCCAATCGTTCAAAGAACTCGACCCAGCCAGCGGCTTGAAAAATGGCCAGAACCTGCAAATTCCGTCTAAGTTCCCGGGTATTGAAAGGTTCATGGCGAACTGGAATGCCCATGGTCCTGGCTGCAAGATAGAACTGCTGTTTCGACAGAGTACAGGATCCAGAATAGAAGTTGCAGCGCGGAGAATGCACGAATCGTTGAGCGGAGACGTTGAGCGAATGAACTAATTTGGAAAGTTAAGCGCAGAGAGGAGTTTAAAGTTTTCATGCCGAATTGGGGAAGGTGGCAGTTATTAGTATGACGTCGTACGAGGGAAAGGTTCAATCAGATATAAATGGTGGTACGAGTGAAGGTACGGCCAATCTCGTTTACATGATATCAATACTTAGTCACGTGATAAATGAAAGCCATACCTCATAAAACTGTGCGTCGGAAGGCTGCGGAAACTGGTGGAGCATGGAGTTGGTGACGTCATGGAGCCGAACGCGTGCACAATCAGACGTGGAATCATGATGACTCGGATAAGGCACTGATTTCCTTCGCCGGTAAAACACAAGGCGTCGCATCCTCCGGGTTGAAATGATGAGTTCGCCGGCAGGACTGGGCTGAATCAGCGTCATAATTAGCAAGTTGAACAATCCTTCTGTTAACACGGGAGTTACCACTGCAAATTGCCAAAGAAATGATCACACGGCCGATGAAAAAGCTTGTTGCAGCTGACAAGAAAGAAGTTACAGCCATCGGGAAAGAATTCGTGGCAGCCGGAAAAAGATTCACAATATCCGGGAAAAATTACGGCTGTCACGGGAAAATTTTACAGCGGCGGAAGAAACTTACGGCTGGCGGGAAAAGATTTTTCGAATATGGGAAATATGTCGTAGCCGCTGGAAAGAAATGACAGCTGTGGTGTGGAAGTGACTTGGTCAATGAGGTGGCGGCCGGGAAGTGATGTGGCGACTGCAAGAAAAAGATGTTGCAGCCGCCGAAGTTACAGCCGCCGGGATTGCAGCTGCCGGAGTTGCAGCTATCGGAAAAGATTTTGACGGCGGACGGGAAAAATTTACGGCTACCGGGAAATGGAGAATACGGTTGTGGCTGGTAAATGGAATGGCAGCTGCGGAAAATGAGATGGCAGCCGTGGAAGATGAGGTGGCCATAGCTGGTGAATGAAATGGCAGCTGCGGAAAAATGAGATGGCAGCCGTGGAAGATAAGGTGGCAGCCGCGGAAACTGGAGTTGCAGCCGCCGAGATTGCAGCTGCCGGAGTTGCAGCCGCTGATGTTGCAGCCGCAAAAGTTGCAGCTGTCGAAAAAGATTGACGGCTGTCGGAAAGGGCATTACGGCTCCCGGAAAAATATGTTGCAGCTGCCGGAAAATATGTTGCAGCTGCCGGAAAATATGTTGCAGCTGCCGAATTTTTTTTTTTTTTTTTTTTTTTTTACAACACAAGGACGGCACAGAGAGATTTTCATTATGGGCCCCAAACGTTCTCCTGGCGCTTCCCTGAAAATTTTTTCTTAAAAGACAACAGCAAGCAAAGAGATCAAATGAAAAAAAGAAAAAAACGACAATTATACGCTACAGCAAGAAATTATTTATGTACAGCAAATATGATTTTCATTTTAAGATTTGGTAAAGGTAGAAAAATGTTCCTGCTCTGGTGCCAATTGGTAGTTTGGATCAGCAGCAATCTGTGAAATGAATGCATCTTTCGAAATGGGCTTCTGATACAGTCGCAGCCTGTGGCCATTAACAAGTAATGGCATACGGTTTTCATCAATGGTGACCAGGCGAACAGTGCCGTTGTCAAATACCCTGTCAACCAAATATGGACCCAGCCATCTTGTGCGTAATTTCCCTTTGAAATCTTTCTTGAATCTAGAGTCGTACAGTAGTGCCCAGTCTCCTTCATGGAAGATTTTCTTTTTGATGAATCGGTCATGCCAGTTAGATCTGTGTTGCTGAAGCAGCACAGTCTGGTCTACCGCAGCTAATCGTTTCTCATCCAGCTCATTCAATTGATTCAATCTTCTTTTCTGGGCTTCTGTTACATCCAGGTTCATTTCAATGGCTGTTTTCAGGGTCTTGATCTCAAATTCAATTGGAAAGATGGCACTCTTACCATACACCAGATCATAGGGAGAAAAGCCCGTGGTGTTGCGCCAAGTCGTGCGATATGCCCACAGTGCTTCTGGAAGTCTGTCAGCCCAATCCCTTCGATGGCTTTTAACTGTTTTAGTAAGGATTGCTTCGATAACTTTATTAGTGCTTTCCACCTGACCATTGGCCTGGGGATGATAAGGTGAAGCTATCTTGTGCTGCACATGATACTTCCAGAGCAAAGATTCAAATTGATGTGAAATAAATTGTGGTCCGCCATCGGTAACTACTTCCTTTGGTACTCCAAAACGGGTAAAAACTTCACTGTACAGGAAATCAATCACCGCCTGGTCGTTTGCCTTAGCCAAAGCTACAGCTTCTACCCACTTAGTCATGTAGTCTGTACACACCAAGATGTAAATCTTTTGTTTGGAAGGAGGGTTGATAGGACCAACAAAGTCCAATGCCCATCTATCAAACGGTTCTAGTACCACTTGGGGCTGTAAAGGTATCTGGTCTGTCTTATTAGGTTGGCCCATCCTTTGGCAGCTGTCGCAGGACTGAACATATTTTTTAGCATCTCTGAACAGTGTCGGCCAATAATAGCCCATTCGCAACGCCTTATGTCCTGTTCTTTTATCTGCAAAGTGTCCTCCGCAAGGTTCATCGTGACAGGCCTTCAGTATATGAAAGATCTCATCTTCCCTTACACATCTTCTAATTTCAAGATCAGGTCCTGTGTAAAAGAGATGGCCTTTGAGCCAACAATACCTGGCACTTTGCTGAATAATTTTTCTTTTCTCTCGTTTAGACATATGTGGCGGAAGTTTCCCTGCAGCCAAATAATTAGCAACATCTGCATACCAGGGTGAATGAGCTGAGAGTGCAAATAAATGTTCATCCGGGAAAGCATCCTCAACAGGTGAACTGTCATCACTGTTAGTAAATCGTGATAAAAAATCAGCAACAACATTTTCTTTTCCAGGTTTATCTATAATAGTAATATCAAATTCCTGTAATAATAAAAGCCACCTGGTTACTCTGGCATTAGTGACAGGTTTATTCATTAAATACTTAATGGCAGAGTGATCAGTATGCACAAATGTAGGATACCCAGTAATGTAATGCCGAAACTTATTAATAGAATAAACAATAGCAAGAAATTCTTTTTCAGTAACAGTATAATTTAGTTCAGCAGGGGCTAAGTTTTTACTCACATAATAAATAGCATAAGGTACTTGACCATCCTGCTGTCCTAGTACTGCTCCAATGGCGGTATCAGAAGCATCTGAAGAAATGTGGAAAGGTATGGTCCAATTAGGTCCCCTTAAAATAGGGGCTGTGGACAGTTTCTCTTTAAGCTTATCAAATGCTGTCTGGCATGCTGTACTCCATGCAAACTGCACATCCTTCATTAACAATGAAAACAAAGGAGAAGCAAGTTTGGAGAAGTTTTCTATGAATCTCCTGTAATACCCAGCATGTCCCAGAAAACTTCGCACCTCTTTCTGAGTTGAAGGGGTTGGTATATTCTTTATCACCTTAATTTTTGAAGGATCCACTTGAATACCGTTAGTAGAGATGAAATGTCCTAATACCACCCCCTCACTCATCATCATGTGGCATTTTTCAGTGCTCAGTGAGAGGCGAGCCTGTTCACAGCGAATTAAAACCTTCTTCAAATTTTCCAATGCTTCATCAAAATCCCTGCCATAAGGAGTGAAATCATCCATAAAAACTTCCATGCTATCATTTACCAATTCAGAAAATATGCCAATCACAGCTCTTTGGAACGTTGCAGGTGCATTGCACAACCCAAAGGGAAGCACCCTGTAGGCGAACGTTCCCCAAGGGCAGGTGAAGGTGGTCTTATCCTGATCCTCTGGAGCAATCTGGATTTGATTGTACCCACTGAATCCGTCCAGGAAGGAGAAGAACTTCTTCCCAGATAAGTTATCAAGTACCTGGTCAATAAAGGGCAGAGGAAAGTGATCCTTTTGTGTAGCCTTGTTCAGCTCCCTATAATCGACACAGACTCTCCATTTACCGTTTTTCTTGGGTACAATTACAAGTGGGGAAACCCACTCACTGTCTGAAATAGGATAGATGAATCCTACTTCCAAGAGTTTCTGGATTTCTTCCTTCACTATATCCCTCAGATTGGGGTTCATGCGTCGTTGGGGTTGACATACAGGCCGGGAGTCGTTTTTAATATAAATATGATGAGTGCACAGACTAGAAGGAATACCCTTCATGTCTGTATACTCCCAGGCGAATGCCCCCTTACGTTCCTTCAAGAGATTGGTTAGGCGCTTTTGTTCTTCTGAGGAGAGAGCAGGATTGATGTTCAAAGTTCTTCCAGGCTCTACCTCAATAGGAATACTTCTCGAGCTTTTCAATACTGGGATTATATTTGCGTCATTGGCTAGTGCTTCCTCCGTAAGCTGTTCTTGTTCTTCTTTGCCGAGGGTACTGTTCAGAAGTTGATAAACTTCCTTGTCTACAGAAGCAGGTTCGCTAATGAAATTATTAATGGCATCGTCTTCTGTTTCGTTTTTGAAAGTTAGTGCCTTCCCTATTGTTAGTAATGGCTGAACATCTTCTTCTTCTTCTTGTTCTATCCAAAGGGAGGTTTCAGTTTCTAGACTCGGCCTTGCTGGAGGGTACAGGGTAAGATTTTTGGTTTCCATGCCATCAGATATAGTCATAGATCCTGATCGACAGCTGATGCAAGCATCAGCTGTAGCCAACCAAGGTCTCCCTAAAATCAATGGATGTCCCCCCAGCTGTGATTTTGGCTGTAATACCAGAAAATCGGCAGGGTATTCCCACGAGTCTACTGAAATAACGAGGTCGTCCAAAATCCCTTCAGGTCTGATGGTGGATCTGTCTGCCAGTTCTAAGATAGTAGGGGTCGGTCTAATATTGGTGAATCCGAGCTTTTTTACAGTCTCCATTGTTATAACATTGATCGCAGCTCCTAAATCTACTAGTACGTTGGGTATCTGCGTTTGTCCTATGTGTACAGTGACAGTAGGATTGCCGGGATCCTCATACTTAGTTACAGGGGTTTTTCCAGTCATTAAAGTGGATAAATTCCCTATAACATGAACAGTAGGAGGATCTCTGGGTTTCCTTCCCGGTCTTTTAGTGCACAGGTCCCGAACAGTTCTAGCGTAGATAGGTACATCTTGAAGAGCTTGTAAAAGGGGAATCTTAACATCAAGGTTCTTCAATTCTCCTAAGAGATTGAACTGAGGTTGCCCCCCTCTTTGTGGCAGCATCAATCTCTCAGGGTAAGGTGGTTGCCTTACCAACTGGGTGGGCTGCGTGTTATCCACTTCATCGTTCAATGTTTCAGCCCTCCCATCTGAGGGATGCTCAGCATCTTCAATGATAGGAACCGGATCAAAAGGATGCTGGGAACTCTCTCCTTTGTCATACACAGTTGGTGGAATATTTTCTGAAGTTACACGTTCTACTACCTTCCCAGACCGTAAGCGAATGTCATTACAAGGTACAGGGGAGAGAGAGTAGGCTGGCATATTGAGAGTTTCCAGTTGCTGGACTGTTTTATTATTTGGGTTAGGGTTAGGTTGGGCAGGCAGCTGAGGCCGTATTGGTATGTTAGGCACAGGATTATTTTGCAGCTGCAGCTGCGACTGCTGAGGTAGGTATTGAGGATATTGCTGAAATTGAGGATATGGAGGATACGGTAACTGTTGAGGTGGAGGTGGTTGAGGAAACTGATTCCCAGGATGGAAGTTCCTCCATCCAGGAGACCATGAAGTAGGTTGATGAGGTGGCTGTGTCCAAGGACTCCATGAATTATAACCTTGCATCGTAGGTTGAGGAGAATTCCACTGAGCATAATTTGAAGGGAATTGTGTATTCACGTTTTGCATATTAGTATTCCAATTATTCAAATTATTCAAAAATGGAAATGAATCGGGAGACATACCTTGATTCCGGGGCTGCCAGGGTTTCTTCTATGCAACGGCGCCAAAATGTCAAGCACTCTAATTGCAGATAATTAAATATCAACACACAGAGCGTATGAAATTTATTGTCAACCCGAGAAAGTCTTTTTATTTCAAAGGACAAGTGCACAATATATGCTTAAACACAAACCATTAGAAGTGAATACTTTTATCTTCTATCATCTATGTTCATCCCAAGAATCTACGCAATCCCAATTGCCTTCTAACTGCTGTACTACAATCCTTTTCTATTATGCATCAAGCAGAACGAATATCAGATCTAATCAACGATTGCAGGAAGGAAATCTCAATTGCATTCTAAAATAATCAACTGTCTAATGAAATCAAGCTGGGAATCATGAAGCATGACCTGAACATTACTCTAGAATTTAATAAGGGAGATTGAAGCAACTGTTCTAAGATGCTGAATTGCAAAATATAAATCAATCAACACATAACAGGAAAGCTAATTCGTAGGAACTTCTGGGATTACGTTTCAGCTGCAGGATGAGCACAACAGTGTGAACAGAAATTGAATTACATAAAACAAACCTGACTCAGTCGACTGTTATTGATACCATTTACCAATCTCATAAATAAATCATTTACTGAGAAATCCACACAATGAATATTGCTGCTGCGTACAAAAGAAAGATCAAATCATCACACAACAGAAAGATGAAATCCTAAATTAACACAGCAATCTCTGTGGAAGACGGGCCCAGTCTTCACACAGAGACGCTGGTTGAACAACACTCTCTTTAACTCAGAAGCAACTCCTTATATTAACAGAAGGATGAGTACACAGTTTCGGCTTCACTGCTAATACAAGATGAATTAATTCATTGTTGTCCAACCCCTCGATCGAGATAATACCACATATTTATACATACAGTTGCAACATCTAAACCTATAATTGGGCAGCCATGAAGATCTATGATCTTCAGGCGCCCTAAATAATCTAGCTGTTACAATGCGTGGCAGAACTGAAATATCCAAATATGAGAGGAGTTATCAACTGTCCCAAGAGTGGCGGTCCTTCCAGCTCACAGCTGGATTCGAGCAGCGACATACTTAAGATAGAACTTTATGTTACAGCTGCCCTGCCACGACTGTGCCTTGATTGACGATTTGAGCCCCAAGGAACCTTCCTTAAGCAATGGACGTCCCTTCCTCCGTGACTTGTTCAGCTCCGATCTTCCTGCGGTCTATTTATCTTACTACCTTCATAATTTGCATCATGTTAGCACGAATTAAGAGATGCACAGCTTAAATCATCACAATCATAAGTATTAATACAATAAAACAATAATCGGCCATACCTTGGTAATTTGGGGAATATATAAGGACAATAAGTTGAATTGCCAAGGTAATTGGTGTAAGACAAGGTAAGGGACAGTGATAAATGATGGTCAAAAAGGGCCAATTCTGGGCTCAACAGGCACGAGGCAAAGAAATCTAGAGCAAGGATAGATGATGTGAGGCAATGCCAAGATAGCTAAGCCATGGAGTGTAAGGTGAGCTGAGTGAAATTCCTATTGTAATTCCTTCCCGGGTAAAAAACTTGAAAGATACATTCCCATGGTTAAGAGTCAATGTGAGGCAAAAAAGACGAGTGATGCAAAAATTCGATGCTTGTAAATGAGTGTAGCTGCTAAGGTGAAGAGGAGATCCATCCATCGTGGTAAACTCAGTGGACCATTAGAAGCCTAGTGGAGGCCACGACGAATGTGTATAGTCGGGAAAACTGATTGGGATCACCCTATGATGATCAATTTATTCTCCCTATCAAATTCGTTCTAGCAGCAGTCATGGATCTGAGCTGATTTGGTAGCTACACGTGAAGGGATTCCTAGTAAGGCAATAGAGAAGAACCCATGCTAGGATGTGTATGAATCAGTGTAACTTCCAGTGAGCATCCCATGTGTGTCTTGCAGAGGTGAATGGCCACAGTGAAGGATCTACATAGTGCCATCACCAATGATTGGAGCCGCATGTGTGGAGAAGGCTGAGCGAGTCTCCCACATGGAAGAAAGAGTGGATAGTGGCATGATGGCATCTGTTGATCATGTTTACGTCACAAGAGAATTGTGGCAGGAAACTCTAGCAGAAATGCGGTGAAGATGGAAGCGAAATAGAAATCCGTAAATGCAGACCAATGGAAGTAGAGAGCCTACAGTCTGGAAGAGAAAACACCATGATTTATTGCCTATTCATTGTTAGGGCTTGATGGTGAAACTGACATCGACATAAAGAAGAATAATGTAAAAGTGAATTGTGGTCCCAGGGAATCGATTGGTGGTGGAACAACTAGACAAGGGTCGTGATCTTGGAGGCAATGAATAGAGCCGATTTCTGTGTAAGCGCCGAAGAAGGATCCATCCCCATCTGCATAAGAGGTGGGTCTCCATTGTAAGGAAAATTTGATTCGTGCATGCAGATCAATTTGCCTCGAAAAAGGTGAAAGTTGAATCCGTGTTTTGAAAAACTTTGAGAAAGAAAAGGTAAAAAGAGCGAACATTTAAACTAGCAATTGCTCTAGAAGGTGCAATAAAACACTGAAAGGGAAAATAAAAGGGAAGAAAATAGATGTGATGAAGTGGAAAAGAAAATAGTATTTTTTGGTGAATTATTAATGGTATAGGTTGGGATCCAACCCATTGATGATCTTCCACGTCCCAATGTCACCCAACATGATGAGTCTTTGTTTATGGTTGGGACTAAGGAAACCTTATTTTTTGTATCATGGACTCTCAATTATGTATGCGTAGCGCTTTTTGGGATGGTTTAAACATATGGGTACTTTGGTATATAAAGTCCTAGAGCGACATTTGCACTAACACAACTATGCCTTCTTGTGTTGATATTGAAATAATAAAAGTCTGGAAAATGCAGTGTGATTTGTGGAAGGAACTTTGACAACAACAATAGGATACCTTCCTCGACATGTGTCCTCTTCTACAACTCATTTATGAGTTATTTCCATGCACATTTACATGTACTTGTAGTGATTTCTCATAGCAATGTGTATTATTAGCTTCAACAAATCTTTTTCCATGCTTTGCATCAAGAGAGCCTTCCCACCACTTCATTAAACCATTTGCAACCTCATAAGAGCATTGAAATATGTTCTATTAGTTAGACATATATAGTAATTTTTCCATTAGCTCCTTTACTAGGGTAGCATAGGCTCAAGCAACATCGCTAAAGCTATACGTGATATTCCTAAGATTGAAACCTAAAGCTAATGTAAAGATCTCATGTTTCATTAGGCCTTGTTCTTCAACACAAGGATCTATGGTATAAGAGCTTCTATCAAGCACTTGTCAATACAAAAATACACGGTAGCATTAAAAATGTCGCTTTGAAAGTACTGAAGGTCAATCTACTTATAGATGGAAGCAACAAATGCTAGAAAGGAAGCTCATTATAAACAAAGAAATTGATGGCAAATGCAACAGTTGGAGTAAACTCTTCCCAAACTCACAACTACCTTATATAGGGATATTACTTAAGGACCTCTCAATAACAACTTATGCCTCAACACTATACCTTCTCCTCAGAAGTACCTCAAGGAAATATATGGAAACAAAGGAAAGTTTAATCTGCAACTTATACATATCTTAAGTGCCCTCTATCTTAATAGCTTTGTTAGAAAAACCTCAAGGAAATATAATCAGTCTACCTAGTATAGATCTGAATAACTAATGAAAATCTACAACCTATACATATCTTAAGTCCCCTCTATCTTAATAGCTTTGTTAGACAAACCTCAAGGAAATATAATAAGTCTACCTAGTATATATCTGAATAACCAATGAATCTTATAGCTAGTACTTGGGGAGTTAAGCTCCAACCCAAGAAACCCTCATACCCATTCTTGTACCATTCTTAAGAATATCACCTAGAGATTTTACAAGGTGTCATTTTTTGTCTCATAAATATCCCCAGAACCATATTCGGTTATATATTATGTTAATTTATATATGGACTACACGTATGGAAGGAGGGTTAAGCCATACGTACCTCGATAGTGTGATGACATATTTAGTGAACCTCATGACCTTAATGTGGCAATTATAATGTGAGTGTTAACTAGGTTTCAGTGAGCCTTAACATTGTGTGGAGATTTAGAAATATTATTTGGTTTTGTATAAAGATTGATACATTCACATACCTTCAAGAATAAACAAAAAACAATCAATACTTAATCTTCAAAAGCTTGCTTGGACTAATGTTGAGAGAAAACCTACCCTTTGTAATACAAAGTTGCTTTTGATCCTCTTTCCTTTGTTGACATCAATATCTTCAAGCATCAATAGCAATGATTTCATTACATTAGTGAAACTTTGGATAATACTACTAATAAGCCAAACAATGTGCATGCAAAAGCAATTCCCTAATTAATTGATGTTTTGAAAATGGGCCATCATGAGGCATGGGAACATGTTGTAGAATCAATTTTCAACCTGATCTCACATGATGAGAACAAGAATACAATTAGTGTATTCAATTCTTACAAACCTAGGGCACAAGGAGGCCATGGAACTTGTGGAGAAAATTGCATCAATTTTGAAGAAGGGACTTAGTAAGAAGGATGAGCAACATCTTATTGATAAACTAATAATGTAAAGTTAATTTGTTATTCATTAATTGAAAAATATGACAATTATTATAAGTTTCAAATTATATAAAATTAAGAGCAAATTAAGAGCTTTAAATGTATGATATATCTGTGATAAACTCTTATCAAATTATTCAGTAGTAAAGTGAAATGGATCAATAGAATTTTGCACATTTCAAATTTAACACAAACTTAATATCAATAAGCAAATTTAATAATATAAATTTCATATTATTTTATTTTAAAATATGTATAAAGTATGAAAAATAACGAATATAAAAAAATAATTAATATTATTATGGACACTCTCAACTTAACATATGTACCAACTTTAATAGATAATACTATTAGGCAAAATAAAAAGTCTCTAAAATATGTTTTTGTATTTCTTTAATAAGCACTTATAATATCTCATTCTCATAAACATCTTGCTAATTCGATGTATAACCTGTAATTTTAGTGTACTTTGGTTTTTTAAAATAATAAAAGTTAATATTATTTATATTAACAAAACTTGGTAATTTGGTTAGTTTGAAAATACAAAATATAGAATTTATATATTTTGTATTAATAAAAAAGTTGCAATTTGATTAGTAAAAAATACAAAACATAAACTATTTTAATTAATATAGTAAAACGAGAGTTTAAAATTGTATTTATGATTAGAATATTAGTTTTATACAAAAAAAGAAAATTTTGAAAATATATATCTTTAAAAAGACCTCTTAAAATAAGATTTGATTTTATTTGAATAACAAAAATGTGGTCTATCAATAAATTGGACTTGTATTACCGTATAGACTTGGATATATATATATATATATATATATATGCTATTTAATATTTCCTTCCTCTAAAACAAAGTGTTTATGAATCAAAACATTTTTATGAACTTTTCAACAATTAAATGTTAAATTTTATGGTATCAATAACCTTGAGCTCTTGGCATAGAGTCAAAGCCTATTTCTCATTATTATAAGCAATTTTGATGATGATTGTAACGCCCATATATTGATTAGGCATATTTATCAGTTAGACACACCATACTTTATTTTCTTAGATATTCTGTTGAACTCAGCTCGTCTGAGTAAACTATATTACGATATGATGGACCTCATTATATGATGTTACTTTGTTTTATGATTTCACCATGATTATGATGTTACTATGTTATGCGGTTATGATGTCATGATTATCATATGATTTCTTTATTTTACGATTTTAGTATATGTTTATATGTTTTCATTAATAAAATGTGAAATATATGATTCGGTACGTGGATACCATCTTCTTATATGAATTATTGAAGTGTTATATGTCATACGCATCTATGATGAACTAAAAAAAGGTTACATGGGATAAAATGATTTTTGATAACATGGATCAATTGGCGATCAATGGGAAATGCTTTCTATAAATTTGTATTTTGCAAAATACTAATATATAGGACACAAGGGCTATGGGATAGATAGTTACTTGATCTGATATATATGGGAAAAAAAAACATGTTCGTATAGTAAACCTTAGCAGCCAAAAATGATGATACGATAACACAAACTGATAATCCCGATAGCAGCAAAGTATGAGTTGATAAGGGCATAGGCCCAGTATGTTGAGAGGGATGGATGTGTTTCCCACCCTATGTTTCCATGAGACCCGAGGTCGTGGGAGGGCCGTGCTGAGACACGCTCCCCATGTTGTTGTGATGACGATGGTTGGATGCCTTCTAGGGGAGGATAGGTCCGCTGTTCAGCCGACGCTATCGCTCTCAAGTTCTATGTGGTCAGATCGGTGAGTCCGACATCCACTTTTGTACTAGCAGAGGAAGGATAGGGAGGATGCTGGACGTAGGTTATGATGGGAGGATGTGTTAGTTAGTACTGTTGAGGGTTGGGTATTCCTTGATTCTGAGTTAGTGGTAGTAGGTACCCTTCCTTGTACATGATTGATTAAACTAATGTAAAGATAAAGATAATGATGTGAAATCATAAAGAATTAACTATTAAATAACTAAGAATGTAGAAGTAATTGTACTATATATATTATGCTTGTTCTTCTACATGGGGGTAAATACTACTGTTAGTTAGTAGGTATGCATAGGCGGGATGGGGTTTGTCTATAGTACATTTATGATCTGTGCATACGCTGGCCACGCATGCACACCTTGCTCAGGTACACTAGTATCGATATACAAACACTTAACATATTGAATAAATGTATAAGTCGTCATAAGTAATTATGTTAATCATGCATTGATCGAATTCAGATAATGAATATAAAGTTATTTAAGATGTGTAAAACAAGTCAATTAAGCTATGTATTACTTGTTGGTAAACATTGTGATAAAAAATTGAGACAAGTGTCGTCAGTTCACATTGTCATCTGAGAATTGTTGTAAATAAGGTAATGGTACTGTCTAATTAATTAGTAAGATTGTTTAAGCACTTAAGGGTGCTTTGTTTAGAAGAACAACGATACTATGTAGATGTTAGGGTACTCATGTGATAAACAAATGATTTAAAAGACATTTTTATTAAATTCACCATTTATTATTACTTTGTGGTGATTTAATTAATATTATTACTTAATTAATTTCTATTTTAATAATATTACTATCCATGTCATAACAATTGCAAAATAGGTAAAATTTAAATATTGATTAATGAAGGATTAGAGTGTGATTATTTTACATTTCTAAGTTAGACATAATAGGATAACAATTTTGGAATGAATGTGATGTGATGGAAAATGGTTTATTACTATTTAATTATTCAATACGAATCGTAGAATTTAAATCTCAAGATAAGTGATCTCGATGGATGAGGTAGACCCTTAAGACACGCCATGTCCAAGTTGAAAAGAGTCAACTATTTATATAATATTTTATTAATTACATTAATAACATTAAATACAAAGTTGGTGAATAGACTTGTACTTAATAAACCTTGTCCTGAATGGGTAACCTTTGGGTGATAATTCCCACCGTAATAAATACTTACGACTATCAATCAAAATCAAATAAATATTCCATGAGAGTAATTAATTATTCGGTACATTGAGTGTGAAAAATACATTTTTATAAAGAAACATGTATGAATGAACTAGTGAAAAGAGTAAATGTTTGAGGGGCTCGAGAGGGGGATTTTGGGGCGGTGGAGTAAGCCCAAGGTCTTCTCGAGGAAGGGAAAGTATATAGAGGGGGAGAGCTTGGAGAAAAAGGGGGGGAGAACAGGAAAATTTGAAGAACAGGGAAAGGTTTTGAGAACCGAAGTAAACACTGCTCTCGGGATTATCAGATTGTGAGCTCGGGGGCTTGGAAATCCTTTGATTTCCAAGGGCCAGCAAGATAATAGTTGGTCGGTAGGGTGGACACATCATCTTGGCTGACTAAGAGAATAGAAACATAACCTGCTACAACCTACGGTCTACTAGCATCAGCAGTAGGTAATTTCCTTTTTATTTACGTTATTCGATTATTATGCTAAAACGTACTCTTAACATGCATATAACTTGCTATTTACTGATTTACTACTGTGAAATATATTCTTATGCTGGAACAAATTGTTGGAAAGAAAATATTGATATGTTAGTTTATTTTAAAATACGAATGTATGGTTGATAAAGACAAGACAGAACACTAAATATCATTTAGAAGCATATAAATTTTTAGAAATTACTCCCATACACCTGAATAAGCTTAATACATAGAAAGTTAACTAAGAAATTTTACTTAGTGCTGTGCTGTAAAAACCAGAGCACTACAATGATGATGATGGTCTTTACGCCCACTAAGACCAATTTTGGTGTATCGAACCTTAAGAAGATAGAGATTATTTGGTTTTCTTTAAAATATTATTTCTATGCTCAAAAAGCTTACAGAGGAGTGTCCCTAGCTTGCTATAGTTTTGGGGATCTAGAAGGTTAGAAAGTTTAGTGCCGGAGCAAAGATTTTGAAACTGAGATTTAATGTAAGTGAAAGCCTATCAATCTAAGAGAAAGTTATTTTAATCTTCCATGCTCATAGAATCGCATAGATGACAAATTCTTTATTAAAGATAAGACACTTTCTTACAAAGATATAAATAACTTACAAATAATCTTATAAAATAAAAATTTTAAAATATCAATTCTTTCTCTCATATTCTTAATGCCTTTCAAAAAAAGCACGTTGGAAAATATGACACTTTCCATCTCATTTTCCAATCATATATTTATCAATCTCAATTTCCCACATTTTTTCTTTCATATTCTTTGTGCCTTCCAAAAATATAACTTTAGAAAATATGCAACATTGTCCATCCCATTTTCCAATAATATATTTATCAATCTCAATTTCCTACATTTTTTTAACAGAAATATGAAATGAATTTGCAACTGAAAATGGTCCTAATAACAACCCACAATCCCACGCGTCACAAATTACAATTTAAAGGGACATCGAACTTCTAAATCAATCCAAATAGAATCGAAAAAAAAGGCTTAGCTTTATTATGAGGATATTACTGACAGAGAAATATGAAGTGAATTTCCTTAAAACCTCTATTTGAAATTGGATGCATAAAAAGTGAAATATACGTACGAATCCTTTCCTCATGAAAGAACAAGGCATCTATGATCAATGTATAGAGACAAATTGGAAAGAAAGCCCCATATGAGATCCACTGACACTTACTTCATTTGATCATTATCTTCTTAAAGAATGTTAACAATACTTCACATTCAAAATATCGGATTAAAGTATGTTAACAGGATTGTCTGCCTTTTCTTCGCGATAGGATTTTGGTCTGAAAAATTTAGGAGAAGGAAGGCGTGGATATTCGAAACCCGAGTGGAAGCTGTGCATCAAGAGCATGCCTCCTACTGTTCTTCTCTGGAGGAAATCTTGCAATTGGTCGAGATTCAATATGGTCAAGACCAATGCATAGTGTAATGCAGTCGAAAGGCGTAATGTAATTCAAGTGGAGTAGTGACAAAAGAAGTACATGGAAGACGAAGAAGAAGTGATTGGTGCATTGTAATCTAGGTACTTATATGAGAGTTGGGTTTAGCCACAATGTAGATAGACATATGGTTGTAAAACTTTGAGGTGGATTGGTGACTACCCCAAGTCGAGTAAAAACAGAAGATTGTTAGGTAAATTTGACTTGGTTAAAGAGTTAAATATATGTGTGTGCTTATTTAAAACTTGTTTTAATATGCCTATTAAATCAAAAGGTTCGATGGCCTGAGGAAAGGAAATTAATTATTGAAAGAGACACATTGTAATGAAGGAGCACATGGAACTGGACGGAGAAGAAGTGTTTGAAACTTTGTAATCTAGCCACTTGTATGAGAGGATTCCCTATTAAAACTTTGAGGGGGGTTGGTTGTTACCCCAAGTCAATTTTAAGGGGGATTGTTAGGTAAAATTGACTCAGTTAAAGAATCAAATGTATGTGTATAGTTAATAGTTTTCGGGCCCATTGTATAGCCTACTTAAAGGCTTGAGCAACTCCATTGTAAGAGGCTTAAGGAGACCAGTGTTGGCCTTGTGTGTTGTCAGATTGGGTTTCTAGTAACCTTATGTGTTATTGTATGTATGTGCTTCTAATGATAACATATTAATATTCTCAGCAAGAGTAAACTAGCACAACCACCTAACTTGTGGTCAGTGAACACCTATAGGTCACAAGTTAAGTGCTATGAACAAGTTATCTATTACTTGTTCTACATGCTTAGTTGTAATAATTTGCCACTACCTATTATCCATACATGAGCTACTCAACTACCATAAAAAACAATCTGGACAGTACACTTGTCCCATTCTCCTTTAATATAGGAAAAACATAGATAGTAGTCCAGCCCAAATTCTAAAATATAAACACCTATAGGTGTAATTAATGTGCTGATAAGACCATTGAATCTACCATAACATTTTCTCTTAGATATTGCTTCAACCTCAGATTCTTTGCAGTACAATGTCCCGTAATCCGCTTGATGATGAATTCATAATCTCCGTGAACTTGAAGCAGCTTGACTACCGTTGCTCAAGCTATTTCCAACCCTTCTTTCTATAGTTCGTCGTATTCTGCAATGTCATTTGCAAAAACAAATATGAGTCTAACTCCGAAAGAAGTTGTTTTTCCAATGGGACCAGCAAACACCAAAATCGGGATATTTAGGTTGGTCCCAGCGGGCTTTCCAGGTGGTTGAAACTACTATAAAGTAGATTGTTGAGGAATGAATGATCTAGACCTACCCCATACCCATTGCAGTAATTAGGGTCTCTTCCCTGCTTCTTCCTCCTCCATGCTCTTTCCTTGATCGAGGAGTTTTACCACATTAATAAAGGAATAAAGACAAAGGAAGGCCAGCCATACTGCGTAGGATAAAAAAAACAACTAAAACGCTTCTCTTTTCTGGCTATTTTTTAACAAAAATCATTCAATATTGTTCTTACAAATTGCTATTTCTGCAATTGTGTTTGTCTGTGTTTGTCTATCCTAGACTAAATACTAATCAAGATCGCCCAAATTGCAATTTGAACACTCCAAATTTCAATTTCAACAATAATTCTTTTACCAAATTCAGGCGAATTGATGGTATTTTAGTTAGCCCTTATACTACTTCTCGGGGTGAACTGTTTCATCCTAATAGCAATAAGAAGGGCTATCCCCTCACACCACATTCCCCCTCGAGAGCTGCTCTAGAACTGTCACATCGGATAGCAGTGAGATGGGTCTTCCCATCTACCTTTAACTCTCTCCCTTCAGAACGGTTTCATCACAGGAAACAAAATCTATTTTCCACTTCTTTTCATTAGTTTTGTTATCGAAATGGATATAGTCAGCTTGTGCTAGATAACTAACTGGATATCAATACTATATCAATAACACAGACACTTAACTGGCTATCATATTATATCAATAACACAGAGGCACTTAATTTTTGCAGCCACAAAACTTAAGTGCGACACACTGAAAATGACTAAAGCATTAATGTGGCATATGGAATAAATAAGGGATGCAACCATAAATTGTGCAGCCCACTGAAAATGACCAAGGCATTAATGCGGCATATGGAATAATAAAGGATGCAGCCACATAGATGAGAGTTTGGATTGAGTGAGTAGGTAGCTTCAAGAAGAAAGAGCAATAGCATAAGAACTGAAACTGAAGGTACAAGAAAGAAAGTGTTTTCAGGAAATCAACGTTTATTAGATGCAGTTTGCCAAAACACTCTCACAGATGTATAGAAGCAGAAACTCCAGCCTATAGTACCAGAAGAACCAGTAAATCTATTTTATGGGCTCCTCTTTACTTGGAATATGGAGGAACAAGTTCCTCAATAATCGAATAGCCAGTACAAGTAACGTAAGAAAGCCATAAATGGCTAAGTAGTAATGTTAAAATGAATGTATGATAGATGATTAATAGTTACATAGGTTTGGGCTTTATATAAGCCTGTCATGCACCTTTTCGTAAAAGGGCATGACTATTGACTTAAATAGTCTTTAATTAATAATAAATTAATATTAATATTAATTTATTAATTTATTGTTACATTGCCTTCCCCTTAAGGGAAGCTTTGTCCTCAAAGCTTCATTGATAGAAATGTCTGGAAGCTTTGCGACACTTGATGAAATAAGACGATACGAGTTTTGGATTCCCCAAGAGAATTGCCGCATTGTATCTGTTGTGGTCCATCCTAGATCTATTTTAAGTGGACCTCTGAGGTCGTTTTGGGGAATGGGTCGCCTCAATTGTTGCTTAGTATGTTGAAGTGTTTGCCAGACAATATAACTCTATTGTGAATGCTCATTTTGACCCTGTCGTTGGTCAAAATGACGATTATAATTGGGATGTCTGTAAGGCGTATGTGTTGTTTGTTTTTCTTTCTTTTGAATTCTGGCAAGGACTGCCTTCACTTTCTCGATTTGATTTTTGGATGCATCTTCCTGGATTTGCGCTTCTTAGTTCTCTAGTAGATTGTGATGATTCTGAATCTTTTCGATTCTTTCCTCTTGCAACTTTTTGTCAATTTCTAATTTCTTGATTTGATTCTCTAGGTCCTGATTACGATTCTTTAGAGACTGGTTTTCTTTTTGCTTTTCCAGTGTTCTTCCTTCGAGGTCTTCACCCACGTGTTCCCTCTTGCTACTATTTTTCAATTTTTTAATCTTTGTAATCAGTGTTTTGTTATGATTTCGTAGTCGAAATATCTCTTTGGTATTGCTTGATAACACATTGTTGACTTTTGTCAGTTCCAACTTATGTGTCTTCTTACTGTCATCATAAATCTGTTTCTTGATTTTCTAACTTTTCATGTATTTGCGCCAATTCGTCTTCCTTGTCCATGACGACTTTGTTTAGATGACTAATTTCCTCTTCTAAGTTGACACTATTTCCATACGAATATTCTTCGACTTTGTTTGGTTTTTTTATCTGGTCTTCAAGTTTTTGAATGATACTTTCCAGCCGTGATATTTTCTCATTTTAGCTGCTAACCTTTCTACGAGTCTTTCTTTACTATCTTCCAAAAATTGAATATTCATTTCCGAGGTAATAATCCTTAGTTTCTACTTGTCGATTTCGAGTAGTATATTATTATTGGTGACTTCGCATTGTTTTATCTCATTCGAAACTGCTCGTAACTGCGATTGCAATTGTGAGTGACCTGGATCGTCCCTCATAATAAATCATTTAACACATATTGGACAGGATCAATCATAATTTTTAAAGGCTATCGGATATTGGAATTCCATTTCGCAATAAGGACACTTGGTCCAGAATTTGGATTTATATATGGAATCCATAAATTTTTTTTAATATCTTTTGCGAATTGATTTTGTTTGATATTTTTTTTATTAATGTCTTCCTTTGACTACTTCTTGTCTTCTTTCCCCTTTCTTTTTTTTAATAATTGTGATTAATACAATTATCAAATAGCATGGATGTATTCCAGTAACATCAAATTCTTTGAAGCCTTTGGGAGTGGAACAAAGACTGGTTAGGGTTTCGTTAACTATGGCGGTGCCCTAGTTTTCTCTGATGGCCGCTGGTGGTCGTCACTGTCAGGGTACTGACGAGGTCTTTGGCATGTCAGTGATGCGGGACGTGGTGGTCTCTCGGGCTCTTGATCGGCGAGCGTCATGCTGGGAGTGAAGGTTGGAACCGTTGGGTTTAAACTTTCAACCATTGTTAGTTTTTACTGACCCTTCTTCTTTTACTGTCTCTGCTACCTTCAGTTTTACTGTGGTAATACCCATTACAATGGAAACCTACGATGATTGGGTGGACTACTCATATGAGCCGTCAGATGGGCTGCCGATTTGGTCACAAACATCTGGCGCCGTATGGAGTGATGTGTCGAACGTTGGTGATTTTGGGCAGACTGGGTTTTCAGCTAGGTAGGCTCGTCAGGAATTTGGTTTCTCTCCGTCTGCATTTTTGGCACAATCGTCGGTTAACTTACTATTGATAGAACCATCTCCTCGGCTCTCCTCGGCATTGACTTTGAGGGAGATGGTGGAACCTCTTTGGTCTTCAGCACAGGTGGTTCAAGCTATTTAAGGCTCGGTGGATGGAGGTGGAGTCCCATTTTATGCGCGTGTTGAGATTCCTGGAGCGGTTGACACAAGTATAATTCCAATGGACCCTTTGTATTCTGGCTAGAGAGTTGAGGGGCCTCTGGAGGGATTTGGTACTGGTTGTTTGGGGACCCATGAATAGCGTAAGTATGCTAGTCAACTAGTGGGCTCAGGAACCAGTTCTGATGAGTGGGGTGTTCGTTCCTCTGATGACTCGAACAATCTGGCGAAGCGTGGGTGGAAGCGATGGTTAAAACTGAGCCGCACTAAATATAACTATGCCCTTGGAGAAGATATTGAATGGCATCAGCTTATCAAGATGACCAACATCACTTTGGTTGGAAAGGATTTGGGTAGGTCGTTCACTCTGTGCACCACCAAGGCTTGGGTGGCAGAACATTGGGTAGCACGGTTGGGTTATACCCCTGAGGTGGTAGAGTTGACCCGGAACTGGTTTGCCTTCAATTTTCATAATGAGGAAAATGCACAGTGGGTACCAAACTCTAATTGGAGTTGGGATCACTGTATGGTTATGCTAAAACCATGGCATCCAATGTTTGATGCTAGCCGCGAAAGATTGGATCTGGTTCCCATTTGGATTCGTCTTCCGGGTTTACCTCTTCACTATTGGTTGGAGAGGCATTTCAAAGGTATCGGGGACCTTAAAGGAACATATTTGGAAAGACATTACAGTTTTCTACAATCCCATCAACGGAAGGTGGCTTGTATTTTGGTTAATTTGAACATCAGGGATGGTCTGGCCCTAGATGTCACACTCAGCTAGGGGCCCTTTTCCTATGTGTAGAAGCTCGATAATGAAAATGTTCCCTTCAGGTGTCGTCGCTGCCATGCTTATGGACATCCGGTTGCTGACTGTAAGTTACCCTTACGACGGCGAAATAGTGGTGGTCACAATATGTCCAAATCTAAGGAGGCTCCTCCTCTTGTGGGACACCCTTCTACGGAACCTTCTCTTCCTGAGGGGGTCGAAGCTGGAGATGAGTATGGGCTGGCACAGGGAGTGCCGCTGGAGGATGGATTGCCCGATATTGAAGTCTCTCTTGGGATTGCACTTTCGGTGCCTCATCAACCTCCGGTGGCTACGACTGCTGGTATCACTCCTTCCATCAACTCTCATTCCTTTAATTTTGTTTTAAATAATTTTTCGTTGGACAAGATGGACTAGATGGAGGCTCTAAAAAATTTGAATATCGCCTCTTCATTCACTCCAGTGGAAACCCCTCTTATTAACCTAGCCCCTACATGCACTTTGGAGACTCCTATTGCCTTGGGTGTGGAGATTCTTGAAATACCCCCCGATCCTGATCTACCCCTTGAGGATGTGCGTACTCCCGCCTCCCCCACTGACTCCTCTGATTCCAGTTATTTCCTACGGTCTCTCACAAAGGTTTATCCCGGTGGGATGGGTGCTGGGGTGGGTCATACTGGCAAGGGCCATGGAAGGAAATCACATCTTTCTAAGGCTCAGTGCAAGGAAAAAATGGACTTGTTGGAAGGTAAACAGGTGACTATTGATCGGGCACTTAGAGCGGTGTGTTCCCAGAAGAATATACATTAATGAAGGTAATGTCTTTCAATTGTCGGGGTCTGGCTGGTCCCCATAAAAGATCAACACTACGTAGAGTGGTATCTCTTGAACACCCGGATATCATTCTGCTACAAGAAACCTTGGGTGATGGTTCTGTAGTGAAGTCTTTGTTGGAAAGTTGGTTCAGCGGTTGGTTGTTTGCTACTTTGGATGCTCGTGGTCGCTCTGGTGGTCTGGCCATAGGCTGGAATGTCAGAACTGTTAAGTTACATAATCAATGGGGGATGGAATCCGTCCTGGGGTTGTCCTGTTTGGCCATTGATATTGGTGAATTGTTTACGGTGGTTAATGTCTATGGTCCTTATTTAAATCATATCCCCTTCTGGGATACTCTTCTCATAAATCCTCTATTACAGGATGGGGATCTCTTGATGGGTGGAGATTTTAACTTCTCTTTAGGTCCGTCTGAAGTTTGGGGCAGCAGAGCTCGTTTTGATCCTTTGGCTACTTATTTCACTCAAAAATTGGTTACCCACAATTTGATTGATGTTGAGCCTACCCTCCTCAAGCCTACCTGGAGGAATAACAGAAGTAGAGAAAATTGTGTCGAGAAACGTCTGGATAGATTCTTGGTTTCTGACTCTTTTATGGATAGGTTTTTCCTCATGAAGCAATGGGTGGGCTCAGGGGGGTCCTTTGATCATTTTCCCATTTTCATCGAACTCCATCCGGGACCTGTCAAACCTGCTGGGCCTCTGAAGTTCAATAAGATTTGGTTGAAAGATGAGTCCTTTACTAATCTGGTCAGATCCCTTTGGGTGCCTTTCAACCCTAGGGCTGTGATTTCGGCTTCTTATCAATTTACCGCTAACATCAAAAGGATCAAAGGACCTATCAAGGTCCGGGCTCATGAGAAGAGAGTACGGGAAGATAGGGAATTGAAATAGTTCGAGTTGGATCTTAGGATACTCTATGAATTTGGGACTGGGGGCTTGGGGATCGTGGAGGAAAAGGCCCATCTTGTCTCTCTAGAAGGCAGGAGAAATACTTTATTGCTAGAAAAAGAGGAAACTTGGAGATTGGAAAGCAGGGCGCTTTGGCTTGAAGTTGGCGATGAGAATACTAAATTTTTTCATGCTTATGCAAAAGGTAGGAAGGCTTCCAATACTATCTGGAGCCTTGAGGACTCGTTGGGGGAACCACGGACCTCCTTTGAGGGAATGGCTGGGGTGGGGGTAGAACATTTCCAAGATCTTTTTAAAGCCCCTGCACAGGCATCGGTTGCAGAAGTTTTTCGGATGGCTCATCTTTTTCCACGTTTTGTTGAAGATGAGGATAATCAGGCCTTGATGGAAAATGTTACTGAGAGGAGCTGAAGGGGGTCCATTAGAGATTCCAAAACGACAAAAGTCCGGGTCCGAATGGATGGACCATTGGATTTCTCTTGGCTCTTTATGATTTTATGGGGGAAGATCTATTATAGATGGTTGAAGATACTCAAATCTCTAGGCGGATCCCGACTGCCCTAAATTCTACTTTCATAGCTCTCATCCCTAAGACGGATAATCCCTCCTCTCTCGGTGACTTCAGACCTATCTCCTTGTGCAACTGTGTGTATAAGGTGGTGTCAAAAATTATAGCCCTCAGATTGAAATTCATTCTGTCCAGGCATATCTCTGCGGAGCAATTTGGTTTTCTGGAAGGTCGACAAATTCATGAAGCTATTGGGGTGGCACAGGAAGGCCTACATAGTATGAAATAACGAAAGCTAAAAGGGGCCATTATCAAGATAGATTTATCAAAGGCATATGAAAAGGTGAGTTGGCTCTACATTCATTTGATTCTTACACATCTAGGCTTTGCTGTGGATTTTATCAGGTGGATTATGAGCTATATTACTACAGTCTCCTTTGCCGTACTCATCAATGGGGCAGCCTCTCCCTTCTTTCACTCGGAGAGAGGACTTCGTCAAGGGTTCCCTTTGTCACCTTTACTTTTTCTGCTGGTGGCAGAAGGGCTGAGTAGGGCCCTTAAAAAAGCTTGTAGGGAGGGCACACTTCATGGTATTCAGGTGGCTCCGAATCTTTATATAACACATCTTCTTTTTGTGGATGATATTCTCATCTTTTGTAGCGGCTTGCATGGTGACACTGAAGCTCTCCGGGGTATTATTCAGCTATTTTCTACCGCCACCGGTATGGAAATTAATGAAAGGAAATCTACCCTGTCGGTCCATTTGTTAAGAGATGCTAAGGTTGCGTCCATAAGGAGGGTCTTCCCCTACACCTTAACAGTTTTGGATACTGGCATCAGTTACCTTGGTTTCCAGTTAAAGCCGAATGCATATACTAAACAGGATTGGAATTGGCTTATTGAGAAACTCCATAAACGTTTGAAGTTGTGGAGCCATAAGTGGCTCTCTAGAGTAGGAAGGCTGGTTTTGGTGAACTTAGTTCTTGAGGCCATTCCAGTCTATTGGATGTCCCTCTCTTGGATCCCCAAAGGAATGTTGGAGAAGGCTCAAAAAATTTGCTTTCGGTTTTTATGGAGTGGGAAAGGAGATTTTGTCTCCCCATGGGTTCGATGGTAGAAGATTGCAATTCCCAAGGCTTTGGGAGGATGGGGACTTAAAAACATTCTCTTCTTCTCTAAAGCTCTAGCGGCCAAAGGAGTACGGAGGATTTTAAAAACTGATAGTTTATGGACCCAAGTGGTCATACAGAAATACATTGCTCCTGCAACTGTTATGGACTGGGTTCGGAACCCTGTTAAGACTCATCGAGGAGGATCGGTCATTTGGAAAGCTGTTGTGAATGCTTTGTCTGTTGTTGGTGACCTTCTGGTCTGGAACATAGGAAATGGCCATTCATTGCGGGTGGGGGGAGATCCCTGGTTTGGAAGTGCAGGAAGACATCTCTTATTAGATGGTTTGATTGCATCACTTTGGAACCTGGGCATTACCTACCTCTCACGGCTTGCTGATCTGGTTTTGGATCGTCCATGGATACAAACCTAGTTGGATGTTAATACTCTGGATATGACAGCTGCTGAACAGGTGGAATTGAGGTTATATTACAGGGCGCTTATTCTCTCACAAATCCTTATCCATGATAGGGATGACTGTCTGGTTTGGGAAGGGGCTCGAATGGCATCTTTTCTCCGAAGAGTGGGTATATCAGCACAAGCTTCTTTGACAATCCTCGTGCTCTGGTTTGGTAGTGGAAGCCACTTTGGAAATTAACATGTCCCATGAAACAGAGGTTATTTATGTGGAATATTCTTGAGAATTCGGTTCCTACTTGGGATTTTTTTACAACGAAAGAATCGGGTGGGACCGGGGTGGTGTATCTTATGCAAAGCGACCGAGGAGACCTATTTACACTTATTTTTACATTATCCCTTCACGATCCAAGTTTGGGCAGAATGCTCCTTAATTACTAATTCCTAGTATAGTTGGGCTGGCGATTCACTCTTACAAGCTTGGGCTCAGTGGTACACTGATCCAATTGGCAAATCAGTAAGAGCTTTACCATTGATGGTGTCCTGGGGGGTTTGGCTGGCATGGAACAACCATTTTTTCTCTGATAAACCTTGTACCCCTGCTATTTCTGCAACACTCATATGTGGCTTTTTAACTGCATTCCATACAGCATATTAGAGCTGCTAAACAAAGGGTGATTATGGAGGTGGATATTGATCGAACCATCCCTTGGGAATTCTATGATGGTTCTGCGCGTAGGATAATGTGTGCGGGGGTGGTGCTGTTCTGCATCTCTCTATCTCTCACTACTATCACCTGTTCTGGGGCCTGGGGGGGTGGCGGTAATAATTACACTGAACTCATGAGTTACAAACTCCTCCTCTTATTTGCCATCGAGAAAAGCTGTCAAAATCTAAATGTATATGGTGATTCTATGAATGTTACTAATTGGTCACTTGGTATACAATAATGCAGAGGTATTAGACTAGCTAACATTCTACAGGACATTCGAGATCTACAGCACTCATTTATACATTTTTCTTGCAGACATGTATATAGGGAGAATAACATGGAGGCGGACGAGGCTTCTAAAGCTGGCAAGATCTTGGAAATGGGGATGTGCAAGGTAAAGGAGTTCCGTGAGGGGACACTTTATGAGTACTATCACCAACCATTTGTTGACGAAATGGCAATCCTTTGAGAAAAGTATACTTCTGCTACTCATTTTTGAACCGAAAGGTATTTGTCATATCTCTGTCTATGGAACATTTTTGCGCTACTGTTTTTAGTTTTTGGAAGGGAACTCATGAGGCTCGGGGAGCCGGTAGACTGATACATATACCATAAACCACATATTTTTTGGTTGGATCGGTGATTATTTGATCACACATGACTGATGTAAAGAAGATTCAAAAGTCTTCAGCACTGCTACATATTAAGTTGGTATCCACATGCATACTTGTAATGCATATTCAGAATGTAATTTTGTTCACCTCTGCTAAAATAAAATTACCCTTTTTTTCTGGGAAAAAAAATTTATCAAATAGTATTACTAAAAAAATAATAATAAATATTATTGTTATTATTTAATAGAGTAAGGATAAGGTTTTTTTGAAAAATAGGATAATGATGGAATTTTATTATCAAATTTTGAAATGGAGTTAAATTAGAGTTGTTATAATAATAATAATGTGTTATTATTATTATAGATTTGGATAAAAAAGTTAATAAAAATAATATCATATAATAATATTTTTCTATTAAAAAATTGTTGGTTGTAGGTTTTTCACGGTGAGAGCGGCGTAGAAGAAGTGCAGTGTGAACAATAGAGGAGGGACGAATTGCGAGGGAGGGAAGTGATGGCGTGGAGAGGAGGCAGCGGAAAGGTGGAGAGTTGGACGCCGGCTGCGGAGGTGGTCAGGGAGGGCACGCACCAGGAGGGCGCACACGGAGAGACGACAGATGGGTACTGCGGGGGCGGGGAGAAGGTTGGTGTGAGAGGTGGATGAGAGACGGTGGGCAGCGGGAAGGAGAGGGAGGGCGGGGAAGCGTGGCAGAGGACGTGGAGGTGCAGGTGTCGGGGGAGTGAATGGAGGTGAAGGGGTGATGGTGGAGAGTTGTGCAACGGCTATAGAGGAGGGTGGACACACAGGTGGAAGGCGCAGTAAGGAAGCACGCAAGACGGAATGGCGATGGAAGCTTAAAGGGACTGCGTGGAGGGTGATGGCAGATGGGAGAAGGAGCTGCGAATTGGGAGGCGAGGGAAAGCCCTGCGAGGGAGCGTGGAGGGTGATGGCAGATGGGAGAAGGAGCTGCGATTTGGGAGGCGAGGGAAAGCCCTGCGAGGGAGCGTGGGGGAGGAAATCGTGGAGAGGTGTGGGTAGCAGAGAGAAGGAACGACGACGAAATGGGGGAGGCGTGGGGAATGTGCAGCGGGGAGGCCGCGTGAAGAGAAGGACGGGCGAGTGAAGGATGGTAGAGCAGGCTCGGGAGGAGGTCGCAAATGGGGGCCGAAGTAGCAAGGTGGGTGTGAGGTGAGAGCAGGTGCGCGGATGGAGTGGAGGATGAAGAAGCGTGAAGGGAGATGTGAAGTGAGGAACCAGAGAGACTATGAAGGGTGACTAAAAGCCACTATGCGATCAAAGACCTTAATGTTAAGAGACTTGAAAATTTGGCCCGGAGCTGGAATCAATCCCAAGAAGGGGCTTTGATAGCACTGGAGGAACAAGTTCTTCAATAATCAAATAGCCAATATAAGTAACATAAGAAATCCATAAATGGCTAAGTAGTAATGTAAAAATGAATGTATGATAGATGATTAATAATTACATAGGTTTGACCTTTATTAAACATGTCATACACCTTTTTGTAAAAAAACATAACTATTGACTTAAATAGTCTTTAATTAATAATAAATTAATATTAATATTAATTTATTATTTTATTGTTACATAATATATCACAGGACGTGGTTGCGGGAACACACCTACACATACGCAGATAACAGACGCATTGACGCAGACCACGGCAGCCTTGAGCCAAAATAGGAAATACAGGGTGAGGAAACATTAGTTTTCTCGACCATCGGGAGAGGAATCGTTCATTCTTTATTTAACTATTTATGCCGAAGGTTGTTTTGGCTCAACGCTGTACTTGGGACGGAGCTCATTCTTTATTTAACTATTTATGCCGAAGGCTGTTTTGGCTCAACGTTGTACTTGGGACGGAGTTGTATAATGATTAACTAAAACGTTCTCGATTCGTCCGAATCTTACGAAGCAATTTTTGTCAAAATTTTAATTCGGAGTACTTCGATCGTAATTTGGGTGATTTGGGTAATTTTAAAATTGGGTAATTAATGTAGAACATGCAATCTCCATTGTTGAAATTACAAAAATGTGAAAATAGCAATTTTGAACATGAATTTCAACCGGTTTTGGACCCAAAATAGCCTTAGACCAATCACATAGAGCTATGCTAGTTTCAATGCACTTATTTAAATTTTAATAAAAAAATTGAGGTGGGAGAAGAAACATATCAATAACAAGTTAAGTGGTTGTATAAATAGTATATTACTTCAAATAACTCATCTACTCCATATGACTTATCTCAAATCTAATTCCTCTCCCTCTTTTTCTGAGTATCTCATTACAAATTAGATTTAGTTCCACTTCACTAATGAGTGACTCCTCTTGCTCTCTTTCCCTTTATGAACAAATTACAATTTTAAAAAGAAGCGTGGTTGAAAATTCCCTGTCTGAACAAATCAAAGAAGCGTGGCTGAAACTTGAGACCCAATACCATGAGAGTTTGTGAATAAAGGGTGTCTTTGAGCCTGTCTTTGAAATATCTTTACACTTTACTCTTAAATCATTTGTACAAATCTCTCACTCCACTGAAATGTAGATTCATATATGATAATATTTGAGAAAAATAAAAATAAAATTACAATTATTTTGATTTTATGAGGTGTAAGAAATTTAGAGAAAGAAAGATTTAGATTCGATGGTAGTCTTATTATTAGATAATCAAAATCGAAAGAACATTTGGTCTCTGTTTGGTCTCGACTCTCTATGACAGTTACTATTAGTTCAACCAAATTTAAGAATGTTTTTTGAGGTTAGTCAAAGTTCGATGTAAAAAATCAGTTAATATTTACACTTAAAACTCACATTAATAATATTAATGTGGTTGTGGTTAGTAATATACATATTTATAATTTTAAACCTTATTCATTACAAAAAATAGCAGCCTATCAAAATCATTCAGAAGAGATTGATAGCGTTGGATCTCTGCTGTCTATGAGATAAAGAATCCTCTCAAACAATAAGACATCACAGGGAATCCTCAGAGCTCCCTTGTGCTTGTATCCGAATTCTTCTACAGAAGCTTCCAACAGCTCCGCAAGTAGCGGATGGTTGAGAACTCTGGTTTCTATCACAAATCTGGTAAGAATATCTTTCCCTACATACACAGGAAGCGATCCCTTGGGAACGATATTGTTATTCTTCTTACCATCTGAATTCTGTATACTCCTCTTATTCTTCTCTATCTTGACAAACGCCAATGGCCGCCTGGAGGAATGGATATCAAGAACTCTCTGTAGCAAACGAATCAGCGACCGCATTCTGGACGAGATTACGAAGAAACCAACCTTCTCCAGATTTAGCAGAGCAGAAGAATATATGGCACAGATTACAGCGCCTCTGATCATCTGCTATAGCATTGAAAATATGCTGTAGAGAGTGAATACTGGAGGCTCAAGCAAGTCGACGGAAACGAGGGAGGAACATTTTATATTGTAAGATTCGATAAACAGTGATATGATAATTTGTGTACCTTCCGTGTTATAAAGGAATGGTTGGACTAGATTGTAAAGGTCTAGTCAAAATCGAACTTGGAGTGTTAGTCAATGCGCACATTTTGAAAGAGTGACCGAAAGTGTGAATATTTAATTACACCTAAGACCAGCGGAGACCAGAGTATAAGTTAGCCTGCGCACATGCTGCTGAAATGCGCGGTCTGAGCGCGCTTCAAACGCGCCCAACTGTAATCATGAGAGATATATTGCAAAACAGGGTGCCGCTGTCGCGTAGAATAAAAGAAAACCAAAACGCCCCCGGTTTTCCGGTGATAAAATTGGTTAATATTTTTGTTGGAAATTGTTATTTTTGTAATTTTAATAATAATTTGTGATTATTTATTCTAAACTAATTGTCCAATTTTAAAATTACTTAGATGACTTAAATTACATTCTGAATACTCTAAATTCTGATTTTGACAAAATTACTCTATCGGTTTCCGATAAAGTCTGAGGCATTTTAGTTAATCCTTATATTATACGGCTCCTGCAGCTGTAGCCCGGATTTTCTGACCGGGTTTACGGATAATATCTGACAACCCTCAAATTGAGAATTGAAATCCAATAAAAACATTCCAGGTAATTTAGAATTTAAATTGATTTCAGGTCAACGTATTTTCTGCTTGCACTTCATTGCAGGGCTACACTATATTGAAATGTACATGTGCGCCGGACGGGGGCTTTGCCCTCAATTACGTCACTTAAAGTGGGCTACAGGGCGGTCCCTCTTCGCTCCATGTGCGAAGTCTAAGTGACAACAAACCTGAGCCTTTCTGTCGTAACTCTCCGTAGTAGTAGTAATGATGTTGTTGGTTTTAATATTAAATTGAATGGTTTATATCTTTATAACACTAGCAATTGTTCTATAAGATGTAATAAAATAAGATGTAATAAAATGCCGAAAGGAAAAAAAATGAGAAGAAAAGTAGATTTGATAAAGAGGAAAAGAGAGGAAAGGTACAAAAAACAATTGTAGTTGCTATCTAATTTCAATGTATCTGTTAGACTAATGTATAGTCGATGTATATCCATATCCATATGTCAACTATTGTGAATACATCATAGCCCAAGTTTTGATCAAAGAATTGGTTATTAATATTCAAGGATGTTTTGGAATACAAGACATTAAGAGAGCACGATTGGACAACTTTAACAATTTAAATATTCTATATATTCTATTTAATAAGTATCATCATGCACTATATGTTTTGCCAAATATTAACAATGGAAAAGTAATCATCAAGCTATCATGAGATTTAAAGTCCTCGATCATTTTCCACTTATTTTATAATTCTTGACACCTCTATTTTTAGGCACTAGTAAATGCACACAAACCTTGTTGCAATGCAAAATTCAGTAGTAACAATGCACTTTATACTCTTAATTTCCATGTGTTCATGATAATGTGGAGTGCCTTAAGTTTTTTTTTCGTATATCCTTGATGCCTTTAATAAATAAGGCTAAGAAAAAATAATTTACAAAATTGTATATAAATTTTCAAATCTTAACAATTATTCAACATCCTCAAATTCAAGTAGATCCTATGTTGCTAATGCTTAAAGCTTATTTATTTTATTTAAATTCACTACAATGTGATGTCCCCAATAGTCTTAATTTCATCTACATCAAAATTATTTACATAGATCCTCTGTTGCTAATGCTGAAAGCTTATTTATTTTATCCAAATTCACTACAATATGATTAATCTCATCTACATCTAAAATCAAGTATGAGATTAAATAATTCATAATTCATAAAAAAATCATATTTACTAATCAATAGTACAATAATATATGTTATAATTCAATACATCTAAAATTAAGTATGAGATCAAATAATTCATTAAAAAATAAAACATTTATATTTACTAATAATTAAAAATAGTACAATAGATTGAATTAAAAGAAATATGAAAAAGAGATAAATAGTATATAATCTAATTGAATTAAAAGAAACGTGAGAAAGAGATAAATTTTCAAGTATAACTAGTAAGATATAGATCAAAATTATTCAACATCCTCAATTTTAGGTAGATTCTTTGTTACTAATGCTTAAAGCTTAATTATTTTATCCAAAATCACTATTAGTTCAAAATTATTCAACATCCTCAAATGCAGATAGATCATATATTACTAATGCTTAAAGTTTAATTATTTTGTCCTAATTCACTGCTACCTCAAAATTATTCAACATCCTCAAATTTAAATAGATCTTATGTTACTAATACTTAAATTATTACTAATGTTTAAGGGTGTGTGCAAGAAGATGAGGGTCACTTTAGATGCAATGCTACTTTTTTCAAATCTCATTCCTGATACCTAAAACATAACGCGTTTTTGATATTTACTACCTGCCATGGCAAGACCCGAGCCTAACATGTCATTGGACATGTAGGCTAGGTAACAATAACGCGTACGCGTTATGTAGTTAAAAAACGCGTACGCGTTATGTATTTAAAAATCACGTACGCGATATGTAAAACTAAAAATGAATTTAAAAACACAGTCGGCCGATTGCCGACCACCCGCGACACTCACGCATCAGAAACGCGATTAGAGGCGAAATTGACCCTAGACGAAGACGGTTTGTGGCCCACTCAACTATCCGTGTTGCTCGATTTAGCTGGAGGGGAGACAAATTCACCGGTGCATTCTCATCTAGTGAGGTAATTCATTCACCCAAATCATTTTTTTGTGATTTTTTAATCCAAATTACTATTTTTTTTATTGTTTAACCTAGTTTTGTAATATTGATCAAATTGGGAATAACCCAATTTTTAATTAAATTCACACCTCAAAATGAAACCCTTTTCAAAAAACTCAAAACTTCATAATCAAACCAAAAATTGAAAAAATTAAAACTCCCCCCTTTCTACAATGTATTCATCTAAGTCACCCGACACGAGGACACGGGACACGATTGTCCCCACCAGGCTTCAAATTTGAAGCCTTCAGGCCACTTCAAATTTTACCCACACGTCATAGAAGGCCACTTCAAATTTTACCATGCAAAAAAAATTTAATTTCATGGTAAGCCCTTCAATAATTAAATTAACCACTACTGTTTAAAATTGCAACAGAAGGGTAGCTTCAAATTTCACCCATCAACAATTTTTAGTGGGAAATTGGGAATGCGGCTACTAGCTAGGTGACTTGGGAGTGGGACTCGCTTACTCTCCAATATCCACGTGTTCGATCATCCATGGATCATGGACCATTGGGCCTCTAATAATATCATTGAGCAACTTACGTGGACGGGCTTACACTGAGTAACCCATGGCTTGAACGCTTCGAAGTTCTCGTGTTTGTAGCAAGCGCTTACGTGTTTAACACATTTAATGGCATCAACAAAATTATTAAACCTGGAAGGTGGCTCATACGTGTTGTTTCTAGCGGGCTTACCAAGTTACAAGTTATCACATACCAATTCGTGAATGCTGACTCCGTGAGTTAATTGAGTATTCAATGTATAATATATTATGTTAATATGCCCCCGCGAATTTGGCATTTCAGACAAAATCCACAATCCATAAACTTCATGTAATGTTGCAGGTTGTTGCTCCTGCCCGTGGCCCCTACCTATAGACCTGTGTTTTCTTTGTTGTATCAAGTTAATCCTACCATCTACGGCTCCCAGCCTCACACCCTGTGTTTTCTTTGTTGTATCAAGTCAATCCTGCAGCTCCCAAGTTCCACCTTTTGTTTTCTTTGTTGTATCAAGTCAATGCTGGAATTCCATGCTTCCATGGCTCCGACCATATTGCATGAATAGAAACAAGCTTTTTCTTATACCCCTATTCCACTGTGGTTGAGCTACTTCCAAGTTCCACCTACCCTATCTCCTCCAGTCCTCCAGGATAGTTTGCGGAGCGAAGCTGGCAATGCCAGCCTGCCATAAACATATTTAAAGAAATTCGTTTTCTTTGAGGAGCTCAACTTCAAGGCTGACTAGATTTTTGACATCCTATGAATTTACAGGTCTGCTATATCCACTGAAAAATAAAGCCTCTCAACTTTACTACGTTAGTAAACATTGAAATTTTGATGTACTATTACATTTTCAAATGAAAAGAATAACTTATTATTAATAAAAAAATCAAATCATATTAATATATTAATGAATTTGAATTTAGCTTCCCAATATTAAAATAAATTATATATTTTAAATGATCCACAACCAAATATTATCCTGAGAAGGAAATGGAAAAAAAGGAATTTCCTCAACACAACATGCTATTTCCTTATGATGATGCTTTTACGTTTATGATTACCAACCTTGGAATCAGGTTTGGTTATCCGAAGGTGTAATATCTTCTAAGCTAAGTCAATAGGTAGGGATGTTGGTATTGATATAATTATGACAAAGTTTTATAAAGGATTAGGAACAATTCCGTTGGCTTGTAGATGACATATTTATGGATAAAAATCTTGTTGTTATGAGATAATGACATCATGCCTCAAAAACATGTCCCATACAATCTAATGTTAATGGGCGCTCTACATAGAAATTGGAATGTCAACATTTGTGAGTACAATAAATATGTGGATGATTTTGGCCTACTACAACTTTAATATATTGAGTGGATTGATAACCTTCACAATTATATAAGAGATTGTAGCTATGACTAGGAGGAGAGTTAACAATGCAACAAAATCAAGTAATCGAATTTTGTGCATAAAATGAACATAAGACTCCCACCAAATTTCACTGAATCTACGTCTTAACAAAAGAACTCATCGTTTCACGGGATTCCACCCCATCAATCCTTTTAACAGTAATGGCCATAACAGTTGCTACAACCCTAGCGCGAGAAAAATCAATCGAGCTACGCATGACAATACTTGAAACCAGACTTTTTGAACTCCCTATTACGTCATAGGAATCAATACTACTTTCTCCACAACATGTGGCACCCTCAATATCTTCCATCACCGCAATTTACATTTGATAAAAAACTTGTTCCCAAATAGTAATTACCCCATTCTTTGCTCTAAAAAGGCCTCGGTTAACCTAGAATCCAATCCATACAACATGAACACATCCATATATACACATAGAATAAATATTAATAAATTTCTCATAGCCCTTCAATAGTGTTCAATATCTCATAGCCCTTCATAGTGAAATGGGACCCCACCCTTCAAATTTGATCCCTGGTCCCCACTAGACACGGTGACCCCCGGAATTATGACACGTAGGACACGGTGACCCCCGGAATTAATATATTTTTAAAATATATTAAAATTTAAAAATATAGACATATAGATCATCCAATAAAATTTAACATTTACAATTACAAATATTCAATAGAAATTACATTTACAATTACAAATATGAAATATTCAATAGAAATTAGATCATTCACAAATCACAACACATTTGTTATTCACAATCACAAAACACAATGAGACATTGAGACACATAGATGCAAACTCATCACTGCCTTGATCCTCCTCCTCCATGCCTGAATCAACAAACTCATCACTGCCTTGATCCTCCTCCTCCATGCCTGAATCAACAAACTCATCACTGCCTTGATCCTCCTCCTCCTCCTCTCTGCCAATCTGACTAACTTACTTTTTAATTGTCAAATGTTTAATTTTAAGTTTTAAATGTATGTAAGTAAATGCCATTAAATTGCTTATGTGAGTTTGATTTAATACATGTTCAATTTTGAAGAGACGTCATTATATACCATGTATATGTTTCTAATGATTTTCGTATTAATGTCTTTATTGCAGTTGCGGCTATGGATGCCAATGCCGAAATATTGATTGAGCTTGCCCAATTGAGGGGCATAAGTGCAGCTTTTAGTGGTGGCGACAGGATTCGCCGTTCACTTGCATCAACCTTGGATGCAATTGTGGACACAATTTCACAATCTACGAATGTCCTATATGATATTGTATCTTACAGAGAAAGAAAAAGACAACAATATGCTGATGGACTAGATTACAATGCAGTAAAAAAGTTGAAAATATCCAAAGAGGTTATATTTGCATTGTTTAGGGACCCTCGGACGGGGGAAATCCCTAATGCAAGCAAGCCGCATATATCCATTGAGTGGTGCACGTTTCAACCATTTGTTGATAACTGGATGGACAGATGGTACATGGTTTTTGATATGCCACCACACAACAACAGGGAAATTCCCTTATATTTCCTTCGAAAGATGTACGCAGAGTTCGTGTTGCATAAACACGTTAACTATTTTGACATCTTACAGTTCCAGGGGATCGGTGGGGGGATGCCCCAAAACCGACCCAATGCCAGGCTTCGAGACCAAGATCGCCCTATCCCTGCACCTCGCAGGCAGTTGCCTGGGCCAGATGTCCCACCAGCACATCGCATTATTCCGCAGACACGGGATGCATTTTTGAGTTTGGCACGGGCGGTTGTTCGCCATGGCAGGATGGTTCAACATATGGGTGAGGAAGGGACATCTGTCCCTGGTGTGGTACATACACCAGCTCGTCACCATGCAGGACCATCAGCTAGTGCAGGACCATCAGGACCATCCACTAGTGCAGGACCATCAGGACCATCCACTAGTGCAGGACCATCAGCTATTCCCCATCCTAGTACTGATCCTCACGAGTGCACGTCATGTGGTCGTCCCTGCTATGGTATTGCCTCAGATGTTGCCTTCAGTGGCTTTTTGAGAGAGGTATCTTGATGGTTAATTGTAATAAATTCTTCATTTATTTTCGTCTTTGTACACATATATATAGTTTGAGCTAATATATTAATTTTGTGAACTTGCAGTTGATGATGATTGCCGGCAGTGACGCCCCAGAGCCGGATGTTCCAGACTCTACAGGGGGGCATGATGCTACCCATTCGGTAGGCCCATCTTATATACCACCTATTGCCGTATCTCACACCGAGGTAAACATTTTAAAATTTCAGTTTTTTAATACTTGTTAATTTGTTAATTTCCACATACTTTACATTTTAGTTCATTAATGCTATATACGGTCTAATATTTACAATTATTAAACTTGCAGATGGCAGATCCTTCACAGGGGCAAGGTAATGTGGAGGTAGTACCCATGGTCATACCGTCCCCTGAAACGTCTGGGCTCCAGGTAAACAATTAAAAATGACATTTTTTAAATACATGTTTGTTTGTTGAATCATGCATGTCTAACTACATGAACACTTGCTGACTGTAGGCACCATCCGACACATCTGGCCCATTGCCTGGATTTGCATCTCCCTCCAGGCCATTCGTGAACAAGGGTCGTGTGTATGTGAGGCGTTCTACTTCGAGAAAGACTCCAGCTGCCCACGACCATGGGCTTACTCACACCACGGTAATGTATATCCTTCGATGATATTTGTTGTTTAACTTGAAATCCAGTGCATAAATCGTTTTTGTTAATGTTTGAATTGCATGTTTACTGCAACAGGAACCCGAGTTGTCTGCTGAGAACCTTGCATCGATGGTTGATGCAGCAGTTAGTGCCGCATCTGCAGTGGCGACTGATCACACACAGGTATGTAACTATTTCAACATTATCTTTACATAGTTTATTATTGTTGGACCTATTGTTTATTCATGCATTTCTAACTATTTCAACATTTTTTCATTGTAGCCACCACCAGCAGGAGCAGTGCCTGGCCCCCCTGGTTCGACCATCCTGGATGTTCAACCGACGGCTCCATCTGCTACACAAGCAACGCAATCTCCTTTGTCAGTTGAGGTGAGATGTCCTTCAGTGACCAACTGTTTCATGCACTTTCCATGCACCAGTTGATAATTGTTGAGCTAATGTATTAGTGTACATAGTTAGTTGAATTTAACAATTGATATTTAATTTGCAGGATCCAGGGATGCACATTGATCCTAGGGATGTGCCTAGAGGATCAACCTCGGGAAAGAACAAGAGAAAGCTTGAGTTTTGATAGTTTTGGATAGTTTTGGACACATGTGCTTTTGGATACTTTTGTATATATATGTACTTTTCGATACATTCAGTTTTGGAGACATGTACATTGACTTTATTGTGCATGTACTTTTGGAAACATGTACATTGACTTCATTGGATACATGTACTTTTTGATACTTTTGGATATACATGTACTTTTGGAGACTTTTGGATATACATGTACTTTTGGAGACATGCACTTTTGGATACTTTTGGATATATATGTACTTTTGGATACATGTACTTGTGTCAATCTAATGTGTTGATGTGTAATTTAATCAAACTAAATGCAATACAATGTTTTCAAGGTTTCAACGAACTCACTCATGCACACCCATTGCCATCAACTACCAATGAAAGTCTAACATTATGAGGTTCTTCTTTAAAAATGGGTAATATTTCCTTGATGATCGTAAATTGAGAACCATTTGTAGCCACTCATATAATACCATCTTCACTTATCTTTGTACATGATAATCCATATAATGTGCTATGTTTTTTAACCTAAACAATCATCAAAAACCTATAATTATAGGGATATGACAAAGAACCTTATGGGGCACCTTATATATTAACCTTGTGTATACATTAGGATCTTTGTCATACCATTGTTTGAAATGTCATTCAATACCTTCAATTTTATCAACATCAAATTAGTAGACAAAGTGACTCATCTTTGATCTCTTGTATAGGCCTTTGTGTGCCTTATCAATAAGATGTACATCATGAATATTATCATAGGTCTCATACATAGGTGCATCCTCATCCATGCAAACAAAGGTGTCATGGATCAACCTATTATCCCTTTATTCTCAATAATATTAGTATCATTATCTTCCATAGGATCAAATTCAACTCCATCACCCCCATTATTGCTACTCTAAATTGCAGCCTTAGGAGTTTTGATCATGTGTTTTTGTCTCTTTAGTAGTTTTGAAATATTATACTCTTTCAAAAATAATATGGAAGTTCAAATATTTAAAAGTGGCTTAAATTATAAAATGGGCGGAAATTCACCAAGTGTCCCTGAACGGCATTTTCATGTGACTTGCAACTCGACATAACTCGGAAACCGGACGTCGGACCGATGAACCGTCGACTCCGTTGGTCTCCTGGCGTGCGATTACCTCTAGGGGCCCTCTCCCTCGTCTCCCCATGGCCCAGCGGCTTCATTGTGCATTCATTTCGTAAACTAGGGTTTTGCTCAGTGTAATTGCATGCAATCTCGCATTGGTAGGTCAACTCTGCAAAAACCTCCCCCGAGCCAGTGTTGGCAGTGTTCCCACGTCGGCATTGCCCACACACACTTGCGGGAGCCAACGGCACGCAATCTTCCTGCTCCGTTTGCTTTTTGGCTCCCGGACGGAAATTGACCAAGTGTCCCTGAACGGCATTTTCATGCGACTTGCAACTCGACATAACTCAGAAACCGGACGTCGGACTGACGAACCGTCGACTCCGTTGGTCTCCTGGCGTGCGATTACCTCAAGGGGGCCCTCTCCCTCGTCTCCCCATGGCCCAGTGGCTTCATTGTGCATTCATTTCGTAAACTAGGGTTTTGCTTAGTGTAATTGCATGCAATCTCGCATTGGTAGGTCAACTCTGCAAAAACCTCCCCCGATCCAGTGTTGGCAGTGTTCCCACGTCGGCATTGCCCACACACACTTGCGGGAGCCAACGGCACGCAATCTTCCTGCTCCGTTTGCTTTTTGGCTCCCGGACGGAAATTCACCAAGTGTCCCTGAACGGCATTTTCATGCGACTTGCAACTCGACATAACTCGGAAACCGGACGTCGGACCGACGAACCGTCGACTCCGTTGGTCTCCTGGCGTGCGATTACCTCTAGGGGGCCCTCTCCCTCGTCTCCCCATGGCCCAGTGGCTTCATTGTGCATTCATTTCGTAAACTAGGGTTTTGCTCAGTGTAATTGCATGCAATCTCGCATTGGTAGGTCAACTCTGCAAAAACCTCCCCCAAACCAGTGTTGGCAGTGTTCCCACGTCGGCATTGCCCACACACACTTGCGGGAGCCAACGGCACGCAATCTTCCTGCTCCGTTTGCTTTTTGGCTCCCGGACGGAAATTCACCAAGTGTCCCTGAACGGCATTTTCATGCGACTTGCAACTCGACATAACTCGGAAACCGGACGTCGGACCGACGAACCGTCGACTCCGTTGGTATCCTGGCATGCGATTACCTCTAGGGGGCCCTCTCCCTCGTCTCCCCATGGCCCAGTGGCTTCATTGTGCATTCATTTCGTAAACTAGGGTTTTGCTCAGTGTAATTGCATGCAATCTCGCATTGGTGGGTTAAACTTGCTCACCTTGCAAACATCATCCATCAAACAGAAATTTGATGGAGTTGAAATCAATGGATTGCTTGTCACAATAGGCATTCATAAGTTTGCGTAATTGAATACTCCTCTTACTCCCTAAAAAATACTTCATTCCCATCCTGCAGATCCCAAACAATGTCAAAGGTAAGAAGGATTTCCATATAATCCAAATATATGTTTTTTTTCAAATATATTTTACATGGAAACATAGCAAAATGGAATCTAATATTTCGTTTGCATTCGGAAGAAAAGATTGGCAATGCCAACATTGGCTTCCTTTTGGATTAATATCTCCATTTATAATTCCATAGATTTATACAGTTGTCTTAATCCTAACTGTATACATTGCATGAGAATAAACACCATCAATCTCATTTTTGAGACTTGGTTGTCATGTTAATGCAAATGTAAATGTAAAGGTTGCCTTTACAGGACTTTTGAAACTGAGTGTGGGAAAGGGGATCATGATCGAGATGTTGTGTAGATAAAAATTATATTCTGCAGGTAAAAATGGAAGTTTACGAGAAATTCTCTCATTAGTTACACAAAATCTATTGTTGAATGGTGTTCTTCAATAATTGTAGATGGAACAAGAAGACGAGATATTTTTGGGAGGTGGTTGATGTAGATCAATCACATAGAATAATGCATGGAATTTGTGGATTTCATTTAGTTTGAAACTCAAACAATGTTATAGTAGAAATATGAACAAGAAAATTCTATCACTCGCCATTATTCTAGATATAAATATTGAATTATCCTAGTTGGATGAGGACTAATCAACCATTTCACCACATTATGATCATGTCTCAAATCTTGTACAACCAAGTTTTGTGAATATGAGATTAAATCTTATCAACTAGCATGAATACATTACATTTTGTCTATTTAGTGGACTCACACGTTGGAACTGATGTTTTTTAAAATGAACATATATGCAATGGTTTCCCTGAAAGATAATTAATGGGGCACTCACTATTTGTTGGCATGTTCCTTAAAGGCGAACCAAACCCTCATGTCTCACTAATAGATGACAATGGTGATCAACTTGTAATCAGTTTGATGGTTATTAAAGGATAATATCTAACACTGGATGACCAAACATGGAAGAAGGTTGGTTATGTATTTCAAGATTAGACTAGGTGAATCTATATACCACTTTACAAACTTAGTTTTCGATACAAACCTCAAACTACAAACAATGCCAAGGAAGCACCCATCAAAGGTATGATACTTCAAGCCTCATTGTGAACATGAAAAGTTAATGGAGATCATTAGTAATAGACATGATCCAAATGGTCTACTTAGATGACCATAGGTAAGTAGATAAGTAAGATTGCCTAACATGGTCACTCTTGTGTTATATTCCAAGGTATATGGGTTGTTTGTTATTTTTGTTAATTTTTCAATTCATTTATGTAGATTACTCATATTAAATTGTTTATAATGAATTAGTCTAATAATGGTGTCCTTGTATGTGTCCAGATTATCCAAAGAATCATAAGCACATGAAATCCCATCAATAAGAACAATGGTCTTTTTCAACACCACCAAAGAAAAAATCAGAAAAATGAAATGACCTACTTCAAAAATTATTTTATTACTTATTGTGCATGGTCCATCAAACAAAAGGTAAACAAACACAATTATATGGCCTACAATGTAGGTCTTTTGATGCTCTATTTCACAAGGTTTTAACAAACACACTTGTTGTGATCATCATTAAAGTCTACAATTTCTTTCAATGAATGTGCCAAATTGACCTAACAACATAGGAAATTGAAAACCACATCCATTGAAAGGAATAATTCAGTTTTTTTTGTCATGAATTAATTTACTATCATGGATTTATGGCTCCCGGCAGTGTTCCCACGTCGGCATTGCCCACACACACTTGCGGGAGCCAACGGCACGCAATCTTCCTGCTCCGTTTGCTTTTTGGCTCCCGGACGGAAATTCACCAAGTGTCCCTGAACGGCATTTTCATGCGACTTGCAACTCGACATAACTCGGAAACCGGACGTCGGACCGACGAACCGTCGACTCCATTGGTCTCCTAGCGTGCGATTACCTCTAGGGGGCCCTCTCCCTCGTCTCCCCATGGCCCAGTGGCTTCATTGTGCATTCATTTCGTAAACTAGGGTTTTGCTCAGTGTGGGAGTGTGCAATTTTTGCACACAGGGGTCAACTTTGGAAAATCATCCACCGGGCAAGTATGGCTAGTGTTCCTAGCCCGAACCTATCTAGACACACCTGCAGGACTCCCCGGAACCCGGTTTTGTTGCATGGTTGGAGTTCTATGCCCCCGGTAGGTATCCAGCAGGTGTCCCTGAAGGCCTTCTGGTAGTGAGACGGGACGAGCCATAGAATGAAGACCGTGGCTCGGATCGACGAACCGTCGACTCTGTTGGATTCAGCACACCGGGATAGTGCCAGGGATGCCCCTCCCCTCCTACCCGGTGGCCCATGTGTCACCTTGCAGGTCCATCTTGGAAACTAGGGTTTTGCTCAGTGTGGGAGTGTGCAATTTTTGCACACGGGGGTCAACTTTGGAAAATCATCCACCGGGCAAGTATGGCTAGTGTTCCTAGCCCGAACCTGTCTAGACACACCTGCAGGTCTCCCCGGAACCCGGTTTTGTTGCATGGTTGGAGTTCTATGCCCCCGGTAGGTATCCAGCAGGTGTCCCTGAAGGCCTTCTGGTAGTGAGACGGGACGAGCCATAGAATGAAGACCGTGGCTCGGATCGACGAACCGTCGACTCCGTTGGATTCAGCACACCGGGATAGTGCCAGGGGTGCCCCTCCCCTCCTACCCGGTGGCCCATGTGTCACCTTGTAGGTCCATCTTTGAAACTAGGGTTTTGCTCAGTGTGGGAGTGTGCAATTTTTGCACACGGGGGTCAACTTTGGAAAATCATCCACCGGGCGGGTATGGCTAGTGTTCCTAGCCCGAACCTGCCTAGACACTTTGGAAACTAGGGTTTTGCAGGTCCATGATGATGATGATGGTGATGATGATGAAGATGTTGATGATGATGGCTTGGTCTAAGGTGGTGCTCTCAACTAGCTAATTCATTATGAAATATTTAACAAGACATGAATTAAATTTAATATAAGTGTATTGTTTAATATAGTGAGCATGAATTGAATTAATTTTGTTGGGTGAAGCCAATAACCAACATGATGAACATAATATAATTTTAGGGTTTACTGATCATATGTAAAAAATGGATTAAAAAACACAATTATTATAATTTTAGTTTAATGTTTATCCACTTTAATCCATATATTTTTTAGTTTTGACTATGAATACACAATAATTATTATATATATATGTGTGTGTTTTTGTGTGGATAACTTAGAGATGTATAATAAAAATGGGTAAAAGGTGGTTGTCACTAGAGACTTTCATAGTTGTATAGTGAAAATGTAATAGCTATTAAAATTTGGATTAGAAAATTATTAAAGAAAATAAATTCTATAGAAATGGGTAAAAGGTGGTTGTCGCTAGATTAAGAGAGACTTTCATAGTTGTATAGTGTACAATTGTCTAGTGGTTATGGCAGTGATGTGTAAAATCTTATGATCACATGAAAGAGATCACAAATAGGTTCATAAAACTAAGAACAACAATACTTTGAACAATTTTTCAAAGGAAACTAGAATAGAGCCAGTAAAGAGAAAAAAATACTAAAAACTTGATTTCATACTAAAATGAATGAAAAATGGTTTTACATAAAGAAATTTGAATTACTCAAGGAACCAATTCGATTGTCTAGTGATTCATAAGGATTTAGTTGGGCTTAACATAGAGCTTAAATGCCCTTAAAGTTAGCTAAGCAACCCCTCAAACATGATTAATATATGGTTTACTGATCATATGAACATAATATAATTTTAATCCATCTCTTGTAAATTTGGCATATCAAGAACGCAAAATTGACATATTCATATGAAACATACATGTGAAAATTGAGCATATATCAATATTCAATTACAAATAGTGAAAATAGTATAGTATTAAAAGTATGTAACGTACCTCATCATGCTAGATCCCACCTATTATCATACAACCAAGCCCTCCGGATCATCTCTTATACTGATGGTCTCCATTAGTCTCTCGTGCTCTGTATCCGGTAAGAAGTAGCGTACCTTCGATGTATTTCGACTAGGCATTGTTCGTACCTGAAGGTTTGTGCCAATGATTAAGTTGGTAAAGTGATATACACTTGCACCTGGTTTGTAATCCCTGTAAACATATCCACCCTTCTTTCTTCCATTGTTGTCCCGTGTCAAGTATTCACCTTTAACAACCATAGACCCAGTTGGAAAGTGGTTGTTTTCATCGTCAGTCATGGACACAATGAGAGTTTGCTTTCCATCTATACAGCGTGCCAACCAGTATTCATCACCCCATTCAGTATCTTTTGAGGCAACCACTGCGTATATGTGCCCTGCATTATATGATTGTAGGTATATGATCAAAATATTTTTCGTGCGATACAAGGCCATTAATGTGCATTTGAAGACTACGTAAACAAACAAAAAATGTTAAGGAAATGCATCATACCGGGTTGTACAAGGTCTGAGACATGATCAAAATATGCAGAAATAGATGAGTGGTCTTCTTCCAACGGAGTTAACTCAACAATTGCACACTGATCAAGTGGAAGTGATATGCGATCCCATCCATCAACCCAATCCAATGATTCACACCCATCCCAGTCACCATCACAACAAGGCGGGCAAAAACAAGCGAGTTTTCTGGTCCAAATTTCAAATACTGGGTTATCAGAGCTTCGAACTGAATGAAATCCACGAGTCCCAGGCACAGTCTTGCATTCCCATGCATGTGAACGATCTATGTCTACCACCTCCCAAAAAAATCTCTCCACATGTCTCTTTCTTGTGGATTCTACTCGCATAGTTGATTCCTCTCCCATTACTGACGTGCACCACCTGACTATAGATTGAGCATTTAGAATAGTAGATTCTGTAGATACTTTCAATTCCTCTCTTCGTAGGGCTGTTTTGACACATGCTCCGTCTCCATCATGCTCTCCTTTACCATGCCCAGTCTCAAAATAGTTCCACATATGTGGCACTTTGTAGTTTTTATGCAATGAACACAACCACTGAAATATGCGTGCATTTTTGAACTGACCAGCACACCCATCAGACCAAATCCAGTGTCGGTCCATCTGTATGTTCCTTCCCTTCAAGTGATCATAGAACATGATGAAGCAATGACGTACATAGTGGAAGTCGTGGCACCTATCATCACTTATGTAGAAGTGATATTCCTTCAGAATTTCTCTTTGCTCTTCAGTGCTATTTGGGCCATGCCTATATGTGATATGGACCATCAAGGAAACCTGCTCAGAGTGATAATACTGACTTTGGATCTCATTTTGAGGTTGCAGAGTGTAATTCTCGGCAAAATCAACAACTGAAAGTATAGTACCAAGGGGAAATGTATCTCTACATATTCTAAACTTCTCATCCTGCCATCGTGCCACGTGGACATGCTGAACATATTGATGTGTCTTTTCAATAAATTCCTTGATGAAGTCACTAACTTGTACCTGGTGACACAAAATGATCTCAATGTCAGTTTTTTGTTGTAAGTAAGGATTGAAATGTAACCGTTACAACATAATTTTATAGATATAAATGCATACCTGAGATGTCACCAATTGTATTTTTTTGCTTTCTTTCCCTGGGACTATTTCATAGTTGATATATTTGAAACTTTTCATGTCTGTAACCATTTTCCCAAATTCATTGTCTCCATTCTCGTGCATACATTGGCTCAATAATGCCATTCCAGCACAGTTGGAGCATGTTCCATCCAAACAAGATTTTGCATAGTATGTTTGCCCCTCGGGCCTATTGCACATGATGCTATGAATGAATTCTCTTGATGAAGTCGGTGGTATTGTCATGGAGCAATCCTGCACAATGTTAGTATGCAACACACGACGAATGTACAAAAATGTTTCATAGTAATATTCATATTCTACATGGTATCTACAACAACAAGTGTTACGAAGAGTATTTATTCTAACATACCATGGCTTACATTTCTCAAAAGATCTTTGCCCCAAGTTCAATTGTCTATGCTCAATCTTAAATTTCTCGTAAAGCTCTGTCTGTGTTATATCAAGAAGATGCTTAGTATGTGGTTCACGATCCTTTGAACCCCTTCTTAGTTTTAGTACATCCTTTCGGTTTGAAGAAGGCCTTGTGTGATCATGCCAAAAACTGTGCACTAGTCCCTTTACTGCATGAACTAGCTTCATGTCACGACGTGGCAACCGACCAACAAAGGCCCAAAAATCTGTCTGATCGGTTGTGTCAAGATGTTCTCTTCTAATAGAATACCTACGGAGGGTTTTTACATTCAAATTAACTAGTTCGGATGTAGGCCTGAGAATACGAAGGGCCCTGGTGTTCTTATCTGCAATTGATTGTGACAACACACGACGAGCAGCATTGCGGTCCTTTGAACGTGTGTTCTTACCAATTTTACCAAATGCATCTACTAGGATTTTAACTATATGAGAACTTGGTTCAGAATTCTTTATCATCTTTATCCCTAACTTTTTCCTAACAACATTCATGCTCCTAGATTTTAACAATGATAAAAATAATCTACATTTATCTCCATCACATTTAGAAACAAAATATTTATCAAGTATCTGTTGATTTTGATAAGCAATACTACGTTTAGATAGCGTACCTTCAATGGAATTCATAAGTCTTTCATCAACTTGTATACGCTTCGGAGTTCTTCGACGTGTGCTTGCTAATGGAGGTAAGGGGGTTGGAATTGTACCATGTAGCGCATCACCAAGACGCTCTGGCGTTTCAGTAGTAGCTCGGTGTCCTTCATTCTCTTCCTGGTAGTTGGATGGTGGAAGTCCAACATCCTCATCCATGGTCTGTGGAAGTCCAACATCCCCTTGTGGAAGTCCAACATCCTCATCGATGGTGTGGATAACATTCTCTTCTTCAACAGTAGGCAAAATGTCCAACGCCTCTCTGACTTCATCGCTTGTATAACCACATCCGGATAGCAAATTGAGTGTTTCTTCGTGAGCTTCATCTTGAGATGGTAACTTATCACTTTGACTTGAAGTGGGAATTGAAACATCCCCTAATGAGCACCTACGTTTTGCTTCTTGATTACTTCCATGGGGTGCTTGTTCAACAACTATTGTGGAAATTGAAGGTCCCTCTTGTCGTGGATTAATAGGATGAACCATGGTATCCTCTACAATTGGATTTGGATTAGTTTCCAAAGAAAGCCTCTGATTCATCATGTATATTCTTTTCTTTTCTTTCTCTTCTTCAATGACTTCTTGAGATCTCTTCTTCCTTGTTGATTTGTTTACTCGGTTACGTGCATTCCCCATCACCACAATGATCAATTCAATATAGTTTGTTTTTGTTGCTCCTCAATTACAAGCTCTTCAATAATAAGCAAATGGAAGTTCTTCCTTGTTGCTCTTGAAGCTTGATATCTTACCTTGTGTGCTCCTCAAATATAGGCAAAATGAATCTTTCAAAGGCCTTATCTTTGGTGTTCTTCAATTGGAGATTCTTCAAGCTTGCTAATTATTTTCTTCAAATATGGCCATATAACCCAACACCACAGTGAGCAACCATGAAAGATGTCCTCAATGCTGCACCTGCATAAAAAAAATGATGGAGTTGGTGTAGAATGTGAAAATTTTCAGACGCGGGCTCGTGCTGTTCGAAAAATCGCGGGATTGTTGCTTTCGTTCGGACAGAGTGAAGTTGCTCTCGGACAGCAACAGTCCATTATTTCTGGAGTTCCAAAACGCGTACACGTTATATAAATATAAAACGCGTGCGCGATAAGTAGTGAAAAAACGCGAACGCGATATAGTCAAGCACAATAAATAGGTTAGGTGCACGGCTAGGGCAACGAACAAAATCAAAGAAAACTAATAATTTATATGATTGCATACAAAACAAATGTTTTGTATGGTTTAATACCCCCTAGCTCTCTCCCAATAATCCCTAGATACCCCCTATCTCTTTCTAAATATCTGTCCCTCATTCTCCCTACATGTTTCTTTCATGTTTCTTTCTCTCCCTTCAGCCATGTCTCTACCACCCCACTCTCCATCTCTCCACCTTCTCTTTATCTTCGTCATTATCCCTCCCTATAGCACTCTCTCCCTTCTTCTCCCTTAATCACTAACCCTCTACGCCTTTATCCCTCCCCCCTGCCCTCTCTGTCTTACCTTGTTCCTAGAGCCCCTCCCCCATAAAGGCCTTTAGACCCTCTTCTAAATATTAATCCCTAAGTGCATAAGTGCACAAGATGATGAGGAGGAGGAGGGTGATGACAATGAAGATGATCATGATGTAGATGAAGATGATAAAGATGATGAGGAGGAGGAGGGTGATGACAATGAAGATGATCATGATGCAGATGAAGATGATAAAGATGATAATGTTGATGAAGATGATGGTGATGATGATGAAGATGTTGATGATGATGGTGATGAAGATGTTGATGATGATGGTGATGATGATGGTGATGAAGATGATGGTGACATGATGGAGATGTTGATCTGATGAGGAAGATGATGATGATGATGGTGATGATGATGAAGATGTTGATGAGGACGATGATGGAGATGAAGATGATGATGATGAAGAAGATGATGATGATGGAGATGTTGTGTTGATGGGGAACCTAGAGATGACAATGATGATGAAGATGGTGATGGTGATGGTGATGGTGATGGTGATGACGATGAAGATTTTGATGATGATGCTGATGGTGATGATGATGAAGATGTTGACGATAATGGTGATGGTGATGTTGAGATGATGATCATGATGATGTTCAGAAGATCATGATGGTGATGATGGTGATGATGATGGAGAAAATGACAATGATGGATATGTTGATGAGGAACCTGTAGATGCCAATGATGATGATGATGGAGATGTTGATGAGGAACCTACAGATGCCAATGATGATGGTGATGACGATGAAGATGTTGATGATGATGGTGCTGGTAATGATGATGATGATGATGATGATGACGAAGATGATGGTGACATGATGGAGATGTTGATCTGATGAGGAAGATGATGATGATGATGATGGTGATGATGATGAAGATGTTGATGACGATGATGATGGTGATGAAGATGATGATGATGAAGAAGATGATGATGATGGAGATGTGTTGATGGGGAACCTAGAGATGACAATGATGATGAAGATGGTGACGGTGATGACGATGAAGATTTTGATGATGATGCTGATGGCGATGATGATGAAGATGTTGACGATGATGGTGATGGTGATGTTTAGATGATGATCATGATGATGTTCAGAAGATCATGATGGTGATGATGGTGATGATGATGGAGAAAATGACGATGATGGATATGTTGATGAGGAACCTGCAGATGCCAATGATGACGATGATGGAGATGTTGATGAGGAACCTACAGATGCCAATGATGATGGTGATGACGATGAAGATGTTGATGATGATGGTGTTGGTAATGATGATGATGATGATGATGATGATGATGAAGATGAAGATGATGGTGACATGATGGAGATGTTGATCTGATGAGGAAGATGATGATGATGATGATGGTGATGATGATGAAGATGTTGATGACGATGATGATGGTGATGAAGATGATGATGATGATGAAGATGACGATGATGATGGTGATGAAGATGATGATGATGAAGAAGATGACGATGATGGAGATGTGTTGATGGGGAACCTAGAGATGACAATGATGATGAAGATGGTGATGGTGATGACGATGAAGATTTTGATGATGATGCTGATGCTGATGATGATGATGATGATGATGATGATGATGATGGAGATGTTGACGATGATGGTGATGGTGATGTTCAGATGGTGATGATGATGATGATGATGATGATGATGGAGATGTTGATGAGGAAGGGGGAGATGACAATGATGATGAAGATGTTTATGGTCATGAAGATGATGATGATGGTGATGGTGATGATGATGGAGATGATGGAGATGATGGAGATGGCGATGAAGATGATGATGATGATGATGATGATGATGGTGAAGATGATGAAGAAGATGATGATGATGGAGATGTTGACCTGATGACGATGAAGATGATGATTATGGTGATGATGATGAAGATGTTGATGCTGATGATGATGGTGATGAAGATGATGATGATGGAGAAGATGATAATTATGGAGATGTTGATGAGGAACCTACAAATGCCAATGATGATGATGATGATGATGGTGATGACAATGAAGATGTTGATGATGATGGTGATGGTAATGATGATGAAGATGATGATGATGATGGTGATGGTGATGGTGATGTTTAGATGATGATGTTCAGAAGATGATGGTGACATGATGGATATGTTGATCTGATTCAAGGAATATAATGATGATGATGATGATGGTGATGATGATGATGATGTTGATGAAGATGATGATGATGAAGAAGATGATGATGATGGAGATGTTGATGTTGATGGGGAACCTAGAGATGACAATGATGATGAATATGGTGATGGTGATGGTGATGGTGATGACGATGAAGATTTTGATGATGATGGTGATGGTGATGATGATGAAGATGTTGATGATGATGGTGATGGTGATGTTTAAATGATGATCATGATGATGATAATGATGATGGAGATGTTGATTTGATGAGGAATATGATGATGATGATGATGATGGTGATGATGATGAAGATGTTGATGATGACGATGATGGTCATGAAGATGATGATGATGAAGAATATGATGCTAATGGAGAATATGATGCTCACAACTCCCTCTAGTATCTCTCTCCCCAACCATCAATCTCTCTCTCTCTCTCTCAAACACACACACATACACACACATTATGTCACTTTCCATTCTCAAACCCATACCCCCTCCATCCATATCTATCTCCAACTTTCTCCCTCCATCCCTCACCCTACCTTCTCTCCCTCCCTCTCTCATCGCCTGTCTCTCACCTTCTATCCCTCCCTCATCTTTCCCTCAACCTATCCCAATCTCTCCATCACTCCCTCTCTCTCCATCGCCACCACTCTCTGCATGTCTCCCACCAACACTTTCTGTCCCTCCCTTCCTATCTCTTATTTCGTTCTATCCCCATCTATCTCTCACTCCCTCCAAATCCATTCCTCCCCATTGTCCCTCTCCCTCCCTCGCTCTATGTCTCTCCCCCCCTTGTATTCTTTATTTCTCTCTCACATCCCCCTTGCCTCCATCCATTCCCCCTTGTCACTCAAGTCTCACTTTCAACTTCTAACCCTATACCTCTTCAGAACCTATTCTACTCCTAATAGTGCTCTCAAGCTCCACTTCCCTTCACCCCCTGTAGCCCATCATGTTCTCATTCCCTTCATCTCTCCCCACTCAAGCTTCCAACATCCTTCTAAGCCCTTGACCCTTTCCCACCCCTATTAAATATTAACCATAGATTCCCTTGACCCTTCCCCACCCCTATTAAATATTAACCATAGATTCCCTTGACCCTTCCCCACCCCTTCTCAAATATTAAACAAAATTTCCCTTGACTTCTACACCCCCTCTTTCTCAAGTATTAAACATGGATTTTATGATTTGAATAACGCGAGTGCGTTTTGTAACTATATAACGTGTACGTGTTATGTAGTTATATAACGCGTACGCGTTAATTATTGATATAACGCGCACGCGTTATTTAGTTATATAACGCGTACGCGTTATGTAAATCTAAAAGCGCGGCAATATTTTTGAATTTAAACAGGCCGAGTCACATGCTCACATGTCAACAATAATCCTATGTGTATGCTTTGGAGTTTGCTTCGGTAATTCCAAACCTGTGCTATGTTAATGAAAAACCAAAGCTAATTGGGTATTTCTTCCAGTTTCTGGAGAAGCCTGTGCTTAGCCACTCGTTACAATATGCTACACAGAGTCATTTTTGACGAAATCTTAGACACAAATAGCATTTTTTCTGCAGATTCCAAATATGTAACTTTTATTTTGAAATATTAATTTTTCCTATTTTCTTTCAATTTCTTTTCTGTCCTACCTCCTTAACTCGTGAAACACATTGTTAGTGTTTCTTCCATAACTTTTTCAATTCTCAATCATTTCAAAAAAAAATTGTATGGTGCACAAGAGGACACTAACCTCCACGTTCTATGAAAAACCCATTTCAAGAATTTTGCATTAAGACCTTCAAAGGCTCTACCCACAAAAGATGTACTATTTTTTAGGTTTGATCACTTAGACAATTATAAAAAAATTATAAAATTACTAATTTAATTTTCGAAAAATAATGGCGCACAAGTGCTATGTGTTCTCTACATGCATGCCGATTTTTGTAGCTTGATTCCATCATTTAGGCCCTCAAAGGCTCTACCCACAAAAACATATACCTTATCATTTGCCTGAAAAATAAAAAGTGTCTGTTAGGAAAACTGAAACTTGACATAGCTATGCAAATTTTCAATACATAAAAGTTATATATTCAGAAACGTGATTCAATTTCCTACATTTCATCTTTTTTACTCAATGCAAGATATTTTCCGTAAGTAAATCAAAAAATCCAAGTAAGTTGAGGGATGCCTGCTTTTTCAGTTTTCTATTGCATCTAACGTGCCAAAAGTGACCCTCATTAGCTTACACTGACCCTTAAAGCTTATTTATTTTATCTAAATTCACTATAATATGATTAATCTAGTCTACATCTACTATTAAGTACAAAGTATGAAATTAAATATTTAATAAAAATTCAAAATTCATATTTGCTACTAATCAAAATTAATATAATAATATATGATCTACTAAATAAATCTAAAATTAAGTATGAAATTAAATAATTTATAAAAATTAAAATATTCATAGTTACTATTCATATTTACTAATAATAATCCAGATTAATATAATAATATATGATCTTAAACTAAATGTGAAGTATAATTACAGTGATTGCAAGTAGAATTCAGAAGATTATTACATGTAAAGTTTTATACAGAGTTATTATGGTTATATTTAGACTTCAAATGATAACCTTGGAAATCGATTGGATACTCGGAACCCTTTAAAAGCAAAAATTGTATTTATATAATGCATTTATTAATCAAAGAAAAATTTGTATTTATATAATGTATTTATTGATCAAAGAAATTAGTATCCTGAGTTAAAACATTATTAAACGGTTATGAATAGCCCTTCAAAATGTAAGTACAATGCCAATAAAAGAGAAACTCTTAACCATGGAATACTAATTGGTAGAGAAACCATTACAATAATCAATTATATAAATATAGTTACAAATTCCCCTTTTTAAAATATCATTCTGGGTGCATAGCGTTTATCAAGCCTATGGCCACAAATGCAATATGGCATATTACTATTGAATATTGCATTCGTATTCATAAATCAAAGAACAGAAACATGAATTTACCAAAGCATTTATAAAGTGTATATAGTGAATAGAGGGACTGTTCATTATTAAACCAATGGAAATTTTGTATGAATATAAAAGCTATTCATGTGTCTAACCATAAAATACTAAGATTTTTAATTGCAAAGAATGTCGTAATGAAAAATATAAAATAAACGATTATACATTTAAAGTCGGCATTTCAAGATATTGAAGATATATATTAAATATTACAGAGATAAGCCCCATTATAGCATATTAACCAATATGGACAGAAAGCCAAACAAGATTGTTCATTGGGCATGGCCAAGAAGGACTTTATTTACCTATCAAATTTAATAATAATTGAAGTATAAACGGCAGAGACGCTTGAGGAAGAGCATTTCTTCCTTTTGTATCCTAAACCAACAGGTTGAGTATCTATGAGATTCACGCAAAAGTAAAATATATTGGTAGTTGCATCCAGGTATGAAGATATGCACACAAAAATTAAGTGGTGAATATGTATTCAACCACGAAATAAAATATGAAAATAACTATTCATTGGTAGATAGTTTTATTGTACTGTGATTGTCCATCCAGTTTGCTCATAAATTAAAATAGCATCTGATGTATTTCCAGGAAAGAGATATTGTTATATAAACACCATTTTTTATTGATTCGATTTATTGGTCAATGCTCATGGAATTGATATAGCAACAGCATCCAGTAAACGGATTCTCTGTATCAGATACATACTTAAACAATTCAGATACAGACTCCAATTAGATTCCATTCAGGAGGATGCATCTCGTTGCGTGTTATGTTCCCACTTCCCAGGCTTGCATGCAATATCCCCTGCATGGGAATATGTGCCCCTCCCCAATGGCTTGGGAAAAATACAAAATGACATATGGATTTTTGGAAAAGCCACGTGGCTAAGATCAATCCTGCTACTAATCGATAATGCTATTTTAGGATATTTACAATTCAATTTCTTGGACTCGTGGGAAAGACCACCCACAATTACACTATCAAATTATAATATGTTATTTCTGGCCTTAATGCTGACATGTGGATGACGGATACATGCCTGCTTGTCTCCCCATCGATCAATGGGGTTACGGTTAATGGATACACAACTATGGAGATGCAACTTTCAATCCAAGATGAAAAGAATTAAGGCCTTTAGTCCAAGATGCCAAAGTAGTTCTCCAGTACATTGTTCAATGAGCTCATGGCTTATGCAGTGACAATAGTTTCAATAGCTGCGACTGCTCTTCCTGAATGCTCAACATTTTTGGAGCTCTCTGCATCATCTTCTTCCCATATCTTAGGCATAGCTTCTCTAATGTTGTAAATACTTTCAAGGGAAAAGTATGCTCCCTCTGATCGAACAGAAGTGCCACCTGTAGACAGTGAAAGCTAAGATTAACATTAAAAAAAATTGGACCCTTCTTACAAAACAATCAAATCGTATTTGTAGCCAAATGGTCCTTTACCAAAACAGTATGCAGGGCTGCACGCTTTCCTGCAGCGATGTTCCGGGCACTGTCGTCAAAGAAAATATGCAGAAAAATAAAACATTTCCGGACACAATTATTATATAATATGCACTGTGATGTGGCATTGCAAGGTTACAATGATGTTTTGAGACTGTTAAGGTTGAATATAATATTCTCTTTATTACAGTTGAGTACAATATTCTATTTTAGCTCCTCTCTGTTGAAAATCGATTATGTTTGGGGATAAGTGGGTAGTTTGGCAGTATGGAAAAAGGGACTGTATTGAATGTGATGAGACTAAAAGCATCTCTTTTATTTTGTTCAAACGATCCCGCCATTTAATGTTTTGGGACTGAATTACTACGAGTATAATAATCAATAATTATACTATTAGTTCTTGAAAACAAGAGGCAAAGCTCATTTAACTTGCCAAGATATACTTATCCAATAATTACAAAAATAAAATTTGATATTCTCATAATTGCACAATTGACAAGCCATTAAGAATTTTACCGAGAAAAAATTCATGGGGTGTAGGAACATAGAACTCAATGCTCTGCAGACATACATCACGAAACAAAATTTTGTAATTGATAATGGAGCTTTGAGGAAGTAATGCCTGCTGGCATAGATGGTTATTATCCATATTGCAACCATCATCAGAGAACTATTTTACAGTGTTATTGCCACTTTGAACATAAGAATGCAAGATGTTATTCCTGACATCACATATGGAGAAATGATATTTTTTTTTATTATAGATTGACAAGGAAACTGATTAATCTTTTTCCCACGGATCTCTTGGACCTGAATTATTGAATTCAAACAACCTACGCACCATTATCCATTGGTCCAATTAAACTGCCATACTTTTCTTGTTTTAGTTGAATTAAGTGTGTCATTAAGATGGACTCCTCAACCTGTTAAATTCAAAAATTAATTCTCCACAACTTTACATTTTTTATAATATACTAAAGAAAAGTCCTTCTTGTTGTTCTCAAAGGATGGAACTTACCTCCAATAAATTTGATGTTTCTAGCAAATGACTGCACTCATCAAGCAATGATCTCTCTTAAGCAACTACTTGTGCAAGCTCATAAATGAGAAAATTAATCTCCTCTATCTGCACCAAAGTCCATTTTACATATTTAAAGTCAAAGACAAGATTAACCAGACTAATGCATTACAAAGTGGATGCATTAAATGGAAAAGAAAGGTCACATTGGATGCATGAGATAGATAATATGATGATCCTCAAAAGTAGAGTTTTTCTATTGAAACAATGTGTTGTTACAATATGATTGAAAGTAATAGCTCCTTAGACTGTGTTTGGGACAAGTGGTTTTTTGGGTAGCATGAGGGATGTGATCAGACCAACCTATATCACTTTCTTATTGAAACCATCTTGTAACAAAAATTTTCAAAATACATAGGAGAAGCCTTTACATTTATATTAAATTTGACTTTCCAGATTTTAGCCATAATGACCATTCATAAAAAAGATAAAGATACTCTTCAAGTTGGGGGAATTGGTGTGACTACTATGTGGCACCTGCATGTGTCTACATGTTTGTGAAAAAAATGATATATAACTGAAGGGAAATGGCCTTCAAAGTCTTTAGTCTCATACCGTTCTTTGCGGATCAACTTTTGCAAGGTGAAGAACCTACTCCATGGCCTCTTTTGAAGGCTTGCAAATAATAGGTCTTGTTGGGATTGTAGAGTTAACAGCAGGCATATCCTAGTCAGTATTTTTTCATTTATTTGCGAAGGAGGATTAAGTGTCTCAAAGCATATTATATTTTCAAAGCAATCTTCCAGCCCCAGCCTTTTAAGGGCCTTTGCAGCATGATCTTTGTCAGCATTTGTAAAAATATGTTCACATAAAAAAATTGACTAAGACACATGCTTTCAAATTTCCAAAAACCTTAGGCTCCATCGTCATGTGTTATAGTTATACAAAAGATATGAAGGAATCGACATCAGCTTACAATTTTCCATTGAGGCATGCTTAATAACAAGTTCTTCAGCACAGGGTCTAGTTCAATATTCTCATATGGCAATCCTTTGTTAATAAAACTATATAAAAAAAAATTGTTTTCGGTGAGAGAAGCAGGATAGGGTCAGGCCAAAACAAAGTAAACAATGACATAATGACATTTTCTTTGATTTCGTAAAAACCTCATGATTGTGATACTAGGGCCCTTCTCCTAGTTCTGCCAAATTACAAAATGGGTCAGGGTTTTCTTTAATCTTAGTTTTCTATATTTTCATTTATCTGGAAAGAAATTCCAAAGGAAGAGATACTCTACATATTCATTTAGGCATACAAATTCTACTTTGTATGAGGACCTAGATTACCTTCTAGCATATGATATTTTACTAATAGGCATGTCCTTCAATTAGTAACTGTAACAACATTCTGTTAGCAAGAGCTTGATCTTATTGGTGAAAACAGGCGTATATGTTGCTCCTTGGAAATGGAGACATAGGTTCCCTCATCACTTCTGGCTATTGGGTCATATTTTCTGCTTTTGGGTGTGTGCAACTTTCAAGAACATGCACGTTCACATGCTGTGCAGATTTTCCTAAATTGGCACAACGAACAATCATTACAAATCTTTCCATTCTGAGAACCAATATAGTGATAGTTTTAGACAATGTTTGATGATTGTGAAAGTGACTTGGCCGGGACTTTGGATTACTTTTTAGTAAACTTGCAATTAAAATGACACCATAAAGACAATATTAATAAACAAGAAGACATCACACAACATGGTAAGGTATGGTGTAAGATTTTTTTAAAAAGGAAAAGCACCAACCATAGAAGGTCCCATATCTAATCGCATCCTCATTAGCATCTCTGAGAGCAGCCTCATTCAGATACTTCTCAGCCAATTGCACACGCTTCACATTGTCTTGCTCCTGCACCAATATGTTTCCATACTCTAGGAGTTTTTCCAATGTCGTTGTAGGCTTCTTGAAGGTTGGGGGGTCCTTCCGTTGAATTCGCTAGCTTATTGCCAATGTTTTCTACTCCAATTTCTTATACCCACTTTCTTCCCTCATCGTCATATGCTCTTGCTCTCAAGGCACCAAAGAAATCTACAACAGTAGTCAACTCATGTCAAAAAAAAGTCATTTTTTAGCACCCAACTCTTAAATGACATTCTTGTGACCAGATATGAAAGGAGAGAACTTTGGACAATACTGGATTTATTCCTCTATAATACTGATTTTTTTTGTTTATTTGGATTTGGGAGAAACAGTGCAGGATCTGGCATTTCCAGTGAAACCCATCAACCATCTTCTGGCAAAATTTAGTACCAGTGTGCATAAAAGGAAATTAAGTTGTAAACATAAAGGAATGATTAGGATGGGTTATGGATTTCACCCCAAACATAAGAATCCAAAAGCCAAATAAACAATACGAGCAACTGCGGAAATCTACCCTACTTGATTTTTTCTTTGTTACAAAACCATTTGGATACCAAAATAAGATGGCAAATAAATTGTTATGAATTCACATACCAATTGATTGTCCATGGAAAGCATCAACAATTTTGACATTGTCATCTGGGTGGAGATCATCTGCATGGAATATACCCCTGCATATACCAATTCTGTCCTCCATGTCGGAGCCCAATAGAATTTTTCCATACGACCATCACGAATCAAAGGGACATATAAACTTAAAGTAGAGAATTCATTTTCTGTTAGAATGACAGGAACACGAGGATTTTCTTGCTTGTTGTACATCCCAGACAGCTGAACATTTGTAGCTTTATCTGCAATGTTCATAAGGGTGGCATTCACCATTTGATTATTTACTGTATATTGAGTTGTGCCTCCTATTCTTCCTGCCCCTGCATCAAGATCATTGATAAAGAGGACACACATCTTCCCTTTCTTGATGACATCAACTGCTTCATGGTATCTCTGTCTGATTAGTTTAGCAGGCTCTCCTGCATTTCCACTTTCAAGTTCTCCAATAGTCATCATGACTGAGCTGCAGGAGGAAAATAAAAAAATAAATCATATACAAAATAAATTGTGACAGAACATGACCTTTTGCAAATAAAACAGCAATATCAGTCTAAACCTAAATAAAATTCAATAAAAATTGACCCTTCTGGAGTTTAAGCACCTACAACTTGTCATCCTTTTCAAGATTCCTATCCTGTATTGAATTAATAAACCCGGGCAAGAGTTTATGTAAACAATATGATCCAAAAGAGTTCAAAGGAAGTGGAAATTTACTTGATCCCCATCTTAGAAAACACAAGTTCACACTGGAATGACTTCCCTTGGCCTTTGCCTCCTCATATACCCATAATAAGAGGACACTGAAAATGAGCAAACATCAAATCAGAACCAAAGAAAATTATGGGGTTTGAAACTAAAACAAACCCTAAAAATGCGCCAGTTAGCAATGCCTTAATGAATAAATGGGGCTTGAAACTAAAACAATACCCGAGGTTGCAATACCTTAATGAATTCAAGGGGCTTGAAACTAAAAGATCCCTAAATATGGACCAATTTGCAATATCTTAATGTTTGGCAAGCTCATGAAGTTGTTTGCAATGTGAACAACTAACTTATCCATGAAAGTAGGAGCAATGTAGTAACCATCCTTAGTGTTGTCCATTGAAAACATGCTAGTAGTATGTTGGTTATGAGCTTAATAACCAAAGCAAGTGAGGACTGGTGGTCCTGATTATGGTAATGCATGTTATATGAGATAGTCATGATTAAGTCATAATATGCTTGAATGCATAGTACTCATGAAACAATGCAATGTGGCATTGAGTGGGTGTGCATTAAAAGATTTTATAAATCTTGTAGTTAAGCATTGAGTGAATGCATATGAAAAACTTGAGTAAATGTTGTGAATATACATGCATGTGGGTAGTTACACCTAAGGAGATGTATTGTGTGCATGCATGATTGTGATATATGTATATGTTTCATTACAATTGAGCAATAGATGAAATGATGAAATAATGATAATTCTGAGATCATGTCATGAGCTGCTATGAATGCAGGGGAAGAATTGCATGAAGGTAGTCATGATTGACAGGCTTCCAGAGTGCTCTGTTGGAAGGACAAAGTTGTATAAATGATATGGCTATGAATTAATGAGCATTTAAAAGCTTTAAGTTGATTGCATAAATGATGTGACTCTACCTTGCAATTTTAGTATGATACTGATTTACGTGAAGTAAATGAGTTTGGTGATATTGATATGTTAAAAGCTAGAAGTGTTTGAATTATGAGAATGCTATAATTCTTGAAATGCTTCAGTGACTATTGCAACAATAAAAATATTATATGCATAGAGGCTTACAAGTGTTTGGTTGATTGAAATTTCTGATTATAGGTAGATTGTTCTAGGCATGGCAATATGGGTAAGTCCATGATGAAGGATGGAATCTACCACGTGAAAGAGCCAAACCTCATGAGAAGGAACTCATGATTGCAAACTTTAAATTCTGTTAGAAAGAAGAATTGTGAATTACATATTTTTAAATCTCAGATTTGTAAATTTTTAGATTTGAAATTTTGCTAATATTTGCTAATGACTGTTTGGCTTATGTAAAATTGTGTCAGGAGGACATGTTATAGGTGGATGTCCATGTATGGTAGCAAACATAAATCCATAATGGACAGAATGGTGCCACTTACAAGAGCCAAGCAATATGAGGATAGCCTTATGGCTAAGAAAATCAATTTATGTAGTAGACAGAGTTGCAAATTCATATTGAATTTAATTATTAGTGCCATTGATTGGTTATGAAACAATCAGATTTGAATTTTAATGTAATTTTGCTGACTGTTTGGCTATTTAATAAGTGTGCTAGGAAGACACATTGCAGTAAGACCAAGAGAGAGGACTTGCAGAAGCCAAACTTCATGGGAAGGGATTCTATGATTTGGAAATGGGTTTCGGGTGAAACGCCATTGGACATTATGAATGTCTCATCCGCACTACATGATTGGTGAACAATATGAGTGAGATGGTAAAGATTATGTCAGTAAGACATATGAGAGTTATGTAACATAAAAATGAGTTGGGAGGGCAAATCGAGGGACTGTCAACTTAGAGAAGGAGCCCCCATTCCTCATTAATAAAGAAAGACTACATCTGCAAATGGATAAGTGTTCTCTGACCGTAGCTAAGAATATGCATGTTTAATTGTTAGATTAAATATGTAGAGCCTGTTCTGATTTTATTTCCATTATGGCAGATTGCTTGAATATGATTAGGACCTACATAGTTCACATTAGTGAAGAGTGCAACCTTTCTGGTGCTGAGTTATGTTAGGGATGCCAATATTGACTACACCCTAAGGGAATGGATGCATTCCTGGTGTTTCAATGTTGGATAGTGAATGTTATGAAATATGTTTACAGTTTTAGAGCAGCAATACTAATGAGCTTGCTTATCCATTTTGTGTTGATAGCTTATACATATAAAATTTGGTGCTGCACATTAAAGGGAAAAGTGAAGAAAAAGGTACTCAAGAGGACTGTATGAGTAGTGGTAACCCTTGTGTAGTGTAAGTGGGTATCATGGGGCCATGATATCCTGTAGTTAAGAAAGTCACCTAAAGAGTTCCTAAAGGGAACTGCTGGTTTGCACAAGAGAAGGAGTGCCACCCTTGTGTGGGTGAAGAATTGTTATGCGCATTGAGGGATTGTGACACATGTGAAAGGCTGATGCAAGCCTAAGGAAGAGTAGTAGAGCATTGACCTATAATGGTCGGTGGCACAGTTACCTTCCATTAGCCAATGACCTAGATGGATGTGTTGGCTCGGCAATGGAGAGGGCCAACCAGGTATGGGACTGGTTTGGCACCACCAAATGCTTGGTAAATCCAGTCGGCGTGAAGGTGTACTATGTTCGGGTACACAGGGTACTACCAAAGGACCGAACACCAAGAGAAACCACTTCACACAAACAAATCACATATCAACACACCGATGTTTTGACGTGGTTTAAACCCTCTTGAGGGAAACACTCCATGGCCCCGGCCAAATAGCTTCTACGGGACAATTTATTATGCAAAGAAAGAAAGTTACAAATGAGCTTCTCATAATCGATCAACTAAACAATGACCCTCCATGCTCTTCAAATAGAGATCATGGACCAATCGGGTGTTAAGCCACGGATCAAGGTTGGGTTTGATCTAAGAGAAGTTGAGCCATCGGATCACTCTATGTCGGAAACATATCATGACCGTCGGATTAAGTATTTACAAATGCATACTAATGCATACTAAAGAAACACGCTATCCCTAATGGATATATTACACAAGTTGATCTTAACTAACTCCTACGTGTCTAAATATCCTAACATCCCCCCTTAAGAACAACTTGGGATAGGATTGAAGGATTTACAAAAGTGACACTATTAGAAGAAGGAAGGAGGCATTAGAGCCTATCCCCCCTTAATGACAAGTTCCTGAACTCCTAACATAGATCGAAGTTTAGAAAACTTTGCTTCTGTAAGAGACTTGGTGAAGATGTCTGCAACTTGATCATCTCTAGGGAAAAAGAGCACTTCAAGAACACGATCATGAATAAGATTTCTGATGAAGTGTATATGTAGCTTAATGTGTTTGCTGCGTTGATGTAGAATTGGATCTTTGGAAAGCTTGATGGCACTTTGATTGTCGCACCAAAGTGGAGTAGGCTGCTACTGCTCGAATCCAAACTCTGAAAGGATCTGTCGAAGCCATAAAGCTTTCTGACTGACATTAACTGCTACTCGATATTCTGCCTCTGCTGAAGAAAGAGAAAGAGCTTGTTGTTTCTTACAAGCCCAAGTAATAGGTCCAGATCCTAGACTGAAAACATAACTTGCAGTAGACTTTCGATCATCAGGATCGCCGGCCCAATCTGAATCAATGAAACCAACCAACAAAGATTTCCCCCCTGTACTGTAATGAATCCCATACTGAACTGTACCTTGAATATATCGAAGTATTCTTTTAGCTGCTTTCCAGTGACTTTCATGAGGTGTCTGCATATAACGGGCAACATGACCAATGGAAAAGGAAAGGTCAGAACGGGAATGAGTCAAGTATAAGAGACTACCAACAAGCTGATGATATAAGGTGGCATCGACTTCAGGTGAAGTACAAGTGGCAGAAAGTTTGACTCCAGACTGGAAGGGAGAAGGGGCCGGTGTACAATCTTCCATGTGAAAGTGACGAAGAAGGTCACAAGCATACTTAGACTGAGAAAGAAAGATTCCTTCTTTGGTTTGCAGGACTTGGAGACCAAGAAAATAATGCAAATGTCCTAAGTCTGACATTTCAAAAATTTGCTTAAGACTGAATTTCACATGGGTTATAAGCTTAGGGTCACTACGAGTAAGAATAAGGTCATCAACATATATAACAAGTATGATGAGATGGTTTCCTATTTTCTTGGTATAGACATTGGGGTAAGAATGGCATCTAGAAAAACCAATGTCAAGGAGAAAGTTATCCATTTTGGCATACCAAGCTCTAGGAGCTTGCTTAAGGCCATATAAGGATTTCTTAAGGTGGCAGACAAGGCTAGAGTTATTCTGAACATAGCCAGGAGGTTGTTCCATGTAAATTTCCTCCTGTAAATCACCATGTAAGAAGGCAAACTTTACATCCATTTGATGGAATTCCTATTTGTGTAAGGCTGCAAGAGAAAGAACAAGGTGGATGGAGTTCATTTTTGCGATGGGAGAAAAGGTTTCATTGTAGTCAATCCCTTCAACTTGGGAAAAACATTTGGCAACTAACCTTGCCTTAAGTCTTTCAACACTTCCATCTGATGCATACTTAGTTCTGTAGACCCATTTACATCTGACAAGTTTTTTTCCTTTTGGAAGAGGTACAAGATCCCAAGTATCATTCGCCACTAAGGAACGATATTCTTCATCCATGGCTGCATCCCAATATGGATTTCCTGAAGCTTCTGCAAAAGTTTCTGGATCATGATTCTCCAAAACTTGAGCCAAAAGAGAAGAGGCTTACTGAAATTGAGAACGTGTTCGACGTCGATCTCTAGGATCACCGGCAAGATCACCAGCTGCTTCACATGTTGAATGGACCCATCGAGGAAGAACTTGTGCTGGTGCAACTGGAGGAACATGAGTAGGCGGAGGTGGATTTTCATCCTCACTATCATTATCAGAAACTAGAGTTGAAAACCTGTCAAGGAAGTTGGAAGAAGAAGAAGAAGGCACAAACGTCGAATCAGGCTCGCTGGCCAAAGATGGCACAATCGCCGAGTTAGGCTTGCAGGCCAAGATATTTTCATCAAATTTAACATCTCTTCTAATGATGATATCATGAGAATGTGGTTGAAGAAGTCTATAACCTTTTACATCTTCAGAATATCCAACAAATATGCACTTTTCACTTTTAGGCTTCAATGCTTTCCATTTTTCATCCGGAATGTGAGCCCATGCTTCACTACCAAACACACGGAAATGACTTACATCAGGTTTAGTTTTACTCCATGCTTCTTCCGGTGTTATACCTTGTAATGCTTTAGTGGGGGTGCGATTAACTATGTAATTTGCACAATTAATGGCTTCAGCCCAAAATTGAAGACTTAGTCCCTTAGATTGGATCATACAATTAGCCATTTCTTTTAAAGTGCGGTTTTTCCGCTCAGCTACACCATTTTGTTGTGGTGTATATGGAACAGTGTGCTGTTGTTGGATGCCTTATTCAGTACAGAAAGTAGTGAACTTATTGTTAACATATTCTCCTCCATTGTCAGATCTTAACTTAATAATTTGATGACCAGATTGTTTTTCAACAAGGGCCTTGTAGGCTAAGAACATGTTAAATACTTCGCTCTTAAGTTTTAGGAAATAAACCCAAGTGCGTCTGGTGTAATCATCAATAAAAGTTAATAAATATTTGAAACCAGAAAAGGAAGCAGATGGAAGAGGACCACACAAGTCACTATGCACAAGCTCCAAGGGAACCGGGGCGTGCCAAGAGGCATGTTTGTCAAAACTGTCCCGATGATGTTTTCCGAGTACACAACCGGAGCAAACACCATCCCTGCAAGATACCATCGGAAGACCTGTCACCATATTTTATTTACATAGTTGTTGCAATGAGCGATAATTTAAGTGACCAAATCGCTCATGCCAAAGTTTGCTCAAGTTATCACTATGAGAAACAAAAACTGAAGGTAAAAGGTGATGACCCAAAGTTGTTAAACTTGTACAACCTGGTAATATCATCAACAATTCCGGTAGCTAGGACCTGTTGAGGATCTTTAAAATCCTTGATTACAACTTGGTGAGGTGTAAAGGTCACAGTTTTACCTTCACTAGAATGAGTGATCTGATAGACTGATAACAAATTGCAAGAAATTCTTGGAACACATAGTACATCACTAAAATGACCATTATCTACTAGAATTGTTCTAGCTCCTACAACACTTAGAGATCTATCATTACCAATAAATATTTGTTTGGTGTTACATTCATGCATAGTAGAAAAGATGGCTTGATCCTTAGCCATATGATAAGATGCTCCAGAATCAATGAGCCATTCATTTGAAGTAGAAGAAGAAGATGCATTACAAGAATAACCAGAAGCACAAAGTGCATGTCCATGGGAGGTAGATTCTGAAGACGAATCTAGGCTGATGTGGTGCTTCTTCATTGCTGCTTCCAAGGCTGTCATCTTCTTGAAACACTTAGATTCATCATGATTATCTTTCCCGCAATAGTTGCAATGACACTCAGTCTTCTTGCCTTTTGTCTTGGATCCTTTGTCATTTTTTAAAGAAAGAGCTGACTGAGAGGGTTTTGGACCCTTGTTTGACTTATTATTGCGAAAATTTTGTTTCTTGAGAGGCTTGGACTTTTCTTTCTGTTGGGACAATAAGGCTTTCCCAGATGTATCTACATTGTTGATTATTCCAAGATGAATGAGTTTATCTTGTTCTCTAATTAAGGAATCATAAAAGGATTCAAGACCAGGCTCTTGATAGCTAGCTGCATTCAAGGATGCTTTCATGGAGTAAAATGTAGATACAAAAACAGAATATGCAGGTCCAAGTTTGGAAAGAATATGATAAATGCATTGTTTGTCTTCCCTCTCAATTTTACATTATGCACATAAGAGTTTAAGAGTTTTGTACTTAGATAAATAATCTTGAATGCATGAAAAGTCACTTGGATTTAAAGAAATCAACTCATTTTCGAGTTGGTGACCTCGAATTTCATTGTGTTTACCAAACACAGATTCCAACTTGTCCCAAGCAGTATTAGGTTCATCAATTCCAGATATGTGGAATCGCAAATCAGCAGAGATTGACATCCCAATCAATCCACGAGCTTCATAACATCTATTTACCCATTTTATTTTCTTATCATCATCAGTGGGTTCTTTTTCTTTCCCTGAGGTAATTCTGAAAAGTCCCCTACTTCGTAGAACATTCTCCATACGAGATTTCCATGAGAAATAGTTGGAAATGTTAAGTAGAATATCACAAGGGGTGGCCATATTTGTAAATTAATGGTTGTAAAAGCAGAAACCAATAGTCTAGATGTGAAGAGTTCGAAAAAATAGGCTGTTTCAAAAAAACGGCACTGAAAATTGACTCTGTATGATGAAGTTATGCTTGAACAAAGAAACTGTTGAAGATGTCCCCAATAGTGACGTGGCAGCTAGAGAATGTCCAGCAAAAAAAAAGAATCCCCTCTTCCCAAGATGAACCTTTTGACAATCACTTTACAAAAAAGTTGCTTTAAGTGAACCACTTTTGTAAAATAAGTGATTTCACTTTTATAATGATATTACTTTTAAATAGTGCAACAATAAAAAAAACTTAAGTGACTCACTTGTATTTTTATTTTTTATTATTTAAGTGAGATGCACTTTTACAATAAAATAACTTGAAAATAGAAATTGCATGCACTTTTCTTTTAAAAGTAACTTCCTAAGACTTGAACTCAAGACCTATTAAGGAATAAAACAACTTTGAACCAAGTGAGCTAGATTAAAAGGTATGTAAAATATGGGAATGAGGAAGGGATTTTTTTTTTGTACTCTTCTTGCTCGGTTTGCGTGTTTGCTTTGGAGTTAGATCTTGTTAGCTTGCCCGGAAAGTCTACGTTTTCTTTCTGTTTCTAATTTGTCGAGATCGCGCAAGGTGCACGGCAAAGAGCATACGTAGCTGAGAAAAACCCTTTTCCCTTTCTGTTTCTGATTTGCCGAGATCGCTCCAGGTGCACGGCAAAGAGTATACGCAGACGGGAAAGCAACAATCCGAACCCAAAAAAAATTATAACAGTGAAAAAATGATGAAATATGAAATTTTTTTCCTTTTAAAAAAAGAAAAAAAAAATGCGTCACTGTAACATTATACCTTCAGATATGATGAAATACGCGTTTCTGGAGCAACCGAGAATCGTTTTTGATCAAACGAAAACTATTTCCCAATGGAAACGACTCTCCGGACGCAATGGACCACCTCCCACAACCCAAAAATGCACATAAATACCAGAACTAGAAACCCTTTCGAGTTTCGGCAACATCAGTTCAAGATCTAGATCATAACCGAAAGCGACACTTCATACAAGCTCTGATACCATGTTCGGGTACACAGGGTACTACCAAAGGACCGAACACCAAGAGAAACCACTTCACACAAACAGATCACAGATCAACACATCGATGTTTTGACGTGGTTTAAACCCTCTTGAGGGAAACATTCCACGGCCCCAGCCAAATAGCTTCTACTGGACAATTTATTATGCAAAGAAAGAAAGTTACAAATTAGCTTCTCATAATCGATCAACTAAACATTGATCCTCCATGCTCTTTAAATAGAGATCATGGAACAATCGGGTGTTAAGCCACGGATCAAGGTTAGGTTTGATCTAAGATAAGTTGAGCCGTCGGATCACTCTATGTCGGAAACATATCGTGACCGTCGGATTAAGTATTTACAAATGCATACTAAAGAAACACACTATCCCTAACGGATATATTACACAAGCTGATCTTAAATAACTCCTAAGTGTCTAAATATCCTAACATACTAGTTGGAAATTAATTACTTGATGTTTTGGAGCAGTCCGTGTGCTGGCCAAACATCCCAGTTCGTAGGAGGATCCCAAGGCTTGTAAAGAAAAGCAGGACCCTATGGACTAGAGAGGAAATGCATAATATAGATAAGTATTTATTTCCATTTATTTCCTGTTTGGAATAATAAAGATTTCAAGTATAAGTCTTCTAACAGCTAAGCTGATACACTATTGTTTCTTAGTTGGAAACGCATAATACAGGAAGCAAGGACCCTGAAAGAACTATAAATTGCTTGGTAAATCCAGAAAGTGACTGGTTGAGCATTGACTATTTGATGTTGTCGAGCAGCCTGCGTGCTGGCCAAACATACAAGACTATTTGATATTGTGGAGCATCATGTGTGCTGGCTAAACATTCAAGACTATTTGATGTTGTGGAGCAGCTTGTGTGCTGGCCAACATACAAGACAATTTGATGTTGTGGGGCAGCCTGCGTGCTGGCCAAACATCCAAGCCCATAGGAGATCCAAGGCTTGTAAAGCAAAGGACCCTATGGAATAAAGTGAAAACATCCAATGCAGATAAGTATTTGATTATCTTGTAGCTTCTTGCTTATTTAATATGAATATACATGTGTATATGATTTGGTTATGATTCCCTAAACTCTTGTTTAAAGATAAATCCTATGAAAATAAATTAAACATGCGAATTGATTCAATATTTGGGTGTAGGTATTGTTGGAAGTAAGGACTATGAAGGCATCCTAAGGATGCATGTGGACATGTAACCGTCCTAAAAAGCTCAGCGTGAGCAGTAATGGAAGATGGGGCTAGTGGAACTATGTGAGTCCTAGCAGCCAAGAGTTGTAGACAAACCATGTGGAGGGACTCCATGGTTGTGAGGTCTGAAAAATACCATAGACACTAAGTGTCATAGCCAAGAAGGGCTGGTCAAGCATTCACATGGAAGTGAAAGAGACTAAGAACATGAAAACCACAGTGGTGGTGTGGGTTCCAAAATGGAACAAGACGAAGAGGAGAAAACTCTTGCTGCTCTCTCTTTCCTTTTTATCGATGCATTTATAAGAACAGAAAATTGTTGAATGCATGTATGGCTGAAAGTAGAGTGTGTTTATTTTCTTAAAATAAATTGTGAATGCTGAAGTAGTTAATTCCTTGTGAAAGAATGGACATGAATGAGCTCATGTGCCTGCTGGGCAAGCATGAAAAGTATGAAAGTCTCATGGATAAAGCATGGACTACACATGTCAATTGGCAATTAATTGACTGATTTTAATGTTTATATTATGCTTGGCCTAACATAATTACAATGATGAATTTCACAGGTGGGAAAGTGAAACTAATTTGTGGCAGTTGTTGCAAAGAAAGTGTTGCTTGTAAGCAAAGTGAGAACCAGCTACGCATAGTGACCATGGCAGCAGACCATAGGCTGTTGGAATTGGCTGAAAGTCTTCTTCAAACAATTGCCAAGACCCAAGAAAATCTTGGAGAGATGTCAAGATACAGAAGAGGCAGAATGAGATGAACCACAAGGTTTTGTAGGACTCTATTTGTCTGCAAAGGGAGGTAAAAAGCATTATGAGGGAAATCAGTAAGGGAAAAGGAAGGGGATCAATGATGAGGCATTCATCCAATCGGTCCATTAAGAAACATTCCAGGCATGAAGACTCAAAGGAGATTGAGCAGGTAAAGATGAAGCAGCCAATGAAATGTTGGAAATGTGGAGGACACCATTGCCTCCGCAACTGCCCAACAAGGGAATGTCGAGAGGGTAGCAGCTATAAAGCTTTCAAACTTGTGGATGAGCTGGAAGGTCAGAACCAGCAGGAGCAGTTTGTGGAAGCCAAAGGACTTGGTCCTGAAAGTTCAAGGTAAATGGTAGAATGCAGAGCAGATCTGCAAAATTTTTGAAAATTTTGGATGTGTAAATTGTATATGTATTCCTAAGTCTTAAAACACTGAGGGAGGTGTTATTCTAAGGGGGAGGGGATTGTAATACCCCATTTTGACCCTCAGGATATATTAGCTTTTAATGTAAATATTGTATACATGTGATGTATGTTTTCCTGGCATGGAGCTCAAGCCAAGGCCCCTCTAGTGGAAGCTTGAATTTATTTAAAAGGAAAGTATTGACATTATGTTACCCATGTGCTATTTAGCCATGGAACATTGTAAAAATGATGTAAATAAACATCATGTAATAAAATACCAAAACTGGCTATGGAAGCAACGAATGAGAAGGGGACATGTGTATCTACTAGGGAGTGGTGAGGGGGCTGTGGGGATGAACCATATGCTACCAAATGTCATTGTGAGAACCCATTTGACTTTCCTTGATGACATTTATTTCTGTTGTAAGGAAGTAGTTGAAGATTTCAGTCCATGGCTTCAATGGAGCATAGATAGCCCATAAATTCGTATGGCAGAGTATGGGCTTTGTTTTCTTGTACCACAAGTCACTCTACCTCATGGGGATTGCTTCTTCCTCATTCCCATCCCATTGTGAAAGAACCCAACATCAATTATCATCCAAAAATGAATTCCCAGTAGTGAGAAAAACTAGAAATCGCTACTGTGAAAGAACCCACGTTTTGAAGAGCCATAAACACCTAGAATTGGTATTTGATAGTGAAATCCAATGGGGGATCCATAGGTATGAACCTTGGGGTGAATTTGAGAGCATTAGCTACCCCGAAATCCATTGGAAAACCTAATTTTTATAGCCCATAAATCTAGTGACGGGATTGAGTTATTTGTTGACAGAAATTGGAGGAAATCTAAGTGTGGATGTTTGAACAGAGGATTGGATTGCTTGAGTTTAGCTTGAGATGTCTGTAGCTCTACGGTTGAGCTCACTGGATTAGCATCCTCATCCTTTCCTTATTGCATGCTTGATAAACCCAGCTTTGTGCTGGCTTAGCATGACCGTTTGAGTGAATCCATGGCTGTGAGTGAGCCTATCTAGTTCCTCCTTAGTGAATACACAGCCCAGCTCGGGGGTGATCTCTCAGCTAAAAGAATACAGGATGGACATGGATCTATGGTTGGGTGGAACATTGCTCTCAAGATAAGTATTCTTTGTGGATTAATTTATATGCGTTCTGTGTTCTGCAATGTGTTAACTCTGAATGTAATTGTTCATGTTGATGAGATGAAATGAATATCTTAATATGGTGGATATGAAGCTTGTGCATAGCATGAGGACGAGACTGAATTCTTTGCATGTTGATTCATCATCTACCTGGGTCAAATAAGCTGATGCATTACTGTTTGTCTGTGTGCAATTGTGTTTATTTCCGCTGTGTTTATGTTTATTATGTATTCGCACACAGAGGTTTTTAATTGTTATCAATTTATTAGTAATGACTGAGGATGAGATTGCCAGTAAGCTAGGTATGTCAGTCATGTTTCCCTCCCTTGCACCAGATTGATGGAAGGGGACGTGACAATATGCCAAATTTACGTTTATGTTGTTTATAAATATGCCACAAGTTCTCTTGTATGTCAGTTTATGAATATGCCATTTCTTACATATGATCAATAAACCCCAAGATTATGGGATTGGGTAGAGTTAGATGAAACTTTCCTTGGGTGCTTTAACGCTAAGACTTAAACTATGATCAATAAAATTTGACTTTGGAAATTGTAAAAGAAACTTGGTTTTTCCTCCATAGCTTGTTTTCCTCACAACTCCACACAATATGTTTCGATACAGTTAATGCTCAGTCCTTCAAGTTGCATAGTTAGAAAGAGTATGCATTGCATTTGCCTCTCAATTTGTTTGATTGAATACACATGCGTTTTGTAATGGGATCATTACATAGCTAATCTGGATTGTTTATGTCGATGGAGACACCCATCAACCATTGATGCCTAGAGCTCTACATGCAAGTTGATTATCCCCAACCCAAAAAACTCTTATATTATGTTGGTTATTGGCTTCACCCAACAAAATTATATTTAACAATACACATATTCATAGATTTGGTTCTCTATGCTCAATACTCACTATATTTAACAATACACTTATCTTAAATTTAATTCATGTCTTGTTAAATATTTCATAATGAAATAGCTATTTGAGAGCACCACCTTAGACCAAGCCATACCATTAATATAAAATGTACATTAGAGAAATGATCTAATTCAATTTCCTTCTATAACTCTAACCCTAATCCTCACCCAAACCCTATGTACCCTTTAGATACTTCCTCCAATATGTCCTAATCTCCCTACAAGTAACACTACCTCTTCACCCTCTCCACAATGGTGCCACTATCATGAAACTCAAAAGCTTGATAAATTTATTGAGAAAAACCCTTCATCATCATTATCATCTATAGGTTCATCATCAACATCTCCATCATCATCATCTTCATCATCATCATCATCATCACCATCATCATCAACATCTTCATCATCATCACCATCATCATCATCATCAACATCTTCATCATCATTGTCATATGTAGGTTCCTCATCAACATCTCCATCATCATCATCTTCTTCACCATCATCATCTTCATCACTATCACCATCACCACCATCATCAACATCTTCATCTTCATCACCATCATCATCATCATCAACATCTTCATCATCATTGTCATCTCTAGGTTCCTCATCACCATCACCATCACCATCAACGTCTTCATCATCATCACCATCATCATTATCAACACCATCCCATCACCATCACCATCTCCATCACCATCACTATCACCATCACCATCAATGTCTTCATTGTGATCACTATCATCATCATCACCACCATAAGTGCCCGGTCGATGATTTTGCAAATTTGACCTCAGTGTGCAAAAATTGCATACTCCCTTACTGAGCAAAACCCTAGTTTCAAAAATGGACATACAATATGACACCTGCACCATGGGACCAGAGGAGAGGGGCACTCCAAGCACTATCCCGATGCCCTAAATCCAACGGAGTCGACGGTTTGTCGATCCGAGCCACGGTCGTCATTCTATGGCTCGTTCCGTCTCGCATCCAAAAGGCCTTCAGGGACACCTACTGTATACCTACCCGGGACATAGAATGGCAATCGTGCAACAAAACTGGGTTCCGAGGAGTCCTGCAAGTGTGTCTAGGAAGGTTCCAACTGGGAACGCTAGCCATAAGTGCTCGGTGGATGATTTTTCAAAGTTGACCCCCGTGTGCAAAATTGCACACTCCCTTATTGAGCAAAACCCTAGTTTCAAAAATGGACCTACAAGATGACACCTGGGTCATGGGATTGGAGGAGATGGGCACCCCTAGCACTATCCCGATGTCTTGAATCTAATGGATTCAACGATTTGTCGATCCAACCACGGTTGTCATTCTATGGTTGATTCCGTTTCGCATCCAAAAGGCCTTCGGGGACACCTGCTGGATACCTACCGGGGGCATAGAATTCCAACCATTCAACAAAACCGGGTTCCAGGGAGTCCTGCAAGTGTGTCTAGGAAGGTTCCAGCTGGGAACGTTTATGCTAGCCATAAGTTTCTGGTGGATGATTTTGCAAAGTTGACCCCCGTGTGCAAAAATTGCACACTCCCTTACTAAGCAAAACCCTAGTTTCAAAAATGGACCTACAAGATGACACTTGGGCCATGGGACCGGAGGAAAGGGGAACCCCTAGCACTATCTCGATGCCCTTAATCCAACGGATTCGATGGTTTGTCAATCCGAGCCATGGTAGTCATTCTATGGCCTGTTCTGTCTCGCATCCAAAAGGCCTTCAAGGACACCTGTTGTATACCTACCGAGGGCATAGAATGACGACCGTGCAACAAAACCAGGTTTCGGGGAGTCTTGAAAGTGTGTCTAGGAAGGTTCCAATTGGGAATGTTGGCCATAAGTTCCTGGTCGATGATTTTGCAAATTTGACCCCCGTGTGCAAAAATTGCACACTCCCTTACTAAGCAAAACCCTACTTTCGAAAATGGACCTACAAGATGACACCTGGGCCATGGGACTGGAGGGGAGGGACACCCCTAGCACTATCTCGACGTCCTAAATCCAACGGAGTCGACATTTTGTCGATCCAAGCCACGAGCGTCATTCTATGGCTCGTTTCGTCTCGCATCCAAAAGGCCTTCGGGGACACCTACTAGATACCTACCGAGGGCATATAATTCCAACCGTGCAACAAAACTAGGTTCGAGGGAGTCCTGCAAGTGTGTATAGGAATATTCCAGCTGGGAACGCTAGCCATAAGTTCCTGGTGGATGATTTTGCAAAGTTGACACCCGTGTGCAAAAATTGCACACTCCCTTACTGAGCAAAACCGTAGTTTCAAAAATGGACCTACAAGATGACACTTGGGCCATGGGACTGGAGGAGAGGAGCACCCCTAGCACTATCCCAATACCCTGAATCCAACGGAGTCGATGGTTTGTCGATCCGAGCCATAGTCGTCATTCTATGGCTTGTTCCATCTCGCATCCAAAAGGCCTTCAGGAACACCTGTTGTATACCTACCGGGGGCATAGAATGACGACCGTGCAACAAAAACGGGTTCCAGGGAGTCTTGCAAGTGTGTCTAGGAAGGTTCCATCTGGGAATGCTATCCATAAGTACTCAGTGGATGATTTTGCAAAGTTGACCCCCGTGTGCGAAAATTGCACGCTCCCTTATTGAGCAAAACCCTAGTTTCGAAAATGGACCTACAAGATGACACCTGGGCCATGGGATTGGAGGATAGGGGCACCGCTAGCACTATCCTGATGTCCTGAATCCAACAGAGTTGACAGTTTGTCGATCCGAGACACGGTCGTCATTCTATGGCTTGTTCCGTCTCGCATCCAAAAGGCCTTCGGGGACACCGGCTGGATACCTACCGAGGGCATAGAATTCCAACTGTGCAACAAAACTGGGTTCCGGAGAGTCCTGGAAGTGTGTCTAGGAAGGTACCAGCTGGGAACGCTAGCCATAAGTTCCTGGTGGATGATTTTGCAAAGTTGACCCTCGTGTGCAAAAATTGCACACTCCCTTACTTTGCAAAACTCTAATTTCCAAAATGGACCTAAAAGATCTGGTAAGCATTCGATTTTCAAAAGTGGTTCAGAGGCTCTTGTATCTTGGAAGTGACTAAGAGTATCTTGCAGTGTGACAAGTATGCATTTTAGGTTTCGGCGAATTGAAATATGACTCAGAGTCTCTTGCTTTGTGGGTCATTTATTGAGGTTTTTCATTTTACATTGCATTTCTATCGGCTATGTACTTCAACAAAGTGGTTCCAAATAGATGCATGGATGTGGAAGCTGTGTTTGCCATTTTTTGTCTCAAGTATGAGAAGGCATGGCCATATCAAGCTCTTTAGGAATTGAAACATAGTATGATACAATCCTTAGGTATGGAATTCAATTAAAATTGTATCCATACTGCTAAGGAAGAGAAGATAGGAGACCATGCTCAGAAGTATTTGGTGAGCATTTCATTCCAGGCCGAGATATTCCATTCATTGCCGAGGTGTTTGATGCCGAAAAAGATCTGATAAGCATTCATTTTTCAAAAGTGGTTCAGAGGCTTTTGCATCTTGGAAGTGACCCAGAGTATCTTGTAGTGTGATAAGTATGCATTTTGGGTTTCATCGAATTCAAATATGACTCAGAGTCTCTTGCTTTGTGGGTCATTTACCAAGGTTTTTTTGTTTTACATTGCATTTCTATTGGCTACGTACTTCAACAAAGTGGTTCCAAATAAATGCATGGATGTGGAAGTTGTGTTTGCCATCTTTTGTCTCAAGTATGAGAAGGCATGGCCATATCAGGCTCTTTAGGAATTGAAACATAGTATGATACAATCCTTAGGTATGGAATTCAATTAAATTTTTATCCATACTGCTGGGGAAGAGAAGATAGGAGACCATGCTCAAAAGGATTTGGGGAGCATTTCATACCAGGCCGAGCTATTCCATTCATTGCCAAGGCATTTGAGGCCGAAAAGGATCTGGTAAGCATTCGTTTTTCAAAAGTGGTTCAAAGGCTCTTGCATCTTGGAAGTGACCAAGAGTATCTTGTAGTGTGATAAGTATGCATTTTAGGTTTCAGCGAATTCAAATATGACTCAGAGTCTCTTGCTTTGTGGGTCATTTACTGAGGTTTTTCGTTTTACATTGCATTTCTATTAGCTACATACTTCAACAAAGTGGTTCCAAATAGATGCATGGATGTGGAAGCTGTGTTTTCCATTTTTTGTCTTAAGTATGAGAAGGCATGGCCATATCAGGCTCTTTAGGAATTGAAACATAGTATGATACAATCATTAGGTATGGAATTCAATTAAAATTTTATCCCCATTGTGCTTTCTTAATGTGAAAAGCTTCCCCCCCATTAAGAGTATTCTCAAGCAAAAATATAATTTCCAAGCCTATCCTAGTTTAATTATGCAGTGTGTAGTTCACGAAACCCTAGCTGGTTTGTAATTTGTAAGTGTAGCTTAGGCATATGGTTGTTGGCTTATACTTTAGTACAAGAATAATATAGCCCGTGATCTCTAGACACAGAGTGTTTTCTTAATGCTACAACATGTTCAAATGTAGCATATGTAGAGTTTGATATAAAACGAATGATTAAGTCACTTGAAGTAGACCCATGTGCAGTTGTTGAAACAACCAATGCAATAGTTGCATTGAAGGAAACTGAGCAAAACCGTAGTTTATGAAATGAATGCACAATGAAGTCACTAGGCCATGAGAAGACGAGAGAGAGGCCCCCCTAGAGGTAATTGCACACCAGGAGACCAACGGAGTCGACAGTTCGTCGATCCGACCTCTGGTTTCTGATTTATGTCGAGTTGCAAGTCGCATGAAAATGTTGTTCAAGGACACTTGGTGAATTTCGGTCAAGGAGCGAAAAAGCAAACGGAGCAGCAAGATTGCGTGCCATTGGCTCCTGCAAGTGTGTATGGGAAATGCCGACGTGGGAACACTACCAACACTGGCTCGATGGAGGGTTTTGTAGAGTTGACCCACCAATGCGAGATTGCATTGAAGGAAACTGAGCAAAACCCTAGTTTACAAAATGAATGCACAGTGAAGTCACTGGGCCATGAGAAGATGAAGGAGAGGCCCCCCTAGAGGTAATCGCGTGCCAGGAGACCAATTGAGTCGACGGTTCATTGATCGGACCTCCGGTTTCCGAGTTATGTCGAGTTGCAAGTCGCATGAAAATGTCATTCAGGGACACTTGGTGACTTTTGGTCTAGGAGTGAAAAAGCAAACATAACAACAAGATTGCGTGCCGTTGGCTCCTGCAAGTGTGTATGGGAAATGCCGATGTGGGAACATTGCCAACACTGGCTCGGTGGAGGGTTTTGCAGAGTTGACCCACCAATGCGAGATTGCATTGAAGGAAATTGAGCAAAACCCTAGTTTACGAAATGAATGCACAATGAAGTCACTAGGCCATGAGAGCACGAGGGAGAGGCCCCCCTGGAGGTAATCACATGCCAGGAGACCAACAGAGTCGACGGTTCGTCGATCTGACCTCTGGTTTTCGAGTTATGTCGAGTTGCAAGTCGCATGAAAATGTCGTTCAGGGACACTTAGTGACTTTCGATCCGGGAGTGAAAAAGCAAACAGAGCAGCAAGATTGCATGTCGTTGGCTCTTGGGAACACTACCAACACTAGCTCAGTGGAGGGTTTTGCAAGTGTGTATGGGTAATGCCGACGTGAGAACACTACCAACACTGGCTCGGTGGAGGGTTTTGCAGAGTTGATCCACCAATGTGAGATTGCACTAAAGGAAACTGAGCAAAACCCTAGTTTACGAAATGAATGCACAATGAAGTCATTGGGCCATGAGAAGATGATGGAGAGGGCCCCCTAGAGGTAATCGCACGCCAAGAGACAAACGGAGTCGACGGTTCATCGATCCGACTTTCGATTGCCGAGTTATGTCGAGTTGCAAGTCGCATGAAAATGTTGTTTAGGGATACTTGGTGACTTTCATTCCGGGAGCAAAAAAGAAAACAAAGTAGCAAGATTGAGTGCCGTTGGCTCCTGCAAGTGTGTATGGGAAATTCTGACATGGGAACACTACCAACACTGGCTCGGTGGAGGGTTTTGCAGAGTTGACCCACCAATGTGAGATTGCATTGAAGGAAACTGAGCAAAACCCTAGTTTACGAAATGAATTCAAAATGAAGTCACTGGGCCATGAGAAGACGAGGGAGAGGGTCCCTTAGAGGTAATCGCATGCCAGGAGACCAATAGATTCGATGGTTCATCGATCCGACCTCCTGCTGCCGAGTTATGTCGAGTTGCAAGTCGCATGAAAATGTCGTTCAAGGACACTTGGTTACTTTTGGTGTGGGAGCGAAAAAACATACGGAGCAACAAGATTGCGTGCTGTTGGATCCTGCAACTGTGTATGGGAAATGCCAACATGGGAACACTACCAACATTGTTTCGGTGAAGGGTTTTGCAGAGTTGACCCACCAATGCGAGATTGCATTGAAGGAAACTAAGCAAAACCCTATTTTACAAAATGAATGCACAATGAAGTCACTGGGCCATGAGAACACGAGGGAGAGGCCCCCCTAGAGGTAATCGCATGCCAGGAGACCAATGGAGTCGACGGTTTGTCGATCTGACCTTCGGTTGCCAAGTAATGTCGAGTTGCAAGTCGCATGAAAATGTTGTTCAGGGACACTTGGTGACTTTCGGTCCGGGACACTTGTGACTTTCGGTCCTCCTAGGATTTCTGTTTTTTAAGGCTTGTATAATTTCCTTCTTGACAACTCACCTCTTATACCATGTTAAATTTTTGATACATGATCTAGATAAATGCTTTATAACAATTATAACCATTAGTTCAATGCATAAATTTTAACCATAAAACATTTACATAAAGAATTTAACATGTAGGATCTAGTTAAGAATAACAATGCACAAGAGACACAACATTTTATCCTAGGAAACCCTCATGGGGAAGAAAACCTGGCAACCTTTCTTAGAATAATTAGGTTTAGAAAACAAGTACAATGAAACCATGAACAAACCCTAACCCTCAAGGGTTTTACCACATGAAAAAACCTTAAAGACACATGACAACAAGAGTACTTATCTCTATGAAGATGACCTCCAAGCCATAAGGATATCCAAGCATATCCTTCCCAACCAACAATAGAATACACTTTATTTCTCGAATCCCGAGGTAACATTTGTTCCTTTCACCAATGTTGCTTTGAGAACTTGTATGTAGTTACTCATATGTAGTGTTGAATCTAATTGTACAATCAAATATTGGGGGTTGATTAAATTACACTTGAACATTGACTTAACTTGTAATTTAATCGTCCAAACTTACAAATTTTAAATAGACCTATCTAATTAATGTGCATGAGTGAGTTCATTGAAACCTTGAAATACATTGCATTGCACTTAGTTTTATTAAATTACACGAGAAAGAACCTTGACTTAACTTGTAATGATCATCCAAAATCACAATTTTTAATTAGATATCGTAATGATCATCCAAAATCACAATTTTTAATTAGATATCCAATTAGTGTGCATGTAGTGAGTTCGTTGAAACCTTTAAATATAATAGTTTGTTCTTTTGACATAGCGCATTCATGAGTAATAGATAATCCACACAAATCAACACAATAGATTGATACAAGAACATCTGGAAACCGAAGAACAAATACAAAGTGAAATGTATCATTCATTTATAAGTGAAATCTCAATGTACATGTCTCCAAAAGCACATGTATATCCAAAAGTATCCAAAAGTACATGTATCCAATGAAGTCAATGTACATGTCTCCAAAAGTACATGCACAATGAAGTCAATGTACATGTCTCCAAAAGTACATATATATCCAAAATTATCCAAAAGTACATGTATCCAGAACTATCCAAAACTATCCAAGCTACATGTACATGTATCCAAATGTACATATATCCCATAAGACACATCAAAACTCAAGCTTCCTCTTGTTCTTTCCCGACGTTGATCCTTTAGGCACATCTCTAGGATCAATGTGCGTCTTTGGATCCTGCAAATTAAATATCAATTGTTAAATTCAACTAACTATTTACTAATACATTAGCTCAACAATTCTCAACATGTGCATGGAAATTGCATGAAAAACTTGGTCACTAATGGACATCTCACCGCAACGAGAGACTGTGGCAAAGGGGATTGCGTTTCTTGTGTAGAAAATTGAGCTATTGGTTGAACATACAGGATGGTCACAACCATGGTCGAACCAGGGGGGCCAGGAACTTCTCCTGCTACTGGTGGCTACAATCACAAAATGTTGAAATAGTTAGACATGCATGAATAAACAATAGACAACAAAAATAAACTATGTAAAGATCATGTTGAAATAGTTACATACCTCTATGTGACCAGTTTCCATTACAGATGCATCACTGACTGTTGCATCAACCATCGATGCAAGGTTTTCAATAGACAACTCTGGTTCCCGATGCAGTAAACATGCAATTCAAACATTAACAAAAATAATTTATGCACTGGATTTCAAGTTAACCAACAAATATCATCGAAGGATATACATTACCATGGTATCAGTAAGCCCATGGTCGTGGGAAGATGGAGTCTTACTAGAAGTAGGCCACCTCACATACACACAACCCTTGTTCATGAATGACCTAGGAGGAGATACAAATCCAGGCAATGGTCCAGATGTCTCGGTTGGTTCCTATAGTCAGCAAGTGTTCATGTAGTCAGACATGCATGATTCAACGAACAGACATGTATTTAAAAAATGACATTTTTAATTATTTACTTGGAGCCCAGATGTTTCCTCGAACGATACGACCATGGATGCTACCTCCATATTGGATTGCCCTAGTGAAGGATCTCCCATCTACAAGTTTAATAATTGTAAATATTAGACCGTAGATAGCATTAGTGAACTAACATGTAAAGTATGTGGAAATTAACAAATTAACAAGTATTAAAAAACTGAAATTTTAAAATATTTACCTCGGTCTGAGATATGACAATGCGTGCTATATAAGAGGGGCCTGCCAACTGGGTAGCATCATGAATCCCTCCACCAACGATGAGATCAATGGATGGAATGTCATGCCTTCCTGTAGAGTCTAGAACATCTGACTCTGGGGCGTCGCTGCCGGCGTAAAGCATCAACTGCAAGTTCACAAAATTAATATATTAGCTCAAACTATATATATGTGTGTACAAAGAGAGAAATAAATGAATAATTTATTACAATTAACCATTTACATACCTCACTCAAAAACCCACTGAAGGCAACATTTGAGGCTAGACCATAGCAAGGATGACCACATGATGTGCACTCGTGAGGCTCAATACTAGGCTGGGGATGTGCCTATGGTCTTGCACTAGTGGATGGTCCTGCGCTAGACGATGGTCTTGCATGGTGACGACTTGGTATATGTACCACACTAGGGATAGATGTCCCTTCCTCACCCATATGCTGAACCATAGTGCCATGGTGAACAACCGCCCGTGCCAAACTCAAAAATGCATCACATGTATGTGGAATAACACGATGTGCAGGTGGGACAACTGGCCCAGGCAACTTCCTGCAAGGTGCAGGGATAGGGCGATCGGGGTCTCGAAGCCTCGCATTGGGTCGATTTTTGGGAATCCCCCCACCGATCCCCTGAAACTACAAGATATCAAAATAGTTTACGTGTTTATGTAACACGAACTCTGCATACATCTTTCGAAGGAAATGCAAGGGAATTTCCCTGTTGTTATGTGGTGGCATATCAAAAACCATGTACCATCTGTCCATCCAGTTATCAACAAACGGTTGAAATGTGCACCACTCAATAGAGATATGAGGCATGTTTGCATTTGGGATTTCCCCCGACCGAGGGTCCCTAAACAATGCAAATATGAGCTTTTTAGATATTTTTAACTTTTTTATTGCAGTGTAGTCTAGCCCATCAGCATATTCTTGTCTTTTTCTTTTTCTATATGATGTAATATCATATAGTACATTGCTAGCCTATGAAATGGTGTCAACAACTGCATCCAGAGTTGATGCAAGTGAGCGGCGAATCCTATCACCACCCTTAAAAGCTGCACTAATGCCCCTCAAGCGAGCAAGCTCAATCAGTATCTCGGCATTTGTGTCCATAGCCGCAATTGCAATAAAAACATCAATACGAAAATCATTAGAAACATATACATGATATATAATGACGTCTCTTCAAAATTAAAAATGTATTAAATCAAACTCAAGTAAGAAATTTAATGGCATTCACTTACATACATTTAAAACTTAAAATTAAACATTTAACAATTAAAAAGTAAGTTTCGTTCAACTTCTTTCTAGAAGTTAAGGCACTTCTTAACCCTCATTGGTGACTTTTCCATACAAACTTGGGTTTAAAATTCTTAGAATTTAGGAGTGTTATTTTGACATGTTTTGGCCTTTACGTCTCTTGCAGAAACAATATTTCCATCAACTTCATAAGCTAACATTAAATTTATTGATTTCAACATATTACGCCTTGTGGTTGGAGGGGAGGGCAAAGTGAGATGGAATGAAATAGATATGTATGAGTTTGTCTTGCCAATATGATTACATATACTTGAGATGAATATCAATGATTAAGATGTTGAATAATCAACTAGACATTGTGACTAGAATAACAATAACAACAATGTCAACTTAATAAGATATCACAAGTGGAATATGACAGTGTTATCTCATAATTATCACATGTATATTTATTAATGATCCAAGTATTATGATATGTGATTGATATGACAAGATGGTTGATTAGGAGAATGAAGATTAAGTTGAGATAGAACAACTAATTTTCAATGTCACAGTCCTAGGATTGTGACTACATTTAGTTAATGAATAAGTAAGAATAGGATATGACTTGTTAGACTTAGAAACATGGTTAAGGTAACATGCCTAGGGGCATGTCAAGTGGTAAAACTCAGACCTATGTCTTAAACACAGTCTTTAAGAGGGATGGAAGTTTAGGATAGATGTAGGGTTAGGAAGTTTAGGATAGATGTAGGGTTAGGACAACATCCAAGCGAAGAAGGGTCGAGATAGATAAGAATGTTAGAAAGGTTTTAGGATAGGTTTCTAGGAGTAGTTACTAGGTCAGGGCCACAGGTCTTTCTGAGTGTAGATTAGGATTGTTGGATATGTAAATGACAGGGGCGAGAGACTATTAGGATATGTGAGGCAAGAAAAGGGGTGATACAGGGCTGCCACCAATCCTTTAAATATCATTGACTCGATCATGGTTGGGAACACTCTCACGACACACTCTAGGTAGTTCATGGGTGTTCACCATAAACATGGAAACCAACCAAAAGTGACATGGAAAAATGGGGAAATTGTGGACTGGAATACAATTGGTTGTAGATGAGCTTATAGACTTGACATGTCTTTGAGTTGAATCGACAGTCCCTGAGTGTTGAGTAGATTGATCGGGGGTGTGGATAGGGAAGGCCCGAGAGGCACTTTGTTAATGTATTTTGACATTTAGTTAAAGGTGCTTAACTAAGAGGCAATGTATAGCTACATACAGTTGTGATGAAATTTTGATTATGTTCATGGACAAATGATTGTGATGAAATTTTGAGAAACCAAGTTACTAATTTTTTATGCATTTTTTCTATTCACACTTGTGCATGCATTTCATCTTGTTATGACTATTTCTGAGGAAACTTATTCAATTAGTATCATGGGGAAATGGCCTTTGAGGGTTGGAAATTTGGGTTTCATTTGGATGTATACATTGTAGAAAGGGAAGAGTTCTTTTTTTTTTTTTGGTTGCATTAGGAATTTTTGAGTTCTTGAAAATGGATTCATTGTAATTATTCACTCATCTTGGTTGCGGGAGATGTGAATTTAATTAGAGATTGAGTTATTTCCAATTTGATAAATATTACAAAATTAGGTTGTTTTAAACTATAAAAAATGGTAATTTAGGTTTAGAATTGAAAAAAAAATGGTATGGGTGAATGAATTACATGATTAGATGACAATCCACTGGTAAATTTGCCTCCCCTCCAACGAAATCCAGCTCCTCCAATACTCTAGGGCACAAAATCCATTGTCGTCCAAGCTCGAATTCATGTTTCTGATGTTTGAAATGCGTCGCGGGTGGTCGGGACTATGTATTTAAATTGATTTTAGATTTACAAAACGCGTACGCGTTATATAACTACATAACGTGTACACTTTTTGTACTTCTATAACATGTACGCATTATGTTTACTTATCCTACATGTCTAATGACATGTCAGGCTTGGGTTTTACCATACCAAGTGCTAAGTATTAGAAACACGTTATATTTTTATGTAACGTGAACGTGTTTTCAAAAACTAGGATTGCCTCTAAAAGGTCCCTCATCTTCTTGCACACACCCACAAGTTATATGTTTATCCATTCTAAACTAAATATCTAATTTTAAAACAACACAATTCACCCAAAGTGAAATTGAAGCTCTCCAAACATTTTAGTTAACCATTATACTACTTCCCGTCATGCTTTAGCGTGAGCTGTTCCATCCGAATAGCAATAAGAAGGACTATCCCCTCACACCACATTCCCATCGAATAGCAGTAAGATGGGTCTTCCCATCCATCTACCTTTAACTCTGTCCCTTTAGAACGGTTTCATCACAGGAAATATAATCTATTTTCCATTTATTTTCCTTCGTTTTGTTATCGAAATTGTTATAGTCAAAATGAATAGTATTTTCCTTAGTTTTGTTATCGAAATGGATATAGTCAGCTTGTGCTTGATAACTGGCTATCAATACTATATCAATAACATAGATACTTAACTGGCTATCATATCATATAATAACACACAACACTCTGTGCAGCCACAGAACATAAGTGCCACACTGAAAATGACTAAAGCATTAATGTGGCATATGGAATAAATATGGGATGCAGCCATAAGTTCCGCTGAAAATGACCAAGGTATTAATGCGGCATATGCAATAATAAAGAATGCAGCCACATAGATGAGAAGTTTGGATTGAGTGAGTAGATAGTTTTAAGAAGAAAGAGCAATGATAGTAGGATAATCTTAAGAGCGAAATTTAGTTTATAGGTTATTTTTCCAAATTTATTTCCACAAAATATTTGTTAATTTGCATTTTTTGAAGCCTTATTTTACCCAATTTTGATAAAGAAAACTTTTTTCACTCTAAACATGGCTAAATTATTATATAAACTATATAAAATCTTTATAAATTGAAATAATTTTAGAAAAATATTGCCAAATATTTTATAGTTGACATTTTAAGAATTGGTAAGATTCCTCAAGGTTTGTACACTTTTAAATAAATATAGATCCTTAAAATATCATTTAAATAAATAAAAAAAACACTGAAACTGAAAGTATAAAAAATAAAATGTTTTGAGAAAGACAAGATTTATTAGATACAGATTGCCAAAACACTCTCACAGATTTATAGAAGCCGAAGCTCCATCCCATATAACCAGAAGACCCAGTAAATCTATTTTATGGGCTCCTCTTTACTTGGAATATATCAGAGGAATTGGTTGCCGGAACACACCAGCACACCGGCAGATAACAGACGCATTGACGCAGACCACTGCAGCCTTGAGCCAAAATAGGAAATACAGGGTGAGGAAACGTTCATTCTTTATTTAACTATTTATCACAACCTGGGACTAATCACGACATGATTTCTTACCGGGCTCATTTCACAACATGGGACCAATCACATAGGACTGGGCTAGTACTGGTTTCATTGCCGTTATTTAGATTTTGGTAAAAAAATAAAGTAGGAGAAAAAACATATGGGTAACAAGTTAAGTGGTTGTGTAAGTAATATAGTACTTCAAATAACTTATCTACTTATATAACTTATCTCAAATCTAATTCCTCTCTCTTTTTTCTGAGTATCTCATTACAAATTAGATTTAGTTCCACTTCACTAATGAGTAACTCCTCTTGCTCTCTTTCCCTGTATGAACAAATTACATTTTTAAAAAGAAGCGTGGTTGAAAATTCCCTGTCTGAACAAATAAAAGAAGCGTGGTTGAAACTTGAAACCCAATACCATGAGAGTTTAATTGTGAATAAAGGGTGTCTTTGAGCAAGCCTTTGAAAATATCTTTACACTTTACTCTTAAATCATTTGTACAAATCTCTCAATCCACAGAAATGTAATTCATATATGATAATATTTGAAAAAAATGAAAATAAAATTATATTTATTTTGATTTTATGAGGTGTAAGAAAATTAAAGAAAGAAAGATTTAGATTTGATCATAGTTTTATTAGTTTTAAGCAAATTGGGTAATCAAAATCGAAATAGCATTTGGTCTTTATGACAGTTATTATTAGTTCAACTAGATTTAAGAGTGTTTGTTTTTTAGGTAATCAAAGTTTGTTGAAAAAAAGTCTTTTAATGTATGTATCATTTTTATTTACATTTAAAAATCATATTAATGTAATTGTTCTAATAATACACATATTTATAATTTTATAAACTATCCATTAATGAAACCTTAATTAGGTTCATTAAAAAAAAATAACAACGTATCAAAATCATTCACGAAAGATCGATGGCGTTGGATCTCTGCTGTCTATGAGATAAAGAATCCTCTCAAACAATAAGACATCACAGGGAATCCTCAGAGCTCCCTTGTGCTTGTATCCGAATTCTTCTACAGAAGCTTCCAACAGCTCCGCAAGTAACGGATGGTTGAGCACTCTGGTTTCTATCACAAATCTGGTAAGAATATCTTTCCCTACATAAACAGGAAGGGATCCCTTGGGAACAGTATTGCCATTCTTCTCACCGTTTGAATTCTGTCTACTCCGCTCATTCTTCTCTATCTTCACAAACGCCAATGGCCGCCTGGAGGAATGGATATCAAGAAGTCTCTGTAGCAAACGAATCAGCGGTCGCATTCTGGACGAGATTACGAAGAAACTAACCTTCTCCAGATTTAGCAGAGCAGAAGAATATATGGCACAGATTACAGCGCCTCTGATAATCTGCTATAGCATTGAAAATATGCTGTAGAGAGTGAATACTGGAGGCTCAAGCAAGTCGACGGAAACGAGGGAGGAACATTTTATATTGTAAGATTCGATAAACAGTGATAAGATAATTTGTGTTCCTTCCGTGTTATAAACGAATGGTTGGACTCGGTTGTAAAGGTCCAGTCAAAATCGAACTTGGAGTGTCAGTCAATGCGCACATTTTGAATGAGTGACCGAAAGTGTGAATATTAAATTACACGGGAGCCTGCGCACATGCTGCTGAAATCCGCGGTCTGAGCGCGCTTCAAACGCGCCCAACTGTAATCATGACAGCTATATTGCAAAACAGGGTGCAGCTGTAGCCGGGTCGAGGTTCTCTCACAGGTAGCAGTATAAGGCCCAATTAAAACGCCCTCGACTCGCCGGAATCTGGCAGTGTGGAAATAGTTGAAATGATAATTTTAACTCCTCAAAATCAAATCCAAATTGACTGATTTCCACCCAAATTTGGCCGGAAAAGCGAGGCGTTTTAGTTAGGCCTTATCTGACAGGGTTTACTGATAATACTGACAACCTCAAATTGAGAATTGAAATCCAATAAAGACATTATAGGTAATTTAGAATTTAAATTTGATTTCAAGTCAACGTATTTTCTGCTTGCACTTCATTGCAGGGCTACACTATATTGAAATTGACATGTGCCCCGGACTGGGGCTTTCGCCGCAATCACGTCACTTAAAATGCGCTACAAGGTGGTTATCAATATCTAGCCTGTTCCAAACCAGATATATCTGTGGGAAGTTGATGTTTTTATGGTTTAAAAAAAAATATCCAACTTGCTGCAGACCATTTAATGTCGGTTCTTTTTTATATCATATGTGAAATTTAAATAACCACAAACCTAAATTTTTTTGTGGTAACTCTCCCTTGCAATAGTGTATTTAATGATGTTATTGATTTTAAAATTAGATTGAATAGTTCATATCTCTACGACATTAAATACACCACTACAAATTTAAACATCTAAATTTATGAATTTTTTAAAATTTTATTAATTATTTATCAGTCAAATTAAACCTACAATTTTATTTATTTATTTATTTATTAAATATTCACTCTCCCACCTATTTCTATTTCTGAAGAGAGGTTTCCATGTGTTAAGTGGCATAGTGGCGATATGAAAAAAAATACTGTCAATTTCCTTTCGCGAGAAGCTATTTTTCGTGGGATACTTATTCCACCCAACTTTAGTGAGGAGTTTTGCTCCGAATTATAAATATACTTTTGAATTTAGAGATGCAATAATAAGAAATATATGGATTTCATGGACTTCCAAGTCACCTCATAACGTAAATTTATGTTTGTTTTTCCAAATTAATCTTACAACAAAGACCTCTTCAATCTAAATGCTATGGTAAGTTTTAAAAAAGTCAATATAAATTTAATTTAATATAAATTCAAGGTTTAAAGGTACTTATTTTGTCAAATTTTTGGGATTTGCATTGTATTTTTAATATGATAGATATATGGTTGAACTTACATGGTGTCCAATAGCATAATTTCCAACTTAGATTTCTTGTTTTAGTTAAATTTATAAAGATTAGATTGTAACATTATAGTATAATTTTTTCAAACTTAGATGTCTTCTTTTAATCAAATTTGTAAAGAATTATAGTAAATTTTATATTATAATTTTTTTTAACAAAATAATGTTAAGTTTTAATAATATTTAATAAATAAAATTATTTAAAATTTATATGCAAATTTCTTTAATTCATATGTTAAAGGTATCTATTGCACTTTATCCACCTCATAATATAGATTTTTATTAACTTAGATGCTAAAGTTTGAAAGAGTGTCTATAATGTGAAATTCTCATAGCTTCAAAATATAGATTTTCATTAACTTAGATACTAAAGTTTGAAAGAGTATCTATAATGTGAAATTTCCATAGCTTCATAATATAGATTTTCATTAACTTAGATGCTAAAGTTTGAAAGAGTATCTATAATGTGAAATTCCCATAGCTTCATAATAGGAATTTCTTTAGCTTATATGCGAGGCCTTGAGGTATATCTCTTATGTGGGAGGTCTTATGTGGGAGGTCTTGAGATATATCTTTTTTTTCTAAATTCAGTTGAGATTTATAACCAACTTCATCATATGGAATTCCTTAGAAATAAATCTTACATTTTAAGATGTATGTATTATCCTTAGTATTTGAATTGCAATGCTTTGGCATTTAGCTTTCAAGTTTCACTCAAATTTGTAATATAAATTTCCTTCTACTTAGATGTTAGGTTTGAAGAATTACACATTTTGAGGTGTATGTATTCACTTAAGGATTTACACTTAACTTTAACATGAGAATGACATTAATCTTAAGCATTTAATTCTCAATTTATTTGAGAGATTCAATTTTCCATTTCACTAAGAATTTAACCCAACACTATAATACAAATTTTCATCAATTTCTAAATGTTTGGTTCTATAAGTTTTGAATATCTTTTCTGTCAAACTAGATTGAAACTTACACTCAACCTTATTAATTTTTTTCAATATCAAATCTAATAATATTTATTTTAATTTTCCTAATAATATAAATTTTATCTTATCCTAATCTTAAATCTTTAAAAATATCTATTTTATCAAATTTGCTTAAAACATAACTTCATAATATTGATATTTTTTGACTGACTTATCCTAGCCACAAGGTAAATAGTGTTCGCCTTTTTAAAAAAGAGTAATTATATATTATTAGTCCCTGTCGTAGGCATAGACTATATGTTCCATGTTTGTGTATTAGTTAATATAAATATTTCATTTTTCCTAAAGACAGATCAAAGTTAGGTTAAAATATGTATTTATAAATAATTTTTTGAAAATTGATATTGGGGTTTTATTGGATGAGAGGGCTTGAAGTGACAATTTTTATCATTGTATTGTATTAAAAAAATTAAGAAAAAAACAAAAATGCTTACCCTTACCATAACTTTACCTAGCTATGTTGTCAGATGAATATTATAACCCAATGGACGGGGCTCATTGACATATTGCCACGAAGCAATAAACTTAAATACCATGCAACAGTTGTGCATCCTCTAAGATGCCAAGCATATTTCCCATAAGGTTGTCGGGTGCACTTTTAGTTGTATTGAATGAGAAGGTAAAGTGAGATCTTTGCAGACAGCCATTGCACCTTACAATTATGGTTGTTGCATTTTGTTGAAAAGGGGAAGGGAATGCTCTGGTATCTTTTGGGTATGGATTAATTTTGGAGGTAAGATGGACGTTTTCCATGAATTTTTTCTTTTAATTTTGAATGATTTTGTTAAAATTTAGCTTAAAAATTGGCCGTATTTGGGAATAAAGACTCTATCAACCAATTTGATGTTTTGATGAAATATTTGTATGAATTCTTTTAAACCGGCAATATTTGTATGATTTTACTCGAGTTTACAAACTCCACTGAGGTTTGTTTTGATGAAATATTTGTATGAATTCTTTTAAACCAGCAATTTTTGGAAGTATAAGCCAATCCACACACCACTTAACACAAGTAAGTTTACCAGTGTTGTCAAAACTGAAATTTGGTTCCTCAGAAGTCACATCCCCAAAATGTGCTGCTATTATTTCTTGTCCACAATTCAGACAACAAATTGGTTGTAAATAGTGTTCACTTTCAAATATTATCAGAGGCTTTGTAGATTTCCCATTCCACATAGAAGGACATTCGTTGAAGCTAAGGTGTTGGGTTTTTTTGTTTTTACCTGATATATACCCCCTTTTTTTTCTTATTTCAACCAATAGGCACCACCGCAAACCAATGCACGGTGCTCTTACCCTACAGGGAGTGCGTTCAGTCAAAGAAATATGTTCTGTAGCTATCTCTAATGCAATTAAAATATGACTTCCCTTTTTACATAGGCTTTCATCCTCAGGAGGATTTTCCTTTTCATACACAGATGGAGGATTTTCCTTTTCATACACAGATGGACATTTCATCACTTGGTAATTTATCTTCTTTGAATCCATAGCATCGAGTAATCGAAAGGTTTTTTACTTCACTTTTGTTTAACCTCAATTATGGGAGGAAATTATTAACAACACTGTGCTTGTTTTCTTTGAGAGTTAAAAGCCCGGTTAGTTCTTGGTGTAATGTTGTTTGGGTATATTCAGGGATATTTTAAAATTATTAGTTTTGTTTTTTAGAACATCATGTTGCATTTAAAGGCATGAGTCTTCAAAATTGTTTTATTGTGTGCTACTGTTAGGATTCATTGTACCAAAAAGCGGGCTTACTAGCAAGATAGCCACTCCATCTTTGTCTATCTATAATAAAAAAAAAATTGAACGAATGTTTATGGTGAGATGTTATTTCTAGATAAAGCTAATACCAGCTTTTATGGCATGGAAACGCATTTAGTTTTTTAGTTTTTCAGATCACGGACCAGTTATGCTCAAAAGCATTTTTTAATGAAGATATTTCTTGATAACATGTGTAACATACTCATTATCCTTTTAAATTAAGGTATGAGGCCTAAAAAAATTTCAAGCTTAAATTGAACGGGATAAAGTCACCATTCTCTATCATGATCAAAATGCTAAGATTCATGATCGTAAACTATAATTTACATACATACCATCTAAAACCTTATTCTCATTGTAAGTATATTTACTTTAGCACAACATTATTTAACAATTTCCATCCACCAGGTAAAATAATAAACCATGCTTATAGCTCAATTAAGGTTCTCCATGTATTAACCATACGCTTTCATCAAGTAAACGATAATCATATAAGGTTAGTACTATAGTATTGAAGATGATTTTATATTATCATGTGCAACTCAAGCTGACTGAACATGAGTATGGTATTCTGCTGCTTCCTCCCACATGTCACTTGCGATTATTTGTGTTTCCTGGTGCACTCTCGGTGATTCAATATCGCTGCATTTGGAGTGTTTCTGCGTTAAAGGATATCATTGGAGGTATTCTCTTATTTCATGTGCATGTAGAAAGAGTTGTTAGCTTAGTAAAGACTGTTTTTTTATAACTCGACAACATATTAACTCTAATGATTGACAATAGTAATGTTGATGTTGGTACCTCTTTGACTGAAGCGTTGACAACGTATTGTTGACAATGGTATATCATTTTATTGATGTGTATTTCATATGGTTTCAAACCACGGGCTGCTTCCAGCATTCATATGTTTGGAGATTTGGAAAATTAGAAACTCAATAATCTTTGAAGACAGAGTTCCATCTATATCTACAGGACTAATCGGAACTATTAAATTGTATAAAGAGACCCTTTTTGTTGAGGATAAAGTCAAAAGAATGAGAATAATTGAAGATATTTTTATTTCATCTGATGCCTATGCATAAATTTAGAGTTCGCATAAGGCTAGCAGGGAATTAATTTTTACCATTATTAGGGCAGCCAACAAATAAAATGCTAATCAATTGGAACAATCCCATAGAGCAGATAAGCAATAAAAACATCCGTATTAATAAGTTGATTACCTATTATCAATATCAATTGCATTTCTCAAATCCATACCTCCCAAGCACGCATTATTTCAGCGAGCAACAACTATTATTTCAGCATTAAATGGAGCTAATTAAAACTACGCACAACAATCTAGGTCCGTGGATTCTCCGTTTATTCAATAAATTCTTCGTTTATGGATAGTACTGGAAAGATTAAATTCAAATTTAAATTTGCTAAACAATTGCATATAAAGATATCGATATCTAAGAAAATGTGATGTAATATTTATAATAATATATTAATATAAAGACTAGGATCAAGAGGAGCTTGTGCTTCTTTCGTTTTGAACATATTCTAAGTGAGGAAACTGCAGATGTTGATTGGTCAGAGAGGTTAACTCCTTGTTATATGATTGGAATAAAAATTTTAGCAATATTAATCTTTACTTTTCAATTCATATAGCATGTTTTTGTTAATGAAAGGAGTGATAGCAAAAGAAAAAAATTACCCTATTGATGGTGATAATGTGGTAAAAAAGTTGGCACAAATCTTAGACCTTACTGAGGATGAAGCTCATTTTCACAGAAAGCAAATTGTCTTCCTCTACTAACTAGTTGTTCAAACAATGCCAAAAAGTCTTCATTGACTTTAAATGAGATTGACTGTAGAATATTTCCAAACTTATCTAAGCAACATCGAATTACCATTGAGCAAGAACTTGGAAGATTCAAATCTTTATCATTATGTCATTTACTTCACTAATATCCTTGCAGTTGTTGAAATAATAATGTCAAATTACTATATTTAGTATATTGCTAGATTGATAGGTTATGTGTTGATTGAGATCTATTGAGATCCTCATTTCTACGAGTTTGTTAAACAACTATCAGAGCTGTTAAACAGCTATCAGAGCTATATATTGTAACCTCTATTTTCATAAATAATATAAGTTGTGTTCTATTCTGCATTTTGTATTGTATTTCATTTTGGTATCAGAGCGCAAGCTATCGCTGCATGCCCAGGACTGTTGAAGTTTGTGTGGTTGAATTTGGAGAGAGCTGCTACTTGGACTGGAAGAGCCAGCTGAGAGATACTGTGTGGACTGTAAATCACGCTGAGAGCTGAGATTCACGTTGGAGCCGGATCGCTGGAGAAAGAACCACTGGTGTGTAGTGAGTCCAGTGTCTCCAGTAGAATTCAGTGCTGTCAAGAGTTCCTTAACTGTGGAATCAATTTAAGCTCATAGGGAATAGCTGATGAAGCCCGTGTGAAGGAGAACTGTTGTTTATAGAGTTTGTTTCCTATTGACGGGAGAAGGTAACCCTGAACTATCATAATTATTGAAGCCTGTCATCATTGTTGGTGGTCGCCGAGGTAATCGCAAGCCGTTGAAGAGTGTAGAGGAAGGCAGGCGCAGTAATCTTCGACTATCGCATCCCTCAACACTAGGGACCCGTGGTAATTTTTGAAAAACTTCTGAAAATACACGCTGGACATTTTATCCCGGCCATGGGCCATTAACCGGTGCGATAAATTTAAGTTTGTTTGCTGAGTTCGCTTGCTGGGCGCATTTGATATTTCACTGTGTGCATTTGTTATTTGCTAGGCACATTTGTTAGAGAGTCACCGTGAGCATCCGCCATCGTGGAGCTTCACACATTCATTGTACTCTTCTGCTGCAAATCGGTGTCATAAAGACATGATAAGAAGGGGCGGAAGGTCATTCGATTTCAGCATTTGATTTTTGTTGAGCCATCCACTTCGGGAGGTCACTGTATTTTTCAAATCGTGGGAGAAAAGAGGTATTTTTTCAAACAAAATTATTTTTTATTTGAATTTGTCTTTCAACAGCTATGACCAATTCCTTTCCCGAAAACTATATGAACGAAGCTTCTAAGCTTGAAGGGGACAATTATATTGATTGGAAATTTAAGATCTTAACTATGCTCGAAGCACTGAATGTTTGGACAATAGTCAAAGGAGATGAAACCAATCCCACAGCTGCTACTCTTGCAGACTGGGAGAAACGAGAAACGAAGGCAAAAGTATTGTTGCGGCTATCTATCAAAGACAAAATTATCCCACACATCAGAGATTGTAAAACTTCCAAGGAGACATGGGACATCCTTAAAGGTTTGTATGAAACTACAAACTCCAATAGAATTCTGTTTCTGAAGACTAAGTTATTGTCCATAAAAATTGCTGCAAATGAGAATATCACCAGCTATGTTTCTCGTATTAAGGATTTATGTGATCAGTTAGGTTCAAATACTGACATGGTAACTATTACATTAAAGGGTTTAATTAGAGATTACCATGTCTTTATTTCAAGTCTAGGAGGTAGAGCAATGCCACCTACATTTAATGAGTTAACAGGGGCAAGACATGGGACAGAAACAAGGCAAGAAAGTTTCAGCCACGAAACAGAGGTATGACTCACTCAAAATCTGATTCTCATGATAAGAAAAATGATGGTTGTGTTTACTGTGGGAAACCTGGTCATCATGCTAAAGACTGTTATAAAAGGAAATCTAATGAGTCCAAACAGAAGTTTAGAAAACATAATGGAAATTATGTGACAACTGAAATATCCACCAATGAAGGTTTTAAGAATTTAAAGTTGTTTATTTCAGAAGCTGCATTGACTGCAGAAACTGATGATGAAAAAGCATGGTTCATAGAATGAGGTACCTTTGCCCATATGTCTTGTGTCAAAGAGTGGTTTGATGAATATCATGAGAGCAAAGATGAAACACACATATATTTAGGAGATAATAGATCTCATAAGATTCAGGGTCATGGAGTAATATGTGTGAGATTACCTAATGGCCAAAAGAAACAGATCCATGATGTGTTGTATGTTCTAGGCATAAAAAAGAATTTGATTTATGTTTCTACAATAACTGATCAAAATCTTAATGTAGAATTTATGCGGTCTCACTGTCTTGTGAAGGATATTCAGAATCGTTATAATGTCATAACCATAGAGACAAGAATTGGAGGACTGTTTAAGCTTGATGTCACAAAGTCCACTCATCAAGCATTGACATCTACTACAATGACAACTAAAGAACTATGGCATCGCAGGTATGGGCATCTTAATCAAAATGAATTAGTACTACTTCAGAAGAAATTAATGGTTGAAGGGCTTCCTGTTTTGAAAAATGAGCATCTAGAATGTGAAGCTTGTGCATTAGGTAAACAACATAGGGAAGAATTTCCAGTGCATAAAGAGAAGAAACAGAGAGAATTACTTGAATTAATACATACTGATGTCTGTGGTCCCATGCAAACCTTATCACTTGGTGGTACGACGTACTTTCTTATATTTGTTGATGACAAATCTAGATTTACTTGGGTTTATTTTATAAGGAAAAAGAGGAATGTATTTGAATATTTTAAAGAATTCAAAACTATGGTGGAAAAACAGACAAGCAAATGCATCAAGATACTCAGATTTGATCAAGGTGGAGAATACACCTTAGGAGCCTTTAAAATATACTGCAAAAACAATGGGATCATTCAGCAATTCACAGTGCCTTCTACACCACAACAAAACGGGGTAGCTGAAAGGAAGAACAGGACATTAGTAGAATGTGCTCGCAGCATGTTAAAAGGTAAAAATATCTCTAATGGTTTTTGGGCAGAAGCCATTAACACTGCTGTCTACTTAAAGAATAGAAGTCTAACTAAGATTCTAGATTCAAAAACGCCTTTTGAAGTTCTTTATGGCTCTAAACTTGAAGTTGGTCATTTAAAAATATTTGGTTCAAAGGCATTTGCTCATATTCCCAAAGATGAGAAAAGAAAACTGGATGCAAAATCTGTTAAGTGTACTTTTCTTGGTTATTATGATGATCATAAGGCCTACAAACTGTTTGACCTTAATTCACATAAGCTCATAGCAAGCAGAGATGTGATTTTTCACAAGACTACAAATGAAGAAGTAAGTAAGTATGATGTGTGGCATACTCCTTATGACAATGATGTTCATGTGAAAATTGATATAGATAATGAACAGGAACATGAAAAGGAACAGGTACAACAACAAGGTGAAAGAAACTTAGTGACTCCAACAACTCCTACGCCTCAGAAAAGAAGAGATGAAAGTGCAGAAAGTGGTGGACCACTGAGAAATTATACAAGAACAATTCAGATACCCTCCAGGTATAAAGACTATGCTTTGATGACACAAGTAATGAATGTTGTAGAACCTACTTCTTATGAACAAGCCAAAACTCATAAGGACTGGAATAATGCAATGAATGAAGAATATGAATCAATAATGAAGAATGACACTTGGGAATTAACTGAGCTACCTAAAAAACAAAGTTCCCATAGGATGTAAATGGCTGTATAAAACCAAATTTAATGCAGATGGAAGTGTTGACAAATATAAGGCCAGATTAGTTGCAAAAGGGTATTCACGAAAGGAAGGAATTGATTATGAAGACACCTTTGCACCTGTAGCTAAGTTAAATACAATTAGAGTCATGATTGCATTAGCTACACAATACAATTGGAAAGTTCATCAATTAGATGTTAAATCTGCTTTTCTGAATGGTGATTTAAAAGAAGAACTTTATTTGGTTCAGCCTGAAGGATTTATAAAGAAAGGGGAAGAAGATCTTGTCTGTAAACTCAAGAAAGCTTTATATGGTTTGAAACAAGCACCTAGATCTTGGTATATTAAATTGATTCGTTCTTTTCCTAGAAAGGTTTTGTGAAAAGAAAAAATGATCCTAATCTGTATGTTAAAAAGGATGAAAATGGAAATGTTGCTTTGATATCCCTATATGTTGATGATTTGATTATCACTGGTAGTGCTTCTCATTTGATTGAAGATATTAAGATTCAGTTAGCACAGATATTTGAAATGAAGGATCTTGGTGAAATACATTATTGTTTAGGTCTGGAAATATGGAGAGAAGGGAGTAAAACAATTGTCACTCAAAGCAAATATTCAAAGGAGATTCTAGAAAGATTCAATATGAGTGATAGCAGGGCAGTATCAACACCTTTAGAACAGAATGTTAAGTTATCTAGTCTTGATGAAACTAAAGAGGAAAATGGTGTTCTGTATCGTCAGTTGGTGGGAAGTTTAAACTATCTTACCACTAACAGACCAAACTTAGCATATTCTGTTAGCATCCTGAGTCAGTTCATGGCTAAACCACTGGAAAGCCACTGGATAGCTGCAAAGAAAGTCCTTCGATATCTAAAAGGAACTGTTAATTTTGGTATTATGTATACTGATAATTGTGATGTTGAGTTGACAGGTTACTTTGATTCAGATTGGGATGGAAATCCTGATGACAGGAAATCAACCTCAGGATATGCATTCAACATAGGTACAGGGGTCGTATCATGGAGCAGTAAGAAACAACCAACTGTTTCTTTATCATCAACATAAGCTGAATATAAAGCTCTATGCCATGCTATTTGTGAAGTTGTTTGGTTAAGGAGAATTCTTGAAGATATTGACAACAAGCAAATGAAGCCAACTATTCTCAAATGTGACAATCAAAGCTATATTAAATTGGCATACAATCCAATGTATAATTCCAGAACCAAGCATATTGAAATTCAACATCATTTTGTAAGAGAAAATATACAAGAGAAGGAAATTGAATTGACCTACTGTAATACCACTGACAATGTGGTTGACATCTTTACCAAGCCTCTTGGAAAGATGAGTTTCGAAGAATGTAGGAAACAATTAAGTGTGGTAGAAAATCCATTTCTCCATTAAGGGGGAGTGTTGAAATAATAATGTCAAATTACCATATTTAGTATATTGTTAGATTGATAAGTTACGTGTTGATTGAGATCTGTTGAGATCCTCCTTTTAGGAGTTTGTTAAACAACTACCAGAGCTATATATTGTAACCTCTATTTTCATAAATAATATAAGCTCTGTTCTATTCTGCATTTTGTATTGTATTTCATTTGCAGCGTCTGTGGTTATTAATTCTATTATTGTTCATGCAAAGGTAAAACCTTAGTCTCTTGGCTTATCTATGATTTCATCTTTGATGCTAAAATATGTGGGATAGTAGCTTTTGTTGGAGCTCTCACTGTATGTTGTTCTTTATTATCATTGCAGGAGCCATGTGGCCATACATTTATCTCGAGTTGTGGACACACATAGCTTATCCATGGTTTGGGGTTGGTTTTTGACATGCAGCTCGATTTAGCAATGGTTTGGTTGGGACTTATATTATGGATTATAACGCAATACAATGGTTACGGTTCACAACTCTGTTATGGATAATGGTACAGAAAATTAAGAGCACGTAGCTCCTCTATACAAGGATTGAGTTTCGATTTTAGCAATGGTAGTTTGGTTTCACTGGAGGAGCTATAGTTGATATCTCTGCATCAACTTAACCGAATGCAGCAAATTGCGAATCAAATCTTCTTGCAGGTGAAGAGACGTAGAGATCTAGCTGCGATAGAAAATGAGTGTTTGAATAAAAAATCTAACCCAATGCTGTGCTAATTTTAGCAATATTTTACACTGGCACCAGCCAACATATCCTGTGGCTGAACTAGAGTTAAGTTTGTATTTATATATGAGATTAAATCGAGGCTGGTTGCCAAAATCGAGGGTAACATTTTACAGGACCTGCCATGGAGTCTTCCCTTGAAATTTACGTTATCTAGCTGTTTGTGCAAGGAATGGGTGGGCCGCAGGTAATTGGGACCCATTTGGAGTAAGGCTTTGCTAAATCTTTGTTTTCCTCAATAGATAATAGAGGGATCAAGATAGAGGGAACTTTAAGCTAGTTTAAAAAATGCAATAATCGTGTCTTTGAAGCAAACTGCAGAGTACATTCATTTGTGAAAGACCCGCGTCATATTTTAAAAAGGTAATGGTAAAGGCATTTAATTCAAATATGTTATTTTAAAAAGGGGAATGGTAAATGGTTAAGGCATTTAATTCAAATATGTTATGTTATAAAAGGTGGAGCTCACGTCATTTAAAGGGGGAGATGTGATAGTTTTTATAGAGGCTTTATTTATAGTTTTGTTTTGTTGATCGTTCTTATTTATTGCTAACCATATGTATGTGAAAAATGAATAAGATCACACATAAGCGGACAAAATTTACAAGTAAATAAAAATGATAATGAATTGACTACCATAATGTTAGGATCTTGTTAATGAATTGTAAGTAGTATAATCATGACAACTAAGGATATGGTAAGGAAGCTTACCCATTCTTCATCCAACACAGGGAATACCCATGCATCAAACATTGTCATCGGGATTGACTCTTAGCCTTGGATAAAGTATATACTAGTCATAAGTGTCGAAGGCACAATGCTCTGAATTTCACCGAGGAAGACATTAACTCTTGTCAACACTTACACCCCCTTAAATCTGAATTTCACTAAGGAAGACATTAACTCTTGTCAATAGTTAAACCCTTAAATCTGAATTTCACCGAGGAAGACATTAACTCTTGTCAACAGTTAAACCCTTAAATTGCAAATATAGTCGATGAAAAGAACACAAATTATATCTGTAATATTTTTACATACACTTGATGAAACCTGCAAAATAATTCAATGGTTAAAATAGATGGAGAATTAAAACAAATGGTTAGGCTGGTTGTAGGCATATAAGTTAAACTAAGACAAGAGATTGATCTTAGCAAAACAAGAGTCATTAACAACATCATAGAAAAAAGTATTAACATTATATTCCTAACCTGAAGAGGTAATAGCCAAGGGAAAAGGCTGGTCAAAGATTCCCCTTAGAAAATTCTATATTACTGGAACGACCAACCTTTAGTTAACAAATCATCACTTCTAACCTGCAATAATGCGATTAATAATGTTAGGTACAGGTTGATAAATTTTTAATCATATCTTCGTTAATTAATATTGACACTAGGATAAAACCTAATAAAAAGATACATGTGTTCCTTTAGGGTGGTAGTCTACACGATAATGAAAAAAGATGAGATGTAAACTTTATGATATTTTTTATGCCTAATAATGCAAGAATGCAACTATGGGAGACTATTTAATGTCATCAGTTATCACTCTTTCCCGAATCTCGATTGAAGAACAAATCGTGACAAGTCAACATCAATTATTTGAGCCCGGGCACACATGCAACCTGCCCATGCATGCATGCAACATGGTAGAAGTCATTCAAACTCCAAGCTGCCCCACACGTATGCAATCCAAGCTGCCCTTCATGTATGCAACATGGGGTCTGTACAATTCCAAGCACAAAGACAACTTACCTTCGCCAGATACAGAAGTAGCGGTTGAGGTTGAATTATATTTTCTTGATGTGATTGTATCCAATGTTTGCAATGATTGCATGCAATTAAATTCCAAGATTCAATTTGTTCACTTATAAATCTTATGAAATACATTAGTTTATCGATGTATGCATACATTTATACACTCATCATTCACTATTCATAACTATTGAATTATAATAAAAATACACTTGTACGCACATTCAACAATCAATTGTCATTCAATAATCAATTCTAAGCAGGGATGGTAAATCCCTCTATTCATTGTTTATTCGAGTTCTTTAATCCATTTAACATCTCTTATTTAATGATACACCATAATTTTGTTTTGCAGAGTGTCGGATCAAATGGACGCATTTATTAGCTAGTAGATTTTTACTCATCACCTTTCTCCCATGTTTTTTTTCAAATCTAAAGGTAAGGACCGATTATTGTTCTAAATGTATTTTATTCACCAAGGTTTGTTTCTTATTGAAGGTTTGATTCAAATGAGTAAGCACTGCGCCTGCTTGCCTTTATAGTATACTTTCATTTCCTGAACCAAGATTGTATATTCAGTTACTTCACACACTAATTAACTTAAAATCAAAGCCATCTATTCAATTCTTGAATGAAAGAGACATGTTTCTCCCAGCAAAGTCAATAATCTCATGCTTTGTTTTTTACATTTATGAACACGGTTATATGATATTATATTAGTTATTTTAATAACATCATATATATATTTTTACATGTTGAAAAATAAAGATTATCACTGGGAAACCCAAAAAATGCGACAAAAGCTTGAGTTTACAGACATGCTTCTCTCAACAAATTAAATAATTTCATGCTTTGTTTTTTTTACATTTACGAACACAGTTCATATGATATGATATTATTTATTTTAATAACATCATATACATTCTTACATTTTAAAAAATAAAGAATATGATTGGGAAACCCAAAAAATGCTAAGACAAAAGCTTGAGTTTTGTTAGTCTGAATGAATCATCGTTCATCGCTCAGCTTAAAATAGATTTGTATCCAACAATGTAATCACTAAACTATCTCAATGCCATGGGAAGTTGCAAATTCTTAAAAGAGAAGGTGTGGATTTCAAAAACATGGCAATGCAATCTAGATTTAATTTTATTATCCATCCTCTATGGTTCCCATGGAGACCAATGCTTTGCTGACATTTCCTATGGCTTTAGTTGTGGATTCAATATCCTTAGAAATGTACTCCATTGTATTAAGATGCTTGGCATTCTTTGCAATAATTATCTGTAGAGAAGAGACTACTTCAAAATTGTATATATATCTAAACTTTCAATTATTATCTTTTGTTAGTGGAACATACAATCTTGATTTGGGCCAAAATCACATAAATAACTATATATAAAGATAACAATCAAGTCAACAAAAATTCTGATGAAAACGATAAATGTATGTAAACAAGCAATGATGTGCATTAATACCTTTTTTTTTTCACACAAAAAAGTACTTACTTACTATTAATACGAGTAATAGTATGATGGAATACAATGGCGCCAGCTAGAGCCAATATAGGTCACATGGTTCCAACCAAAACAAACTGTCCCGAAAAACAAAGGATACATGATAAAAGATTGACCAAATTACACTGGGTCAATCTTTAAACAGAAAGAAATAAATGTCCATAACATGTCCATAACAATACCAGGAAAAGGGCACAAAACAAAAAATAGAACACAGAGCATAATCGCCTCCAACGAGGTAGACTGAAAAAACCACCATCATTAAGGATTTGCAAGGAGACACCAGTCAACATCCAAAAATAACAAAAAGAAACTCATGCCAAGCATATCAGAAAAATGCAAGTGATGACCGGTCCAATAAAAGATCATCACCCCATTCCTCCATGAAAATAGTACCCTCTGGAATAGTAAGAGCCAATTTGGAAAGCTGATCAGCCAAAGCATTAAACTTTCGATAAACATTAACAAAGGAAATGTGGCCAAAATAGTTGATGAGGCGACGGTGTCGGTCAACTAGAAATCTAGCTGGATGATCTTTAAAGAGCACTCCTAACAGGCCCGAGAGATAATGACATTTTAGTCCCCTCTCACCAATGACAGCTGGATATGTCGCATCGAAGAGACATGAAGCAATAACCAAAGGGCAATAAGCTCACTCTTTGTGTTGGATCCCACACCACAGTTCATCCATATATGCAACCAATGTGTGCCCAAAAAATACACAACCACCCCAGCACCATTGTTCAAAGAGCCAGATTGGGAGGCCCCATTGAAAGCACCCCATGGATAAGAAGGGACAGCTGCAGGAGCATGTTGAAGTTGGCGATTACCAAGAGCAACAATCCTGTCTAGAACACCACCAGCTTCATGATAAGAAGCCATGACTTTACAGTAGATCCAGTGTGGGTTAGGTTCCTTTCCCTGAAAAATTTTCATGTTCCGGGCCTGCTAAATTCCCCAAGCCATGTAGATAGGTAAGGTAGTCAAAGTGGAGCCAGCAGTAGACCAGGAGTGAACATTGTCCACAAAATCAGGTAGATTCCAAGGAGGTGTGTGCCCAAACCATGAGCAGACATATCCCCATACGACGCCGGAGAAGGTGCAAGAAAAAAACAGGTGGTTTATTGACTCCTCAGCAGCTCCACATAAAGAACACCAATTGGGGCCAACCCAACCGTGTTTGGTCAAATTGTCCACAGTTAGGATATGGTTGTAAAAAATTAACCAAAGAAAACAATTAAGCTTATGCGGAATATGCCACCGCCAAATAATGACATGCCACCACTGTGCAGGTCTATGTCCACAGTCGAACAAAGAGGAATATACAACACACGCCGAAACCGATCCAGAAACCGTGTCCCAGGTGTTAGAAATTTTATGATATATTACAGTACATAGTGTAGTTATCTAGAAGCCCTTTAGATTAACTTGTGTCGAAAATTGAAATTCAAAAATGTTTTCCACAAAGTATATAGACTATAAAAGTAATCTGTTTCTTTTTATCATAAGAAAGAGGAACATTATATAACAATAATGTAGAGCTCAAAGAGCTTTTGAGTTATGCTTGGAACAAAAGTAATACATCAAATGATTTCCAATTATAATTGTTTAAGATTTTTTTAAATAAAAAAATTATTCATTTGTATGCATTTTGAATAATGGTTTTGATTAATGGTCCAATTACATTTTCTTCTTTGGCTTACTACAAAGAAATTTCCAAAACACATATTTTCCATTGATAGGAGGTATTTATAGTAGTATGTATAATCTAGTTCATACATCCATTTTATATAACCATTAAATTAGAAGGAGGTATGTATGATTTGGAATGTTTTAATGTGACGGGTTTTTGCATTTTTTATATCTAGTTTTTAATTATGTTTTCTGAGTTTTCAAAGATTTCATTGTCATGAGTAAGAGATTTACAGCTTAGTTAGCTGCTATTTTTTATGTTTAATATTTAATTTATCGATATTGCAAGTTAAAATGTATGTTGCTAATTCATTTTTTTCTAAAATTTACACCTACACAACCTTTAAGATACTTAAACTTTTAAATATTAACATTTAATATATATAATTTTAAGATACTTAAAATTTTAAATATTAACATTTAATATACATTGGCATGGGTATGATTTTTATGTTGTATATAAATTTATTTAGAAATTATTTTATTTAAAAATAATGTTGAATAATTTATTATTTTCTATTTTCTATTAAAACGGAGGGACTAAGCTGTATGCAGCTCTTGTTTAGATGAAATCTATAAACATGATTTAAATACCACATAATTAAAATTTAAAAAAAAATCCAAATAATTCGGGTCAAAAATTTGTAAATTAAAAGAATCTTCGAATATTTGACTTTGTTAAAAATTACTAAACAACAACAACATTAAATACACTAAGTTATTTATACTTATTGAACGCTGTTAAAATTTTGGCTAAAAATTACTATTTTCATATTTGAAGACGTTTTAGTTAGCCTTATACAGTTCCGTGGAAAATTGCAAAAGATAACAGAATAACATTAAAAAAAAGCTTATGTCAGAGAGTTTGTACTTGTCTAAAAAGCTACACAGAAACGCCAATTGAGACTACGGAATTGTTTTAGAACACAATAAAGGGAAAAGACTTGGGAAGGAAGATGAGGCTCATTTCATTAAATTTGCAGGAACTCCTACCCGCGGACTGCTAATTTTTCGGGTGAGTTGAGAGGCTGAAGCAGGTGACTGTGGGAAAGCCAACACATGAACATGAGAAAGGCGTTGCTGCCGAAAATGTCAGAAACAATTCATTTATTTTTTCTGTAACATGCCATGTGCACGCCCGCCAGCTTTGAAAAACAACATGGTTTTAATGATAGGATGATGGGGCCCATTCTGCTATGGTTGCCTTCCAGATACTTAATGTTCCACCTGCAAGTATTTAAAATCTTTGAATGCAAGTATTGACTTGAGGCGCGAGGGAGTCATACTAGATTCCATGGACTGGAGTTAAGCCGATTGAGTGGGAGTGGGTTGGGTTTAACCCAGTTAACTGACATCATACCGGATTTTTTCTTCCACCCATCGGGAGCAGTATAAGCTTTAAATAAAACGCTCTGGATTCGTTTGAATCTTTTAGAAGAATTGTTGTTGAAATCGTAATTTGGAGTGTTCAAATTGTAATTTCGGTCATCTGGGTCGTTGATCGATGAAATTGCAGAAATAACAATTTTTAGGAACAATTTTAACTGGTTTTTGTTAAAAAAACACCGGAAAACAAGGGATCTATTTTTAAAGTAACAACCAAATAAGACACCAATTTGATGTATGAAAACTCTTTATTTGTAGGACAATGAACCCCTATGCGCAGCTATTTAACCACTAATGTAAATAAATTTTACTACTAAAGTATATAAAATCAAAAAAAGTTGAGTAAAACTTAACTCACAACATTTTATGGAAGTAAATTAGTGTGTTATGTGTAACTCTTTTAAAAGTACACGTTAAGTTTTTATGAATAAAATTATTATAATTTTAATAGATTGTTTTTTCAACGGATATAGTTTTAATAGATATTAAGTCGAATCTGAGAAAGGATTGATATTAAAAGAAAATTAATTAAAAAATTATTTTATTTTTAAATAAATTTATTTAAAAATTCATATCACAAATCACTTTTTACCTTGCCAAAATCTTAGCACGTAAATGTTCTATAGGAAAACAAAAAATAAAAATAATACAGTAAGATTAGAATGAAATGGAGGTAAGAGTGTAGGCGTTTAGATTAAAAATTGGAATCACTTTAATTCACTCAAATTTATTTTAGTGAAGATTATTTTAAAATATTCACGCAAATGTGTTTTAGAGTTCAAATGAAACTAGCAAATTTTGCTCTAGAAGGTGTGAAGGAGTGTTTAAAGGAAAAATAAATGAAAAGTAGGTTGAGAGGTTGAATGTTTGCAATTTTTCTTAATATTTAAAGGAGTAGTATAGTTATTCTATTTTTCGATTTACTTTACGGTGGGTAAAATGAGACAAAATAAACCCTAAGGAAAATAATTTCATTTTATTGTGCATGCATAGAATAAATTTTATCCTAAGTCAAGTGGAGAAATTATTTTTAATTAATTTTTGTAATTAGAATTGCTAATATGTGTGCAAGCTGGCCAAGAGGGAACCCTCATGAGGATAAGGTTGCTAAATGGAATTGGAGGTAAGAAAAATAGCAAAAGATGAAAAGAAGGGGGAAGGTGTAAGAAGTTTCCAAAAGAAAGAAATTAGAAATATCTATGAAAATCTAAGGAGGGTGCAGTTTCTAAAAGGGAGCTCAATTTACAAAGCAGGAAACTCTAAAAAAGCAAGAAACATCTTGAAACAAAGGGGGGCACAGTTTCTAAAGGAAATAAAATCTTGTAAGGAAAAAGCAAGGAATGTATATCCACTCATGGGTGGCCCATGTGGAAGGGTTCTCACAGGTCACCAAGCTATTCAACTTGCTCACTGGGTCACCCTAAAATTCTATAAAAGAATCATTTCAACTCCAATTCACATCTTTTGACAATTTTGTAATTGAATGTGAGAGCTATAGCTCCTCTTGTTGAGTGATGTGCCTCAACCTTGCTTTGGGTGATGCTCCCCTTAGCCATTTTTTTTCTAGTCTCTCCTCCACCCTCTCTGGAAGGTATTGAAGACTAATTTGAAGCCATTGAAGACTAATATGGATCCATTAAATATTTATCTGAAGTTGGGATCGAATTGCTTCAAGCATCCAATTCAAAATCTCTACTCATTCCCCTCATTCATTGGGGAACAATGTGGAAGGGCTGAAATAGAGATTCCGGATTCAACACTTCTGAGCAATTATGGGTTTTGAGACCTATTCCATTTCATCCGGAGGATAATTTCCAGTAATAAATTCATTTTTTCTTGTTGAAAAAGGTGTCTGGATGACCAAGATACAACCATTCTCTCTAGAGCCAAAAGGTTTCAATGTCAAGGAGCGCACGTGTGAAGTTTCAGCTGATGAATGCGCCCCTTAGGAGATCATGAAGTCTAGCACGCAAATCATCTATAGTAACTATCTTATCTACAGATCCATATCATTCCAATATTGAATATTCTAAAGCTTCAAGAATGTGATCATTAGACAGAGTGCCCTTGGAGAGAGTATTGGAGGATTTCATCAGAATGAGGTGCTCCATTTCAGTGGAGAAGTTTAGTGCAACTCAGAAGGTCCTATGTGCATCCCATATATATTTAATATCTCTAATATCATCCTCATATCCATTCTAGTGCAACCTTCCATATATTCCTCCTCTTCTCATGCCCATTTTCTCATTAATGTAAGAATTTCTAGCATTGAAGATGCATTGAAGGTATGAATGTTAAATTATCTCTATTATCTATTCAAGACCACTTATTTCGACTAGATGTTGTCCAATATATTGTAGAAGAACCCTACTTTATTCCAAAACTGATATTTGTAAGATTATGAGGTTATTTGGAACAATTAAATGGAAGACTAGCTCTTTATGCAACAATTAATGACTAGTTTTTCCATTTTGGCCAGTAAATTTTATGTACAAATTTATTTTATGATATGATGGATGTATCAGGTTCCTGAGACAACATTAAATTCCCAGAGACCCTGTTTCTGATAATTTGGACACACCTTAGTTAGTTTGAGGAAGTTTGGAAAATTACTAGCTGAGTAATCCTTCCTAGCGCACTTGACCCTTTTGCTCCCAAACTTCATCTAGAGCCTCTCAATTCTCCATGAAATATGATCCATCATTTATTACAGAGATTAAATCTTGACATACACCCTTGCTTTCATTCAGGAAGTACATATAAGTCTAGTTTTCATATGTTGGTGTGCCCAGGAAGCATTGGAGTAGACTTTAGCCTGCTGATGTTAGAAACATAAATGGCCCTAGTACTTTGTTAAAATTTACTACTAAAAATTTGGCTTACAATTTGATTTTTGAGTTGAGATCCTAGCCTATCCTTAGTTGGTATATTACAGTGGTATCAGAGCACTTTCCTCCACCCATTTTGAAATAAATAAGCACATTGTTGATGAATATTGCAGAACAAATATTCAAAAGTGTAGTATGAGGCTCCTACCAGTGATTGAGGAAAGATTTTGAGCCATACGAAGAAGAGGAAATGTCCTCTGTTGGAGATTTTTATTTGAAGAGGTGTGAAGAAGTTTACTTTGCTGACCATATGTTTGAATATGACATAGGATCTGATCTACCTATGTCTAAATGGGATGGAAAATTTTCACGGTGAAATAATATTAAGGGATGATTCCAATATCTCATGGAATACAATACCTTGAAGAAAGATATAAGGAAGGTTCTTCCTTTCCAAGACTACTGCTCTTTGGAGATGAAGAGATTGTTCAAGGAACCCTAGTGAAAAGAAAATGAAATAAGGATTTCACATATGGTTGACATTGTGTGCAAAGATGTGGGGTTAGTAGTACCGAAGGGAGCCAAAGTTGAGGCACAAGTGAATCACTGTTGTGCTAGCCATTGTAAGGAGGAAATGGATCACTCTCTCTCTCTCCGAGCAAGGAAGAGGGAAGTACCAAGAATAAGCATGATAGAAGTTCTGATTTTTACCGCAGCCATGTTTACTTCCAGCCACATGATCCATTAGAAGGTAAGCATATGCCACTTGCATGTGAAGGTTGCAGAATAAAGAGCATCTATGAGAAGAGCAAGTCACTACAAGTGACTGCAATGGAGAAGAAAGATTCCATGAGGAAGAGTGTAAGTTAGAAGAATACAAGGAGACAATTCTCATTGATGAGGTATGTACATCACATGATCATAATGGCGCCACCACTTGTGCTAATTATTATCACCCAGAGGTTGGTGACAATATGGACTTCGGTAGAGGAGGAACCACTATTGGTTGCTCAATTTCTTGTGAAGCATATATTGTTGGATGCTTCATTTATGATAGAGTATATAATGATGGGTACTCTCATATCTATGTTGGTGACATGGAGATCCTCATTGATGAATATGTTGTGAGAACAAGTTCCTTGGAGAAAGAAGAAGGCCTTGCAGTAGCAGAAGTTGAAACAAAGAAATTGGTGGAAGGACAAACCACCATAATTCCATCACACAAGAAGGATAACATAACACATGGTAATTTATTCAATTATGGTTTTTATGTGCCTATGTGTCAATTTGATGTGGCATCCACTTCCGGTGAGAAGGTTGGCTTGGTTGATCCCTCAAGTGTTGGGGTTCATGAATTGGAGAAAGCTGAAATTTAGAGAGAAAGTTTTTCTGGTGCACGATATATGAATGAGCACCCAAGTTGCGACCTAAGTTATGTTTTTAATGATATAAAAGATGAATATTTTGCAGCATCAAGAGATGGATCAGATTTCAAAACTTCGATGGAACTTCATGAAGTTGATCCCAGAAAGATAGAAGAAGAGGAGGTTCATCTGCCAGAACCTCATTTCCTTGAAGGGACACTAAAGATGAATGAATACAAGATCAAAGAAGACATTCAAATCCTCAATGAAACCCATGACTTAATGAAAAATATTCATTGGAAGTTGGGGGAGCAATCTTCCATGAGGGACATGGAGGTGTTTCAGAAATCCATGACAAGCATTAGGGGAAATTTGCTATACTTGCTTTCTGACAAAGACAATCTGCTTGAGCTTGTGGATTTGTTTCATGGGGAATCCTTGAAGGATGAAGAGGATATTTGCAATCTCACAAAAGATTTGATGACCGCCTAAGATTCCTTGTGTTGATGTATATGTAACTTCGGAATGTATTTCACCCATGTATTTCATATATGTATTTTGTACTCCTATAGAGATGGCATTATTCCTCTATACGGAAGTGTTTGTATTCCTATAGAGATGTTATTATTCCTCTATACGGAAGTGTCATCATTTATATTATAAGTGTCGTAACTTATACTTGATGGGTTATTAGACCACCTTGTTGGGGTCGGCCCTGTATAAGTCATGTGGGTCAAAGGGTTATTAGACCACCCTATTGGGGGTCGACCATGTGGTTCAAAGGGTTATTAGACCACCAAGTGTGGGATCGGCCCGGATTAAGTTAACCATGAGTTAAGCTAGACATGTAGGCCCCATTAGTTTATTGGGCAGGACAGAACAAGTATAAATAGAGATCGGGAGATCTCTATTTGATCATTCATTCACACACTTCTCTCATTCGGAAAGTGGCGCACTTATGAGTAGGAGGCTCTGCTGCTAGGAGAAGACTATCTCTTGTATTCTGGTTGTATCATTGCTCTATCTATCTCTGAGGAAGTTATTGGGGTTTTTCACCTTTATGGTTTTCCCCAAGTAAACTCTGTGTCTATTGCGTGCTTGCATTATTGTGTCCATGATTGATATGCTGTAGATTTGCTGTACATGTTGTTCTCTCAGTTAAGATACTAGATCAGATTGAATTAAATTTTGAAAATTTAACATGGTATCAGAGATAGCCTGAAAGAAGGCATGATATGGCATGTATGACACTTGTTGCACTTACAATGCTAGCGCTTGATATAGCAAAAACCAATCATCGTAGAACGTTCACTATAAATCCATTTTGGCAAATTTTTTGGATCTGAAATTGTTACATGTCGAAGCTAAGATCCCCATGTACCTTGTGTCCAAAGGAAAACCTCTAATTCATTGTACTTTGTGATTTATGATCTGTACAATATAGGGTTTCTGCCTCTTCCAGATCTCAGTCATAAACAAGTGACCTTGGAAAAAAGGTCATAACTTGGGCTAGGAAGCTCCAAATGAAATTTCGTAAAATATGATAGGTAGTACACAGACTGTACTATCTCAGGAAACGTGTTCAGAGGATGAAGTTGAAACAGTGACATGTGGCACGCCGTACAAGTTATCTCTCTTGTTTTATCCCATAAACAGGTCACGTTTCGACACTTGGCATAACTCTCTCTTAGAGAATCCAATTGAGGTCAAACCTATCGGGGTGGAAAGATGACAGGTCAGGCTACCACAAAAATATTTTTCAGACCCTGTGGATTGAAAAGTGCGGAGTTACACTAGAAACAATCAGGTACGTATTTATGTCAAAACAGAATTATTTTTTAGCACCTTCATTCATGGCTTCCGGAATTTAGGGTTTCGGAGAAAGTTGGAATTTTTGTAATCGAAGACTACGGCTAAATGATACTCATCAAAATAGAAATTTAGAGACCAAGATCATAATTTTTGGTTGGGCATAAGATCGGGCTTGATCAGACCCTAGTTCGGGACTTTGATTGGAAAAGTGGAAAATTAGGGCTTCTGCAAAAATGGGAATTTTTGAAATTTGTGACCACGGCTGGAAGCTCCTCAGAAAAATAGAAGCTTAGAGATTTGGATCAAACCTTTTGATTGGGAAGAAGAGTGGGATTCATCAAACCCTAGCTCGGGGTCACGTCCAGTGAATCTGGAAGTTTCAAAGGCAAAATTGAGGAGTGAAACTTTGCAGTTTTCAAATTTTGAATATACCAGCTTGATCAGCTCATCAAGGCGCATATTTCTATCCTTTCGGAAGTTTGAAATTCAAAGTTTGAATTTTTGGGGTTTCTCTGACAAACCCTAATCCAGCTCCAGGTCCAGTTCTTGCAAATCAAGTGGATTGGGTTAATCCTAGAAGAAGATGGATTGGTCACCTGCATAAGTGAAGAAGTTCATGTCTCAGAGGGAGATGAGGCAAAGGCCTTCCATAAGAAGATTAGAAGCAATCTTGATAGGTATGGCTTATAGGTATGTTTCAAATTCTGTTCATGGTTAAGTTTATGATATGTTTGTCTTCATATCATTACAGTACAATCTTGATTAATTACTAGACTTTTCGTATCACCTTAATAGAAGATATTCATTGATTAAGGTTTTGACACTTATGATTGTACTAATGCATTGTGATGTTGTATGAGGTTTATGTTGTTCGCTAACATAAAAGGTACACCAGGAAAGGCAAATCATGTTCTACTTCAAGAAAATATGATCATGGTGACATGAAGACAAAGATTCATCCATTGTCATGGATCACATAGAAGATCTACTTACGAGGTATGTATAACTTGGTTCTACAATGGTTTACTTATGAGACATGCAGGTTACTAGCACAAGTCACTGAAGAGAACCAGAAGACATTATGAGGGTATGTCAGACATAACTAGCTAGCATGCTAATCCAAGTATGTTTTTCCTATATCAAGCTAGAATCCTACCTTGTGTTAGGATCTTATACTGTTGTGTTGTTGATAATGATGTTTCTTACCATAATTGATGATATGACTAACTAGAAGAATCATGAAGGTATATGTTTGAGTAATCACGGGTTTATGCATTGATGATTTAACTAATCAGAAGAGTCCTATGATCAAATAAGAATATGCATGATTAAAAGAAGACTTCCCTGAAACCTTGAATACTAATGTTTATTATCTGTGAATGATCATGACTATACATGTTTAAGATTATTGTGTTTTGATAGTATTAAGATTATACTAATAAATGTGTGATTATGTATGAGACCTCAAGGATAACACAATGATGATACTAATAAGCATGCATAGTGATTAAGGATGGATATAAGTTCAAGGATAGGTAATCTAGGAAGCAAAGGTTAAGAGAGAGCACACTCCAGTTGTTCCTGCAAGAAAGCAAAGGAGCACACTTCAATAGTTTCTGCAAGGATGCATATATTCAGAGGGAGTTGACCACTTCTCATAATCCACATCAGAATGGAGTTGCAAAGATTCAGAGGGAATCCACCTAGAAACCAAACAAAGATAAGTATTTGAATTGTCATTTCTTACATAATGTTATTCAATGATGTATATGCTTATGTTCTTAGAATTAGATTGTGTATTATGCATATTAGAATAGTTGCATTGATGAACAATATACTACTAATATACATGGGTAAGTGGCCTATGGCACTGTACAACATTCCATTGCTACTTATCTAGAATGAAACCTCTTTGCTGACATGTTGGGAGTTGTGCACACTCTTAACAATGTTCTGGTAGAGATTGGAAGGCATCTAGAAAGTTACGGAATATGGATAATGTTGTATTGAAGCATTGGCTAAGATAATTGCATGACTGTATGACATATTTCTTTATGTGTAAGAATTTGTTTTGAAAACTACAAGATGTTTTCTAATCATGCAATTTAACTTGTTGTGTAGGAAAGATCGTATACCATCACCTACAAAAGAAGGACTACAACATTTGTTCAGCAACAAAGTTATCTATTGAAAATATTGAAGATATTGAAGTTCCCATGATCTGGGAAGAATGCCATGATTGAGGAGTACCAGTCGATCATGAAGATGTTTGGGATGCAGTCCCAAAGGGTAGTCTGTAGTGACTTCCAAGAGGATCTACAAGATCAAGCATGCTGCAGGTGGTAGCATAGAGACATTTGCTCCTGTAGCCTGATACACTTCCATTAGATCCGTGCTTGCTCTGGCTGCAGTGATGAAGTGGAAGATACACCAGATGGATTTCAAGACATCCTTCTTGAATGGTGTAGTTGAAGAAGAAGTGTATGTGGAGAAGTCACTTGGTTCTGAGACACATGACAGGGAGTCATATATGTGCAGAACTTGGTATGGTAGGATAGACAACTTTCTATCCAGTTTGGGATTTACCAAGAGTAAAGCGGATTCCAACCTTTACTACGAGGTTGAGGAAGGCAATCCAGTAATACTACTATTGTATGTGGATGACCTATTTGTAACAGGTGATGATAGATTGATTGCCGACATGCAGTGGAAGCTTTTTGCCGAGTTCGAGATGAAGAACTTGGGGATGATGCACTATTTTTTTTTGGCATGGAGGTGTGGCAGAGTGCAGATGGAATCTTCCTTGAACAAGGGAAGTATGCAGTAGAGATCCTGAAGAGGTTCGAGATGATGGACTGCAAGGTTATGGCCACACCTATGGCATCGAACCTGAAGCTTCTGTGTGATGCTCCATCTAATCCAGTTGATGTCACGATGTTTCGTCATATGATTGGGTCCTTGATGTACCTGACGAACAAGAGACTAGATATTTGCTTTGCGGTGAACACATTGAGCCAGTTCCTGATGGATCCGAGGAGTGTTCACCTGGTTGCTGTAAAGCATATTCTGAGGTGCCTGAAGGGTACAATTGATTATGGGCTCAAGTATGATGCAAATCAAAAGTTTAACTTGCAGGGTTATGTTGATTCAGATTGGGAAAGCAGTGCTGCAGACAGGAAGAGCACTTCTGGGTGCTGCTTCAGTATGGGATCAGGTGTGATCTCTTGGTTTAGCAGGAAGTAGTCCTGCGTAGCACTAAGTACAACTGAAGCAGAGTATGTTGCGACAGATGAGTAGGTTGTAGATGTATTGACCAAGCCGTTGGCCAAAGTGTAGTTTGAGTACTCTAGAGAGAGGCTTGGTGCACTTCAGATCAAGGTTCCTTCCAAAGGGAAGTGATGAGTCCGGAAGATGCAGATGCACATGAGATTTTCTGACATGGTTGATGTGTTCTCCCTTGGTCGTGATGTAATTGCTGAGCCATTTTTCACATGGTGGTAGATGTGTTCTCCCATGGTGAAAAAGTAATGGCTGGAGCCTTCCCCGAATGGTGGTAGATGTGTTCTCCCATGTCGGTGGTGTAAGTGCTGGATGATGTGCATCTAGGCTGTGCTTCGTGGACGATGAGATGATTTGAAGAGGATGATGCTATGATGATCAGGAGGATCATGGATGATGAGCATCAGGACGATGCTCCAGTTACTACTCTGTATATGTATATGCATCATGTTGGATGCTTATTATGATCAGTTGGATCATTGCATCATGTTGGATGCTTGTTATGATCAATTGGATCATTTATGTATATATGCATCATGTTGGATGCTGGATATGATTAGTTGGATCATTTATGTATGTATGCATCATGTTGGATGCTGGATATGATCAGTTGGATCATTTGTATGTATTTCGTATATGCATCATGTTGGATGCTTGGAGCATGTATTTGTATATGTATCAGGTGGATACTGAGATCATGTATGTTGATATGTATTAGGTGGATACATTGTGTGGTTCATGTATCTATGTATGTATCAGATGGATACATTGTATGATCAGGTAGATCATGTATGATGATATGTATTAGGTACATACTTGGTATGCATCAGGTGGATGCAGTGTATGATCAGGATGATCATAGATGACGAGCTTCGGGATGTTGCTCCAGATGACATGCAGTAGGATGTTGCAGTGATGATGATCAGGATGATCGTGTGTACATTAGGATGATGTATGATGAGTATTAGGATGATACTTTGTGGCCGTGGATCAGGTTGTGTAGATGAGCATGTATGGGAGATCCTATAGGTCGAAGTTGTGTACCCGTAACAGCCTGGGATGCTCTTTGGAGACATTGTTCTGGGAGGACATGTAATTTGTGCCCTGGGAGATTTCAGGTCAGAGTTGTGTACCTGTAACATCCTGAGATTCTCTTGCGAGGTTTTTTCCTATGGCATGTAATTTGTGCCCTGGGAGATTTCAGGTCGGAGTTGTGTACTCGTAACATCCTGAGATGCTCTTTCGAGGTTTTTCCATGACCACATGTAATTTGTGCCCTGGGAGATTTCAGGTTGGAGTTGTGTACCCGTAACATCCTGAGATTCTCTTGCTAGGTTTTGTGGTGACCACATGTAATTTGTGCCCAGGGAGATCCTTCAGGTTGGAGTTGTGTACCCGTAACATCCTAGGATGCTCTTTCGAGGTTTTGTGGTGGGGTCACATGTAATAAGTCTTGGAGATCTGGACAGGATGAAAAAGGCCTCAGATGATCTTTAAGGTTCTTGCTAGTCAAGAGACTCTTTTAAGGTTTTGTGACGCACGTAATAAGTCCTGAGAATTCCACAGTATGGCCAGTGACGATGAAGACCTGTAGGTGGTGGGCCTACATCCAGTATGTAAAAGGACTGGCTTTGTAGAACTTCCTATGACGAGTAGATTTAGAGATTGATTGAGATAGCATCACTAGTGACGATGAAGATGATTCGAGGATGATGATTCGCTAATGATGATCGAGAGAAGAAGACTTGTGCTAGCAGACCTGTGTCGAGAAATACCTTCCTAGTTAAGAGGGAGTGTTGATGTATATGTAACTTCGGAATGTATTTCACCCATGTATTTCATATATGTATTTTGTACTCCTATAGAGATGGCATTATTCCTCTATACGGAAGTGTTTATATTCCTATAGAGATGTTATTATTCCTCTATACGGAAGTGTCATCATTTATATTGTAAGTTTCATAACTTATACTTGATGGGTTATTAGACCACCTTGTTAGGGTCGGCCCTGTATAAGTCATGTGGGTCGAAGGGTTATTTGACCACCCTATTGGGGGTCGGCCATGTGGGTCAAAGGGTTATTAGACCACCAAGTGTGGGGTCATCCTGGATTAAGTTAACCATGGGTTAAGCTAGACATGTAGGCCCCATTAATTTATTGGGAAGGATAGAACAAGTATAAATAGAGATCGATAGATCTCTATTTGATCATTCATTCACACACTTCTCTCATTCGGAAAGTGGCACACTTATGAGGAGGAGGCTCTGCTGCTAGGAGAAGACTATCTCTTGTATTCTGGTTGTATCATTGCTCTATCTATCTCTGAGGAAGTTATTGGGGTTTTTAACCTTTATGGTTTTCCCCAAGTAAACTCTGTGTCGATTGTGTGCTTGCATTATTGTGTCCATGATTGATATGCTATAGATTTGCTGTACATGTTGTTCTCTCAGTTATGATCCTAGATCAGATTGAAGTAAATTCTAAAAATTTAATACCTTGCAGAGCACTCAATGTGCACTCCAAGAATCTAAGATGGAGGTAGTGAAACTTCATGAAAAGTTGCAAAGATCACACCTTCCCTCCTACACACCATTCATCCATATTCACTTGGTTTATTGCATTCATGATCATATGGAGGAACCTCATGAGATGGTGGATCATGAGGATGATTCTATTCTTCATGTTCTTGAGGAGTGTGTAGAGCAATTTAATGAGAACCAAGCACTTGATCTTTCCCAGAGTGAACTTGAGTTGTTCCTCGGAGAGAGTCACTCTTCTATAAAGGAGTTGGATGAGATCACCTCATTTGGACCATCTAGTAATGAAGAAGATGTATCCATAAGTTTTATGAATGAGAGTTGCAGATATATGAGGTTGGTTCACATTTCTATCCCCAAGATCCTAGATTTAGCCACATCAACTGGGGTTGAACATTCGGTGAAGAAATTTTTCTGGTTGATACCACATGTGGAGCAGAAGGATCCCAAAATTTTCCATAATGACTAGGTAAATGCACCATTTGATTCCCAACAACATCCGAGGAATCCACTTGCATTCCCTGATGCCCCTTTCTTTCACTTGCACCAATTGAGTGAATCCAATGGCAGAGATTTGAGCCATTGGAGTTGTGCACTAGTACCATGCTTGGGAGATCATGAGATTTCTATAGATGAGGAAGACTCATCGGATGGAGAAGATACCTGAATGCATTTCACCTAGAACCAGCATCCATCATGATGATATCAATCCATTGGGATCAAGCAGTAGAAAAGTCTATCCACCCATGGATAGATGCATTTCACAGTTTGAGATTCTAGGAGGTAAAAGTTTTTTTTGTAAATTTATTGATGCTCCTACAACTGACATGTTTTTTGATCAGTAGCAGAGGCACGTATTGATTCCATTTTATGCCATTCATACACATATGTATTGGGTGGAAGTGTTGGTTGTGGATCTAGATCTTCTAGTCTCATAGATGATATTGTCTCAGCCGTGTACCCAACTTTATATGATATGCAAAAGGACTGTACACTCGTTCCCCAACCTTGGACAACAGTTTTGCGGACCCATGGTTTTGGGTATCCTGTGGTTTTTTCCCATTGTATTTTTCCTATAAAAGAAAGACATTGTAATACGACTAGGGTAAGATGTATTAGGTATTATGCATTGTAACGATCTCTGATATTGTGAAGAGAGAATGTGAGATAGTGAAGAGGAAGTGCAGTGGATGTGTTGCAAGTTGTATCCATTCATTTGCTGGATGGTATAATAATAAGAACTGGCAATTTTAGTGTGGACATAGCCCATCTTAGGTGAACCACGATATATTGGTATTTCTCTTGTAATGTGTCTGTGTGATTATATTTGCATTTATGTTTATTGTTATTGCTCTTCGATCCTGTTTTTCTAACAATTGGTATCAGAGCTAAAGGTCTATTTGGCAGATAAACCCGTAGGAAACTAGGGTTTCTAGTTCGAGTGGGAGCAATGGCGGAAGAAGAAAATTTTAAGGTCAAGAAATTTAATGGCCAAAACTACCAGTTATGGAAGATGCAAATGGAGGACTATCTGTACCAAAAGGATCTATTCCTACCATTGGGAGGAAGAGCAAAGCAGTCGGTGACTATGAAGGATGAAGAATGGGAGGTTCTTGACAGAAAGGCACTGGGAACAATACGACTGTCCCTGGCTTCGTCGATGGCTTTCAATATCTCAAAATAAAAGACAACAAAAGGTTTGATGAGCGCATTGGGTAAGATGTATAAAAAACCCTTGGCCTCCAACATTAGGTATTTTTAATGAAGCATTTATTTAATATGAAGATGTTTGAAGGTGGATCTGTTGCTGATCATTTAAATGAATTTAATACGGTTACAAATCAACTAAGTTATGTAATGTGAACTTTGATGATGAGGTTAGGGCTCTTCTAATCTTGTGTTCATTGCCAGAAAGATGGAATGGCTTGGTCATGGATGTAAGTAACTCTGTCTCTAGTTCAAACACCTTGATATTTGATGATGTTGTTAGTGTTATTCTTAGTGAGGAAATGCGAAGAAAAAGAACATGTGAGACATCAGGTAATTCGTTGACCATGGAGAGCAGGGGAAGACAAAGGGAAAAAGTAAAGAGCTAAGGTAATCATGGCAAGTCTAAAATGGGAAGATCTAAGTCCATACTAGGAAAAATAGAGTGTTGGAACTGTGGAAAGAAAGGACATCTGAAGAAAGACTGCAGATCTCTAAAGAAGAAAGGAGATGGACAATAGAAAACTACCCAGGAAGCAAATGTAGCAGGTGATGTGTTACAAGATGCTTTGATTCTTGCATTAGATAATACTAGTGATTATTGGGTAGTAGATTCAGGGACTTCATGTCATGCTACACCCCATAGGAAATATTTTCATGATTTTGTTAAAGGTGATTTTGGACATGTCTTATTGAGTGATGATGATCCATGTAAAATTGTTGGAATGGGTAAGGTATGGATAAAATTTAAGAATGGAACTGAATGGCTGCTAAAAGATGTTAGGTATATTCCTGTTATGAAAATAAATCTGATCTCAACAGGATAGTTGGGAGATGGTGGCTGTCTATCTACATTTGGAGAAACGTGGTGGAATATCACTAAAGGATCAATGGTGATAGAAAAAGGAGACAGGGTAGGTACGTTGTATTTATATCCTCATAATACTGACCATTCTATCTCTTTAGCTTCCACAGGAACAGATACAACATTGTGGCATCATAGGCTTGGCCACATGAGTGAGAAGGGGATGCAGATTCTCCACTCAAGGAAGTTGCTGCCATATTTGAAGCAGGTAAGTTTGGAATTTTGTGAGAACTATGTTTATGCAAAATAGAAGAGAGTCAAATTTCTCAGGGTTAGGAAACAAAAAAAGAATGAAAAGTTAGAGCTTGTGCATACATATGTATGGGGACTAGCTCAGGTACAATCTCTTGGTGGCTCTCATTATTATGCCACATTTATTGATGATGCAACTAGAAAAACTTGGGTTTATTGCATTATACATAAATCTGATGTGTTTGCTACTTTTAAAAAGTGGAAAGATTTGGTTGAGAATGAGACAAGGAAAAGGTTGAAGTATCTCAGATCTGGTAATGGAGGTGAGTACTGTGGAAAGGAGTTTGATAGTTATTGTTCATACCATGGTATTTGTAGAGAGAAGACAGTCCCAGGAACACCATAAGAATATGGTGTGTCAGAAATGATGAATAGAACTGTTATCACACAACTTGTAGTTGCCCCTAGTGGTATCCCATCCGGGACGGTAGAGGAGATGGGCAATTAAAGAGGTGACCCAAGAGATGCCACGGTTCCCAATGCAAGGTGGGAATCACGTAAACCGAGGCACTCTTCACTTTAGATCTAGATGAGTCAAGACCTAGGGGGAGACCCTATTACCAATCAAAGATGATTGGGCCCAAACAAAGGTTCCTAGGGATAAGTAAATAGTGAGTTACGGAAACCAATGCAAGGTTAAGTGGACCTAGAAGTTAAAGTATGGTTGATGATGGTTTGAGAGATGATTAGTGTTTCAACCAATATATGATTTAGGCCACATGATTAGTTATGATGACAAGGTATAGTATCATGTATTACACAAGTGGGACCCACTTTCTTGGGATATGTGAAATGGCTTAAAGTAGACCCACAAGGTGAAATTAAGGGATGCAATTGGCACTAGAGGATATGTAATGAGTAGATCTATGGATCTAAACTGAAATTAGGAGTACCCACTTACTGGATCTAAGGTTTGACACAATCCCCAAGGAGTGCGATTTGCTTAAGGAAGACTAGTGCCTTGTTGGATGGGCTAATGGAGTCAAAAGATATGTCAAAGTGTAGATCGGGACACCTAGAGGTCAAGTCAAGTGGGCTAATTGAGATAGAATGGTTGGATCTTGCTAGATCTAGGATTTCATGAAATGACCCAAGTGGACCACAATCCCTTAAAATAAGGAATGCCATTCCCAAGGCAGATCGTCACAAAATGATACTCTAGATATAGGTTTCAAGGTATGGCCATTCCAAATCCACTAAAATCTCAACTACCCAGGTCCTAGAAGTGGGAAAACTCAGTCACCCAAGGAAGTGCGACCTTGCTCAAGGAGGGATAAAAGGTGGATAAGGTGTGTCAAATCAAGTCCAATGGCCACCAAAATGTAGATCCAAGTAGTTTAGGCACTGATCTATGTGGATCTAGAAAATCAAGTCAATCCAAGGGTTAGATCTTACTAGATCTGAGCTTTAAGGTGCCAAGTAATTCAAAAGGGGGTTTTAATCCCTTAAAATGTGGAATGATGCCCACAAGGTAGAAATCACCCAAGTAAAAGTCTATGGGTAGGTTATCAAGTGTGTAGATTTCAAATCAAGTGGGATCTCACCTACCCACATGCTATATCTAACCCAACAAGCCTCTCCAAGGAAGTGCGATTTGGTTCAAGAGGGCTATATTGCCTTGAAAAGTGTGTTAATTTTAACCCAATCACCACCAAACTATAGATCCAACTGGGGGTGGATGCTATAGAGGTGGGTTGTTAAGATATTTTCAAAAGCAAGGCTAGATCTAAGTAGATCTAAGAAAAACAAAAAATGAGGGTTTTAATTAATTAGGGTTTGTGACCAATGAAGAGAGAATGGATGGAAAGAAGCACATACCTTGTAGATCTTACCTCAATTGCTTATGGCCACCTTGCAAATTGATAGAATTCTCCTATGTGTATATTCAAGAGTGAGATCCAAGAGCTCCAACCAAAATGTCCTCCTCCAAGATAGCCAAATCGTCCTCCTCCTACAAGACAAGATCAAAGAAACAAGTCAAGTAAGATGATTATGAAAATGATAGAAAGATGTAATAGAAAGCATCGACTATGTCACGAAGATACAATAATGATACTCCCTGTCACAAGATCAACCCAAGAGAGAATATGTGGATCCCTCCAACAATAACCCTCAAGAAATCGCCCTCCTCTCCACCAATTCGACTTTCCTGCAAGAAAACTTGTAGAAGCACCAAAATCCACAATGATACATAGAATAGATACTGTATACTCGAGATGCAAGAGAATCCACAAGACAAGAGAGATATGTTCCACAAAGAAGTGTTCTATTCGAATATTCCAGAGCTCCAAAGGTGAGCTATACAATAGGGGGTCTCCTCCTTATATAAGATAATAAATACCAAAACCCTATACCAATTTACAATACTACATCAAATGAGTGGTTGAGATTAAAAGATCTCAATACATGATCAATGGCTAATAATGAATCATAACAATATATCACATGGATCACCCAATATAATGATGACGTCATAGTCTAAAATAGTCATGGAGGATGACGTGATCCACTAGAGGGGGTAAACGTACCAAAGCCCACCTCATAATGACTAGGACATGACATAAGAAGCACATGGTGGGGCTAGGAGGCATCAATCCTTACTAGCTCATCCCCAAGGCAGAGTAAAATAATAAAATATGTCCAAGATAATATAAATGATCAAATCTATTCTCAAAATCTGTGACAGACAAGCAATAAAAGACCTCCTGTGATCGTTGTGGGCCTACCCACATGGTGAAAACTGGCTGGAAGATAGTGGGATCACCCTGGAAGACCTCTGTGAAAACCAAATGCCAAAACCTTGCCTCAATTTCCCAAATCAAATTCCTCAGTGACCACTTTATCCCATTTTTTAACTGTCTCGGTAATTGTGAAAGTGCCAAAACTGCCTCCTAGGGCATCTACGTTGTCCAACTGAGCCCACCAGGCTCTCCATAAGGGGGGGTAAATGGTAATAACAAGTGGTTGTACCACCCCCTCCTCATACAGCGCCCTAGGTGAACTGGCCTCTCATGGCCCCTGCTGCTCAGGTTGGGAAATTAGCCCCAAATCTGGTCAACAAGTGTAAAAATGCATCAATCACTATCAGAAGTGCTCGGAACTGAAAGATAAGTGTCTCATTGGATCCAGAAGACCCAAATCCACTAGGAATGTGTACTCATACACCATGGGTTTCCCTAATGGGCCAGCTGTAGGGTCCACCATATATGGACAGTGCATAATCTCATGATCTGAAGTAATAATAAAATCTGTTGAATTGCATCAATCATCATCTGAACCATATGTCCATCATATAGCATCATCATCAAGTATGTGGTACCATCAATCATCATCAATAGGTATAGATATATGGTCCACATCATCACGGATCCCAATAATATACAACTAAGGATAAATCACATCAGTAGACTAAGACATGCTTCTCTAATCATTCTCATAGCCAAGCTCAAAGTATAACATCCATTCAGTGGCATTAATCAAGTTATCATATTCCTTTGTTATATAAAATTACTTGCACGATAGTTCAAATGACAAACTCACCCATTGGACATGGTCAAACTGCTAGTGAAGGATGAAGGCTAGGAACAAGGTTGGGCCAAGGGGTTGACTTGTCTAACTTAACTCAAAAATACTTTGGACTGGGAGAAGGGGGAAGCTAATAACTCTGTGCTTGGATAAAATAAAACGGGGAATGGCTGTGCCTCACAAATGGATAAGTTGTTTAGAGAGTGCTTATTCAACTTAGGATCATGTTTACATCCAGTTGATCCAGGTTCATTAAGATCATTCAATTTCATTCCATAGCCTTTTTGGTCTACATAACCCTTCGGATCTTAGGTGTGCTGAAAAGCACAACTAGTTGCAGCTTGCATCCAGGGAATGTTTTCATATACATTTAAGGTCATCAATTGTTTAGATATAGATTTTAAGAACCATTGTTTCCATAAGTAGAACATGAGCTTTCAGTTTTAGCCAACAACATCTCAAGTGACTAGGGGGAGTTCGAGCCAATGCCAAACATTGGGACAATCGATCAGAATGATTTAGGCCTACAATCCAACTCACCAAAGGCAAGTTTTGTCACCAACTTAGAGTTGAGACACTGAACATATAGGGATGCGGTCCAAACAAAGAGGTAGAAAAATGGGGAAGTCCTCAGTATTAGAAAGTCAAATGAAACAGGTCAAGGTTTAAAGTCAAATAGGAAAGTCATGTATGGATGGAGTCAAGTGAATATGGAGCCTACACCAGCAGACAATTGGTGTCAAGAAACACCATATCTATGTAAGGTGGAAAACCAATGGGTTTTGTTAAATGACCTAAATGTGCAAGGAATTGTCCATTTTATGATTTATAGTTCATTTTAAACAGTTTTCCACATCAGGAATAATATACCAAGCAGATGCTGTGAACATGAGTAAATCAACATGATAATAATCCACAGTCAATGAGAAAATATCCATAGATCATACAACATCATCATAGTAATAAACATCATATGCCATTTGAAACACTACTGCAATACATCTCTAAGCACTAAACTGAAACTGTATGGGATAAAGGGTCACATCGATCATCAAATATGAACTCTCAAGGCTTAGCCTTGACACAAGGTCTAACATAAGTCTGAATAATACACTTCTCTGATCATGAGTGATCACAAAATATACAATCATTGTAGCCATGCTCTGAATAATGGAAGCTCTGGAATGTGCATAAATCTGCTAAACAAGAATATTAACCCTGCTACTATGGTGTGATAAGATCTAGCTCCAGCTGGGACAAGTGCTCTAAGGGAGAGAGCGCTTGAGAACCTCAGAATCTCTGGTTTTGATCTGCTCTTCATCAATCTTCAATCCACCACTGCACCATCCTTGCTTTCAGCTTTTATTTTGCACCTGTTCCTGCACTCACAAACACTAGAATACCTCATGGAGCATGTATGGGACAAATATAAAATAAAACTGAAAATGAAATCTATTCTTAAGAAAAATTTAAACTAACATGCATATATCATTTATTCATCATTCATTATTTTTATTATTGTGCAGAAGGAAAAGAGAACTTTTTCAAGCAAGCAATCTCACTTGCACAGGCAACCAAAAATGTAAACGGCAACTAAAAATTCTTTAATCCATGTAGGAGAAGAGGCAAGCTTAAGGAGCAAGGGTCAAATCAATCAAACACAAAAACAAGCAGACACTCCAAGCAGAAAAGAAAAAGGGGCAATACTCATCACACAGAAAAAGAAACAACACACAAATCCTACTGCTCAAGTGAGCTTATTTGGTCCTACCTACCCTACTCTAACCATTCAGCACAAATGTTAGGTAAAATCATAAATCTAGTACAACCTTTCATCAAATAAGTTAATGATTTTTCTTTGATTTTTGTTGATAGAGCAAGTCAAGATTGGATTACAGATTACTAAATTTGAGAGCATAATCTTCCTGACTTGTTCAGAAATTGAAGAAGGATTTGAAAGGAGAAAAATGAAATCATGCCAAGGAGAATATTGACTGAGGTAGACATCCTCCATCAAAGAACTGATAGGATCATAAATTTTTTGCAAATGATTGTTTAAATTTGATGGAGGGAAAACATATGGCATTTGATTTAATGAACTACTTTCCTCATTCACTTTACTTGCATATTCAGTACGGTTCTCCTTGGAACTGATGATCAAATAAAAACCAAGTGGGGACAAATCAAGGCTTGAAAGACAAAAAATCAAAACTAGACCCACTTGATGCTCAAAAATGGAGAAAAGATGAAATTGATCTTTAAACACCTTTTCTAGCCACCAAGAATGATTGATAATTTGACAACAAACATCATTGTTCCAAGGTGACTGAAAAGGGAAATGAAGTGCTTTTTCTCCTATCATGCAATCGTGCATATACTTCCTATTGAAAATATCCAAAGCAAAAAATTGACTAGAGCACCGACCCAAAGATGATTGAAAGAGTTGGGAAGGGAGGGTGGATTGTAGACATGAAAATTCTCTGAAATGGATAAACAAGTTTGACCTTGGATTTTGACAAAAGAAAACATTATTTATTCTAGGAATGATTTCAAACTTTTGATCAAGTTTAATATTTACAATCTAAGGACAAGATTGACAATAACTATCTAACTCTAAGTTATCTTGATTAAAGATGAAAAAAGGAAAATTTAAAGATTCATTATAAGAAGTGGAACAAAGACTGGAACGCCTAGTGTGATTTATTAACTCTTCCTTGTCTTGATTATTTGAACAATGATCACATGAAATCACTACTAAAGGATCTTGATCTATGTCCCTACTTTCTTCTTCTTCCATAAGGTGATAAGGAATTGAATGATCACTAAAGACATAATGACTAATGAGTTTCTTCGAGGGAGGAACTTCAGTAGACTGACTAACTAAAGGCTCACCCTCGGACATTTCCTCAGAATCGGGACTAAAGCTACTTAAAAAGAAATTTGAAAACTTATGATTTATACAATGATTATGGATTTGACTTTTGATTGACTCAGAAGTGGAAGACTCATCCTCAAAAGAAATTTGGCAGGAGGGGTCATCTCCAGATGTTGACAATTCATTCGATATTTGGTTATTGATTGATTGAACGATAGGATCGGAAAGGGGAAAGTTTTGATCTTGGATTTGATTTGAAGAATATTAATCATCGGATTCACTTCCCCATTCTTCTAAGAATTTTTGCTCAAACATGTCATACCCGGAAATGCTATTGGGATTCAAATTCAAGAACCAGAGCTCAGCTCTTTCTTTGAAAGATGAAGCCAATAGTTTCATACACACATCCTCATGGGTTATGGATAACTCATTAATAATTTCCCTAAAAAGTTCAAGGTGTCTTTTAGTAGATATTTCATGACTTCCATCAAATTTAGACAACCTTTCACGAGCTTGATGAGGGATTTGATGAAGATACCCAACAATTTTTGAGAAGTCAAAACTTTCAAACGACCAAAAGTCCTAGGCCGCTCAGAAGCAACCATGGATGGCAAATTTTTTATTTTTTTATTTTTTTAAAATCAAGAACCTATATACAAAAATATGCACCCCATGGGCTCTAGATAATAATAGGATCGATCACCAGTGGAGTCGCTTATGTGGAGTCACCAAGTAGATTTTAAAACTCTTCTACCAAGATGTATGTCGTTTAAAGTGTAGGGAGAGAGTGAGACAAAAAATGTATGTTGAACCAAGGTAGGCCTCTACCTTCCCCGGCAACGACGCCAAAAATGTTGGAAAAGAGAACGGGAGTAGGGCTTGAAAATTTATGTCGAACCAGGGTAGGCCTCTACCTTCCCCGGCAACGGCGCCAAAAATGTTATCACACAACTTGTAGTTTCCTATAGTGGTATCCCATCCGGGACGGTAGAGGAGATGGGAAACTAAAGAGGTGACCCAAGAGATGCCACAGTTCCCAATGCAAGGTGGGAGTCACGTCAACCGAGGCACTCTTCACTTTAGATCTAGATGAGTCAAGACCTAGGGGGAGACCCTATTACCAATCAAAGATGATTGGGCCCCAAAAAAGGTTCCTAGGGATAAGTAAATGATGAGTTATGGAAACCAATGCAAGGTTAAGTGGACCTAGAAGTTAAAGTATGGTTGATGATGGTTTGAGAGATGATTAGTGTTTCAACCAATATATGATTTAGGCCACATGATTAGTTATGATGACAAGGTATAGTATCATGTATTACACAAGTGGGACCCACTTTCTTGGGATATGTGAAATGGCTTAAAGTGGACCCACAAGGTGAAATTAAGGGATGCAATTGGCACTAGAGGATATGTAATGAGTAGATCTATGGATCTAAGCTGAAATTAGGAGTACCCACTTACTGGATCTAAGGTTTGACACAATCCCCAAGGAGTGCGATTTGCTTAAGGAAGACTAGTGCCTTGTTGGATGGGCTAATAGAGTCAAAAGATATGTCAAAGTGTAGATCGGGACACCTAGAGGTCAAGTCAAGTGGGCTAATTGAGATAGAATGGTTGGATCTTGCTAGATCTAGGATTTCATGAAATGACCCAAGTGGACCACAATCCCTTAAAATAAAGAATGCCATCCCTAAGGCAGATCGTCACAAAATGATACTCTAGATATAGGTTTCAAGGTATGGCCATTCCAAATCCACTAAAATCTCAACTACCCAGGTCCTAGAAGTGGGAAAACTCAGTCACCCAAGGAAGTGCGACCTTGCTCAAGGAGGGCTAAAAGGTGGATAAGGTGTGTAATCAAGTCCAATGGCCACCAAAATGTAGATCCAAGTAGTTTAGGCACTGATCTATGTGGATCTAAAAAATCAAGTCAATCCAAGGGTTAGATCTTACTAGATCTGAGCTTTAAGGTGCCAAGTAATTCAAAAGGGGGTTTTAATCCCTTAAAATGTGGAATGATGCCCACAAGGTAGAAATCACCAAAGTAAAAGTCTATGGGTAGGTTATCAAGTGTGTAGATTGCAAATCAAGTGGGATCTCACCTACCCACATGCTAGATCTAACCCAACAAGCCTCTCCAAGGAAGTGCGATTTGGTTCAAGAGGGCTATATTGCCTTGAAAAGTGTGTTAATTTTAACCCAATCACCACCAAACTATAGATCCAACTGGGGGTGGATGTTATAGAGGTGGGTTCTTAATATCTTTTCAAAAGCAAGGCTAGATCTAAGTAGATCTAAGAAAAACCAAAAATGAGGGTTTTAATTAATTAGGGTTTGTGACCAATGAAGAGATAATGAATGGAAAGAAGCACATACCTTGTAGATCTTACCTCAATTGCTTGTGGCCACCTTGCAAATTGATAGCATTCTCCTATGTGTATATTCAAGAGTGAGATCCAAGAGCTCCAACCAAAACGTCCTCCAAGATAGCCAAATCGTCCTCCTCCTACAAGACAAGATCAAAGAAACAAGTCAAGTAAGATGATTATGAAAGTGATAGAAAGATGTAATAGAAAGCATCAACTATGTCACGAAGATACAATAATGATACTCCCTTTCACAAGATCAACCAAGATCAACCCAAGAGAGAATATGTGGATCCCTCCAACAATAACCCTCAAGAAATCGCCTTCCTCTCCACCAATTCGACTTTCCTGCAAGAAAACTTGTAGAAGCACCAAAATCCACAATGATACATAGAAGAGATACTGTATACTCAAGATGCAAGAGAATCCACAAGACAAGAGAGATATGATTCACAAATAAGTGTTCTATTCCAATATTCCAAAGCTCCAAAGGTGAGCTATACAATAGGGGGTCTCCTCCTTATATAGGATAATAAAGACCAAAACCCTATAACACTTTACAATACTACATCAAATGACTGGTTGAGATTAAAAGATCTCAATACATGATCAATGGCTAGTAATGAATCATAACAATATATCACATGGATCATCCAATATAATGATGACATCATAGTCTAAAATAGTCATGGAGGGTGACGTGATCCACTAGAGGGGATAAAAGTACCAAAGCCCACCTCATAATGACTAGGACATGACATAAGAAGCACATGGTGGGGCTAGGAGGCATCAATCCTTACTAGCTCATCCCCAAGGCACAATAAAATAATAAAATATGTCCAAGATAATATAAATGATCAAATCTGTCATCAAAATCTGTGACAGACAAGCAGTAAAAGACCTCCTGTGATCGTTGTGGGCCTACCCACATGGTGAAAACTGGCTGGAAGATAGTGGGATCACCCTGGAAGACCTATGTGAAAACCAAATGCCAAAACCTTTCCTCAATTTCCCAAATTGAATTCCTCAGTGACCACTTTATCCCATTTTTTAACTGCCTCGGTAATTGTGGAAGTGCCAAAACTGCCTCCTAGGGCATCTGTGCTATCCAACTGAGCCCACCAGGCTCTCCAGAAGGGGGGGTAAATGGTAATAACAAGTGGCTGGACCACCCCCTCCTCATACAGAACCCTTGGTGAACTGGCCGCTCATGGCCCCTGCTGCTCAGGCTGTGAAATCAGCCCCAAATTTGGTCAACAAGTGTAAAAATGCATCAATCACTGTCAGAAGTGCCCGGAACTGAAAGATAAGTGTCTCATTGGATCTAGAAGACCCAAATCCACTAAGAATGTGTACTCATAAACCATGGGTTTCCCTAATGGGCCAGCTGTAGGGTCCACCATATATGGACAATGCATAATCTAATGATCTAAAGTAATAATAAAATCTGTTGAACTGCATCAATCATCTTCTGAACCATATGTCCATCATATGGCATCATCATCAAGTATTTGGGACCATCAATAATCATTAATAGGTATAGATATATGATCCACATCATCACAGATCCCAATAATATACAACCAAGGATAAATCACATCAGTAGACTAAGACATGCTTCTCTAATCATTCTCACAGCCAAGCTCAAAGTATAACATCCATTCAATGGCATTGATCAAGTTAGCATATTCCTTTGTTATATAAAATTACTTGCACAATAGTTCAAATGACAAACTCACGCATTGGACATGGTCAAACTGCTAGTGAAGGATGAAGGCTAGGAACAAGGTTGGGCCAAGGGGTTGACTTGTCTAACTTAACTCAAAAATAATTTGGACTGGGAGAAGGGGGAAGCTACAAACGCTGTGCTTGAACAAAATAACACGGGGAATGGCTGTGCCTCACAAATGGATAAGTTGTTTAGAGAGTGCGTATTCAAATTAGGCATCATGTCTACATCAAGTTGATCCAGGTTCATTAGGATCATTCAATTTCATTCCATGGCCTTTTTGTCCTACATAACCCTTCGGATCTCAGATGTGCTGAAAAGCACAACTAGTTGCAGCTTGCATCCATGGCATGTTTTCATATACATTTAAGGTCAGCAATTGTTTAGATATAACTTTTAGGAACCATTGCTTTTTGGACCTTTCGTATACTTTTCGAGGAGTATTTTCAGTAGTTCATCGCTCTTGCCCTTTTTAGTTTCCATGGGCGAATTTATAAGTTTCCATAAGTAGAACATGAGCTTTCAGTTTTAGCCAACAACATCTCAAGTGACTAGGGGGAGTTCAAGCCAATGCCAAACATTGGGACAACCGACCAGAATGATTTAGGCCTACAATCCAACTCACCAAAGGCAAGTTTTGTCACCAACTTAGAGTCGAGACACTGAACATACAGGGATGCGGTCCAAACACAGAGGTAGAAAAATGGGAAGTCCTCAGTATCAGAAAATCAAATGAGACAGGTCAAGGTTTGAAGTCAAATAGGAAAGTCATGTATGGATGGAGTCAAGTGAATATGGAGCCTACACTAGCAGACAACTGATGTCAGGAAACACCATATCTATGTAAGGTGGAAAACCAGTGGGTTTTGTTAAATGACCTAAATGTGCAAGCAATTGTCCATTTTATGATTTATAGTTCATTTTAAACAGTTTGCCACATCAGGAATAATATACCAAGCAGATGCTGTGAACATGACTAAATCAACAAGATAATAATCCACAGTCAATGATAAAATATCCATAGATCATACAATATCATCATAGTAATAAACATCATATACCATCTGAAACACTACTGCAATACATCTCTAAGCACTGAACTGAAACTGTATGGGATAAAGGGTCACATCGGTCATCAAATCTGAACTCTCAAGGCTTAGCCTTGACACAAGGTCTAACATAAGTCTGAATAATACACTGCTCTGATCATGAGTGATCACAAAATATACAATCATCATAGCGATGCTCTGAATAATGGAAGCTCTAGAATGTGCAGAAATATGCTAAACAAGAATAGTAGCCCTGCTACTATGGTGTGATAACAAGAATGATCATGGAGCATGCAAGGTGTATGAGATTGCATGTAGGGTTGCCCTTACAGTTTTGGGTAGATGCTGTAAATATTGTTGTTTATTTAATAAACAGAGGGCCTTCAAGTGCTTTGGATGGTGGTATTCCATAGGAGACATGGACATGTACAAAGGTAAACTACTCATTTCTGAGAATGTTTGGTTTTGAAGCATTTGTCCATATTGATAAAGAAAATAGAACAAAGCTTGAAGCTAAATCCAAGAAATGTACCTTTATTGGATATGGGGTTGATGATTTTGGTTATCGCCTATGGGATTATGAAAATAACAAAATCATTAGCAGTAGAGATGTGATATTCAATGAAAAGGTCATGTATAAAGATCAGTTGCAGGGAAAGAAATAGGAAAAGGAAAACACAGAGTACACAGTACTTGATGAAATTGAAGAAAATGAAGTTCCAAAGGTGCCAAAAAATCAAGACTAGTAGCAAGTACCTGAAAGTCCTACAAGTGTAAGAAGATCTACTAGGGTAAGTAGACTCCCTGAACGATACTCTCCTTCAATGTATTATTTATTAATGACTGATGTTGGTGAACCAGAATGTTATGAAGAAGCAATGTAGGTGGAAACTAGAAAGAAGTGGGAGCAAGGCATGAATGAGGAGATGGACTCATTGGTAGGAAACCAGATTTGGGATTTGGTTCAGTTTCCTGCTGGTAAAAGGGCATTACAGAACAAATGGATTTGTAGATTTAAGGAAGAAGAAGGAGGTAAGAAGCGATACAAGGCCAGGCTTGTTGTAAAGGTGTTTGCACAGAATAAAGGTATAGATTTTGATGAAATATTTTCTCTTGTTGTTAAGATGACTTCAATAAGGACTATCTTAAGTCTAGTGGCGGTAGAAGATTTGCATAGTGAACAGTTAGATGTAAAATCATCCTTTCTCCATAGGGATTTGGAGGAAGAGATATATATGCATCAGCCATAAGGGTATGCGGTCAAAGGGAAGGAGAATTTGGTGTCCAGGTTGAAAAAGAGCTTGTATGGCTTGAAGCAAGCTCCAAGGCAGTGGTATTTAAAATTTGACAGGTTTATGACAGAACAAGGTTATAGTAGATGTCATTTTGACCACTGTGTTTATTTCAAGAGGCTAGATAATGGAAGTTATATTATCTTGTTATTGTATGTGGATGGCATGCTTGTTGCAGGGTCTAACATGTAGGAAATAAATGTGCTCAAAAGGAAGTTAGCAAATTCATTTGCAATGAAGGATTTGGGTGCTGCAAAGCAAATCCTTGGTATGAGAATAACAAGAGATAGGAAAAATCGCAAATTGACATTGGCTCAGGGTGAGTACGTACAAAAGGTGTTGGAGAGGTTCAAAATGTAGAATGCAAAACCAATTAGTACACCTTTGGCCAACCATTTCAATCTAAGTAAGGAAATGTGTCCCAAGACATAGGAAGAGACAAATTACATGTCCAATATTCCCTATTAATCAGAAGTCGGCAGCTTGATGTATGCCATGGTGTGCACAAGACCAGATATTGCACATGCAATGGGAGTCATGGGCAGATATATGAACAATTCAGGTAAAGAACATTGGAAGGCAATACATTGGATTCTCAGGTATTTGAGAGGTACTACCACTCAGGAATTATGTTTTGGAGGTTCAGATACTATTCTACAGGGATATGTTGATGTAGATATGGCAGGTGATAAGGATAGCAGGAGGAGAACCATATGGTATGTGTTTACTGTAGGTGGAACATTAGTAAGTTGGATTTCAAAACTGCAAAAGGTTGTTGCACTTTTAACAACGGAAGCAGAGTATGTTTCTATTACAGAGGTTAGTAAAGAGATGATTTGGTTGCAGAGGTTTATGGAGGAATTAAGTAAGAAGCAAAAGGATAGCAGGTTGTATAGTGACATCCAAAGTGTCATTCATCTTCCAAAGAAATCAACATTCCATTCGAGGACTAAACATATACAACTCAAGTACCATTTCATACACTCTATTATGGAAGATGAACTGTTGAAGTTGGAAAAGATACATACTATCCAGAATCCTGCAAACATGTTTACAAAGGTAGTGACCAGAGAGAAACCGAATTCCTGCTCGGTTTCAGTTGGCCTTCTAGCATGAAGGTGAAGATGAGAAATTTTCCAAGTCCAAGATCCATCAAGTACAACAATGGTGGTGTTGTTGTGATCAGTCTCCAAGTGGAAGATTGTTGGTTGTGGAGCCAGATCTTCCAGTCTCATAGATGATATTGTCTTAGTCATGTACCCCAGCTTTATATGATATGCAAAAGGACTATACACTCATTCCCCAACCTTAGCCAACAGTTTTGCGGACCCATGGTTTTGTGTATCCTGTGGTATATTCCCATTGTATTTCCCCTATAAAAGAAAGGCATTGTAATATGGCTAGGGTAAGATGTATTAGGCATTATGCATTGTAAATATCTCTGAGATCGTGAAGAGAGACTCTGAGACAGGGAAGAGGAAGTGCAACGGATGTGCTGCAAGTTGTATCTCTTCATTTTTTGGATGGTATAATAATAAGGACTGTAAATTTCAGTGTGGACGTAGCCCATCTTGGGTGAACCATGATATATTGGTGTCTCTCTTGTAATGTGTCTTTGTGATTATATTTGCATTTTTGTTGATTGTTCTTTCTCCGCAATCTTGTTTTTCTAACAAGAAGATTACATGTCATACATGGAATCTCCTTGCAGAAGGATTTCTGCTCATGATTAGGGGAAGGAAGCTAAGCACGCAAGTTTCCAAGAGAATTTAATGAAACATTTATCTTGCAAAAGGTGGCATATGTGGAGGAAATCTGCATACTTGTATGGATGCTTTCACCCTTTGGCCAATGTCATAGAGTTGATCCATTGGTTGATTTCACTTGGGGACACACTTTGCTCCCCACTCGATTTGGTTGGATGGAGTGTCTTTTCACTTTTTCTTTGGATGAAAAGGCACAAGTTGGACATTACTGCTTACATGAATGGAGGTTTTTATGACACACATTACACCTCAAGTGAGAAGCATGAGCATCTATGGCTGCTATATGATGATCTCAGTGTTCTTGGATGGACATGGGTCACCACCTATTCCTTGGGAGGAGTTGATATGATTCAACCCCATATTGAGGAGTTCCATGCTTGGTGGGGAATTATCACAGGTGTCCAGTTTAAAATTGGAAGTGAACAACTTTCAATGTGGTGGTGTGATCTTGACATCCTTCTTGATGATATATCATCCCAATTGATTTTGATGTTTGGGAGGATGCAGATGAGACTTTGGGACCTTGGCATTCCTTGGAGTGACAAATTTCCAAAGGTGGCAGAAAAATTTGTGTCCTTACAGAGGAAGCAATGGGATCCAAGCATTCTACTCAGTTACCCTAGGTGGGTTGAAAATTTTGTTAAAGAAGAGTTAGTCATTTTGAGAATGACTATAATCAAAGTGGAGCAGTAGAAACATGATGGACCCTTGGTATTTGATCTTGGAATGGAGGATTCAAATTCTAGACCATCAACAACATATTTTGAGGAGCGAAGTCACTAGTTGGCTTCATAGTTGCTTGGAGTTGATTTCTTGCTTGAGGACAAGCAATTTTGGGAGGGAAGATTGTCATGTCCCCAATTTTGGCTAATTGAGTGACCATGGGTAAAAGGGGACAAAATAGCCCCTAAGGAAAATAATTTCATTTTATTGTGCATGCATAGAATAAATTTTATCCTAATTCAAGTGGAGAAAATAATTTTAATTAATTTTTGTAATTAGAATTGATAATATGTGTGCAAGTGAGCCAAGAGGGCACCCTCATGAGGATAAGGTTGCTAAATGGAACTGGAGGTAAGAAAAATAGCAAAATATGAAATGCAGGGAAGGTGTAAGAAGTTGCCAAAAGAAAGAAATTAGAAATATCTAGGAAAAGCTAAGGAGGGCCCAATTTCTAAAAGGGAGATCAATTTACAAAGCAGGAAACTCTAACAAAGCAGGATCTTGAGACAAAGGGGAGCACAGTTTCTAAAGGAAAGAAAAGCTTGTAAGGCAAAAGCAAGAAAAGTATATCCACTCATGGGTGCTCCATGTGGAAGGGTTCTCACTGGTCACCAAGCTATTCAACTTGCTCATCGGGTCACCCTAAAATTCTATAAAAGAATCATTCCAACTCCAATTCACATATTTTGACCATTTTGTAATTGAATGTGAGAGCTATGGCTCCTCTTGTTGAGTGATGTGCCTCAACCTTGCTTTGGGTGATGATCCCCTTAGCCATTTTTGTTCTAGTCTCTCCTCCAACCTATCTGGAAGGTATTGAAGACTAATTTTCAGCCATTGAATACTGATATGTAGTCATTAAATATTGATCTCAAGTTGGGGTCGAATTACTTCAAGCATCCAATTCGAAATCTCTACTCATTCCCCTCATTCAATGGGAACAATGTGGAACAGGCGAAATAGAGATTATGGGTTCAGCCCTTTTGATCACTCCTAGGTTTTGAAACCTATTCCATTGTGTCCATAGGGTCGTTTCTAGTAAGAAAAGCCTTTTTTCTTGTTGGAAAAGGTGTTCGGATGACCAAGATACAACCATTCTCACCAAAGCCAAGGTTTCAATGTCAAGGAGCGCATGTGTGAAGTTTTAGTTAATGAATGTGCCCCTAAGAAGATCATGAAGTCTAGTGCGCACCTCATCTATAGTCAATATATTATCTACAGAGCCATATCATTCCAGTATTGAATATTCTCAAGCTTCCAGACTGTGATCATTAGACAAAGTGCCATTGGAGAGAGTACTGGAGGATTTCATCAGAAGGAGGTGCTCCATTTCAGTGGAGAAGTTTAGTACAGATCAGAAGGTCCTGTGTGGATCCCGTATACACTCAATATCTCTGATATCATCCTCATATCAGTTCCATTGCATCCTTCCATCTACTCCTCCTCTTCTCATGCCCATTTTCTGATTAATGTAATAATTTCTAGCATTGAAGATGCATTGAAGGTATGAATGTTAAAATATATTTATGCTATGTTCAAGACCAATTATTTAGACCTTATGCTGTCCAATATATTGTATCAGAACCCTCCTTTATTCCATAAGCGATACTTGTAAGCTTATGAGGTTATTTGGAACAATTAAATGGAAGACTAGCTCTCTATGCAACAATTAATGACTAGTTTTTCCATTTTGGCCAGTAAATTTTATGTACAAGTTTATTTTCTGATATGATGGATGTATGAGTTTCCTGAGAAAACATTAAATCCCCCCAGAACCCATTTCTGAGAATTTGGACACACCTTATTCAGTTTGAGGAAGTTCGTAAAATTACTAGCTGAGCAATCCTACCTAGCACACTTGACCCTTTTTCTCCCAAAATTCATCTAGAGCCTCCTAATTCTCCCTTAAATCTGATCCATCATTTATTACATAGTTTAAATCCTGACATACACCATTGGTTTCATTCAAGCAATACATCTAAGTCTAGTTTTCATATGATGGTGTGCCCATAAAGCATTTGAGTAGACTTCAACATGGCTGATGTTCGAAACAGAAATGGCCCTAGTACTTTGTGCATAGGACTTGGATGTTGGCCTTGTTCTATCTTGTTGTTTCACATTTCCCATATAAAAACCAGAACCTAAATTCATCCCCATTATCCTTTAGTTGGGAGTCAGTGTCCGGAGTTATCACCTTGCAGGCATAAAAATTGTTAAAATTTACTACTAGAACTTATGCTTACAATTTGAGTTTTGAGTTGAGATCCTAGGCTATCCTTGGCTGGTATCTTACAACCCTATCATGGAGGCATCTCGTGGGTTGTAACTCCACAGGATAAAAATAACAAATCTATGATAACCTATGGAATCTATTGCAACTTATGACAAGAATAAATTCCTATGGTAGCTTATGAAAACTTATGACATCATATGACATGTTGCAGGTGCTAAATTTAGCCACGGAGGGTGCTAGAGGAGAGGGGTGGGCCCACATGCTAGTGTAACTTCCTAAAATAAAGCTAACCCTCTCTAATTCGAATTTCCAAGGAATATGAAGGTATTATTTTGAAAAATAACATTAGAGAGGAATTAAATGAGTCCCAAGGTTTCATTCTCTCATAAAATAATATTTATTAACATTTTATTAAACAATTATGAGAGAATTCTAGAATGAGGGGGAAATTCTCCAGGAATATTTACAAAAAGTGTGAAGACACAAGTGAAAGGAAATTTGGTCATTGTTGAATTTTGATAATATATATATCTTCTGGCTTCTCATATCTTGGGATATGTTCCCCTTGCATTTGTGAGTGGTTTCACTTGTGAAATATTCCACCCTAGCTAGTAGAGAGTAGGAGATCACCTAAATCTCCTAACTGTTCTTCATGGAAATTGATTGAGAGGAGAAATCACTTTCAAATTTATCTATAGATATGTATTGGAGGTTTTTATGTTCATCTATAGTAGTGGGGTTGAAATCTTGAAGGTGTTTTCAAGTTCCAGTCAGTAGAAGTCTGAATTTGTGGTGCTTCCGAAGGACATTTTCTATGGTGTTTTTTGCTTGGGGACCTTGTGGTAGAGGAACATTGAACGTAGGTGTGGAGAATATTTTAGTATTACCTCCATTGGATTCCTTATCGGGAATAGAGTTGTATGTATGTGACCTGGTAGCTAAGTTGAACATTTCATTGCGCATCATGAGAACATGAGATGTCATGAAGGGTTCTCCTTGAGAAGGAGTTGGTTGTTGTGCAACCATTTACTGTTGTTGTGTGGGTAAGGGGTCCGTTAAAACTGTGGGTGGAGGTTTTCCCTTGAGAAAATTTTAGACTTTTTCACGATGTGGAAATTCTTTCTTGAAGTGGTTGTCTAGGTTTTGTGTCATTAGGCTCATGATTGTTTTTATGTTTCTACTGGTTGGAAGAATTATTGGATTTTCCTTTGTTATTCTTTTTACCACTGGATTTAGAAGATGAAGAGGATTGATCTGAATTCACCTCTGTAGTGGAAGCAGGATTGGGTGACTAGTTGGTATTGTTATCAGCCTCTAATGAGGTTGGGATTGCAGCCATGTGGCTTTGTGATCCAACCAATTGGGTAGCAAGTTGGTTATGAACGTAAGAAATAGTTCGATCGACATGTGATTCCATAATAGGTTTTGTCGGTTCATGCGTGGGGTGTGGGGAATTAGGAATTATGCCGTATAATGTGCCAAATTGGGTGTACACTAAGTCTAAGTACCGACCATGTGCGATATCTTGTTCTTCTATAATGGTCTTTCCCATAACAATGTCTTTGGCTATGATCTATAATAATGACTTAGTAAACCAATCGACTAGTAGTTGATCCGGAATGGGAGCCTTAATGAGGCAACGTCGTCATCGCCGTCTCCACTCATGAATGTGTTCTGAAATGTGAGTGGAGGTTTATTTTCGAAGAGAATTCAAAGGGTTCATACCGGTTTCATAGTGGATCGGTAATTGAAAATGGGCCAAAAAAACCATAGCTAAAGACCTAAAATTAACAAAAGAGTGGGGTGTTAACTCGATGTACCACTTTGCGGTGGTACCAGTGAGGGTTCATTGAAAGAGCCTCAAATGGATATAATCATCCATTAACGAGTTTGAGGAACACCACAAATGATATGTCATTACATGGTTCTTAGGATATTCGTTAGGATTTTCGTCAAATTTGGGTATGTCCGATGGTAACTTCGCAGGAATGGGTGGCCAATTCAAGTCATGTTGGATGGGATTATTCGTCAAATGTGACTGGTCTAGCATATCTAATGTAGCTAGAAATGGTAAATGTTGGTTTGGTTGCGTATACTGATAGTATTGATAAGAATCTGGGTACCAGCAGGCCCTTGGATCGATTGATCATAAGGTCCTCCCATAGAGGGCTGGCCATATGGAGTTGGGCCTCCCATGTTAGGAGGTGGATTCGATGGGGGTCCTCCTACGGAATGTGGGGGCCCTCCTTTGGAATACAGGGGTCCTCCGGATGGTGGAGGTGGGACAGGTTGTGGAGGAGGGGGTGGGACGGGTGGTAGGGGGGTGCACTAGCTGTAGGTCCAGTCAGTGGAACAGTATGATGCCCCCATGGGGTGTTCATGTTTCCGGGATAAGGTAATCTAGGATATAAAGTTCCTAGATAATTTTGATCTATCGCTACATTATGATTACCCGGATAGGTATGCCCCCATAGGGGTTGGGCCAAAGTAGATGCCCCCCCACATGATAATCCCATGTAGGTTGTCCCATGTCCGAGAGTTAACTCCCAACCATATTGTAGTTCACGTATGAAGGATATCCTCCACTTACATTTTGTCCCGTAACTAGATGTTTCTCCCCAGTTAGATTTTGTTCGCTGACTAGGGGTTTCCACCTAATTAAATGTTTTCCACCAACGAAAGCTTTACTGATAATTATGTGTTGACCACTAAACATGCTGAACCTTGATCATATATTTACCACTAAATAGAGCGTATCCTCTGCCCGAATTTTGAGTCGAAGGTCATGTTCTAGTTATGAAGTTAATAGTAGCTGAAGGTTTCCCTCCAGTCGTTGCGGTCAACAAGGGTGTAGAACCGACCGAATGGTTTTGATGTGTACTAGACAGAAAAGAAGGTTGGCCTGGTTCATAGGTGGTTATGTTAGACACAAATATTCCTAGTGAAGGGAGGGTAAGAGAAAACTTATATGATAGGTGGGATTAAGGTATGGAACCTCACGACAGTATCAAGGGGTCGCAACTCGTGATATACTATAGGGTCCAACAATAATACTCAACCCAATTTTTCAGAGCAATAACCAAGGAGGATTAGGACCATACCCATGACCGTATTACCTAACTACCTATTAGTATGTGCGTAGTAGCTTCCTGTGTGTTGTTCTCAGTGTATCACCACGCCAAGACGGTTAATGGTTGACTCAGATGGTTTCAAGAACCTGGTGGGGTATCCCGATATAATAAAGGTACGTGGGAGCTCCAATATGTAGTAGTGTTGTCTAATGCACAACCACACGACATGAGCCTTCCTATATATTTTTGAGTACATGAAGTACATTTCTATATACTTGAAGGTACATGAAAGGACGTTCGATATATCGACTGGTATGTGGAAGAACTGCAAGTCCCCGTGATGCAGTGCAGGAAGATAATGGTAGCTGCTACATTTTAAGACCATGGAAAACGTCTCTACCCTATCACATGAGTTTCTATAAAAATTTAACCTAGGTTACCAGTTGATTTTATCTTATACGGTTAAGTGAATGCATGAAGTGTAGACTTGTAAAGTAAACAAAATGCACAAGTAAGTTAAATGAAGTGCAAGTCTTTCGCTTTTTCGATGAAAACTAGCTAAAGGAAGGATAAATCTTTCTATTCCAAAAACAAATGAACAAAGTACTTGTCATGTCCCAAAATTTTGCATTAGGTCACAATGGCGTAAGCCACTTGGCCATACTCATGATAGCTTGTCAAATTGGTGCTAAGTGTCAAATAATTGCCAAGAATGATTTCCAAGTTAGTAATAATGTAAAATTAGATCCAAATGGACAAGGTGCGTCACATTAAGAGAAAATTCCCAATTCAAAGTTGTAATATTCCCACCCAAATGAACTATCATGGAGGAAAATTACTAGTTCCCTAGGTTGGGGTGTTGGAATATTCACACCATCATTTTTTTATTTTGCATGGCTGCATGCAAATATGCATGCTTTGCATGCCACTACATGCATCTAGTCATCATCATGGTTTTCTCCCAGCACCTAGAGCTTGCTTCTAGCTCTCCAGAGCCTATCTACAGCCCCCAAGGCCTCCTATCTTCCTAATGCGCCCTCTTTGATTTCTCTGCATGGAAAGTGCACCTTTCCCACCTACCACAACCAGTTTGGGAGCCTTTGCTCACCTACCACCAGTTATCACTCAGTTAGGGAGCCTTACCTCACCTACAAGGAGTTATCATTCAGTTAGTACATTGATTGAATAGTTCTTCCACTGATTTCTCATATTGACTACTTGTAGCTTCTAGTTAGCTAGTTCTGGAGTTACACTTGACTATTTGACAGCCTCATGCACCCCCCTTGGAGTCTCCATTCCTTGATTTATGCCTAGATGGTTCTGTTAGACTCAGTTAGACACACTTGACTAACTATTACCATTTATGACTGATACTATTGACTGGATGATGCCTCCATTGTTATCCAAGCTGGACTTTGATTTAGACAGCCTCATGCACCCCAATTAGAGCATCCATTCCTTGATTTATGGCTAGATAGTTTTGTTAGACTCAGTTAGACACACTTGAATCACTCTTACCACTTATGACTGATACTACTGACTGGTTGATGTCTCCATAGTTATTTATGCTAGACTTGGAGCTCAGAATTCGAATGCCCTACTTGGCTAATTCGAATCCTATATGATGCCTCATCATTGATTATTGTAACACATTCTCTACATTCATTATTCATTATATGATATTGACATTGTCCATTATTATGTGTTTATGAGTGATTATTGAATGCATGCTTCTTCTTCTTTGCAAATAATCCTGAGTGTTAGATTGTGAGTTTGTTACAGTTGCTAGATCCCTGCAGATTATCACATGGTATCAAAGTAGTCAACAACTATTCGAATTGCAACTATTGCAGCAGTTGTAGCATTTCTTTGAGCAACTATCTTTCACTTGTGCACCAGAAGCCTCTGAGTTTCGACAGCAAATCCTAGTGCTATTACTTGAATTCATTGGAGAAATCCAATGAGGTCTAGCCAGGTGTGAAGGACTTAGTCTATGTGCCAAGTGTCCTTAAGGTAGTGTTCAGTCTAAGTGTAGCATTCTCCATCAGCAAAAATTCTCTTATTTTGCAGGTTTATTCACCCGTTTGGAATCTTCTTCAACTATTCTACTTTCTCTGTTTCAGATGGATCTAAAGCTCACATATTCCAACTATGTTGAGTGGAAATCCAAGATGGCTCTCTTCATGAGAACCAAGGGCTTCACCCGAATACTCAACGGAACGATGGTAGAACCTCTCAGTGTAGTTGAAAAGTCCAAGTACTTGGATAGGCTTGATGAAGCAGTAGGTCTCCTCCTTATCTCAATTTATGAAGATCTTCACTTCCATGTCATCGATCTTACATCTACTAAAGAGGTTTCATTATTCTTAATCTACTGATCCTCTTCTTCGATGGGCATCCACTACTCCCCTATCTATGAGATTAGAGTTTTCACATGTGAGGATTCATCCTTGTGAAATTCCTGATCCATTTCGGATCTATCGATCCTTCTTTGAGAAAGAAGGACAATTACCTCCTTTAGGGGTGAGAGATGATATGCTTCATTAGCATCCTCTAGTCTATTTTGAGGGAGGGATTTCTTCCCACTGGGTTTTTCCTCCTTCCTCACTTAGTTTATTTTTATATTGATTGTACGGGGTGACCTTTGGTCTCAGTCACCAGGGCCCTATTATTGTTTTTGGTTATTTTCTCATAGTATAGATTGCAGGGGGGTGTTGGAATATTCACACCATAATATTTGTATTTTGCATGCCTGCATGCAAATCTGCATGCTTTGCATGCCACTGCATGCATCCAGTCATCATTATGGTTGTCTCCCAGCACCTAGAGCTTTCTTTTATCTCTCCAAAGCCTATCTACACCCCCCAATTGGCCTCCTACCTACTTAATGCACCCTCTTTGACTTCTCTGCATGGAAAGTGCACCTTCCCACCTACCACAGCCAGTTTGGGTGTCTTTGCTCACCTACCACTAGTTATCACTCAGTTAGGTCTCCTTATCTCACCTATCAGGAGTTATCATTCAGTTAATGCATTGATTGAGTAGTTCTTCCACTGATTGCTCATACTGACTGCTTGTAGCTTCTAGTTAGCTAGTTCTGGATCTCCACTTGATTATTTGACAGCCTCATGCGCCCCCCTTGGAGTCTCCATTCCCTGATTTATGCCTAGATGGTTTTGTTAGACTCAATTAGACACACTTGACTGACTATTACCATTTATGAAGGATACTATTGACTGGATGATGTCTCCATTGTTATCCAAGGTAGACTTTGAGTTAGACAACCTCGTGCACCCCACTTAGAGTCTCCATTACTTGATTTATGGATATATAGTTCGGTTAGACTTAGTTAGACACACTTGACTGACTCTTACCACTTATGACTGATACTACCGACTGGTTGATGTCTCCATAGTTATTCATGCTAGACTTTGAGCTCAGAATTCGAATTCCCTACTTGGCTAATTTGAATTCTGTTTGATGCCTCATCATTGATTATTGTAACACATTCTCTACATTCATTATTCATTGTATGATATTGACATTGTCCATTATTCTGTGTTTATGAGTGATTACTGAATGCATGCTTCTTCTTCTATGCAAATAATCCTGATAATTAGATTGTGAGTTTGTTATAGTTTCTAGATCCATGCAGATTATCACATGGGGGTGGAAGCATTAAAAGTTGGAGTAAATGAGATACAAAACCCAAAATGACATTAGACTTACAAATTCACATTAAATGGGTCAATTAAATAATAATACAAATAAAATAAGGTGGCATTGGATCATGAGGGCACATAAGAGGTTGTGGGACCAAGATTCCCCACTACACTTGGCATGACTCTGTCACCAATTTGAGTTCAAGATGAAGGGTAACATACTTGGGAGAGTTTAATAGGTATTATTCATTGAATGATTGATGTAAGGTCGAATTGGAGTGGATGAATAACTCCCATGGAAGAGGAAGAGGCATCTTAGAAGAATTGTGACACTGAAAGCTAGATTCCCTAACTCCTATGACAACAATGATGAAGATTCTATGACACCTATGAAAAAGTTTAGACTTGATTGCTGACATATGAAATATATGAAATGTCAGGGCTAAAATGTAATGTCCCCATTCAAATAATTGCATAGTAAGACAATTCCATCAATCCTACTAGTTTCCTAGGTTGGATGAGCACATGTGGAATTGAAATAAAGAAGCTAATAAATGTTGTTTAAACGTTAGAAGGGTTTAAGTATTTAATAAATAAGTTGGATAAATAAATTCAAGAGAAATTCCAGGTGGCAAATGTTTTTGAGGACATTTGTAGAATGTGGGACCCACACTAGCTTGGTTTCTCACTGCCACATGGCAAATCTCTCTTTCCATTTCGAAGCCATGGGAAGGCGAACTTTATTGGGTGAGTTGGTAAAGCATACACATGGCATGGAGCATCTTAGGTCGAAATGGGATGGAATGGTAACCTCCATAGAAGAGGAAGAGTCAAATTGAAAGCTAGTGGACACTTGGGCAAGATTCCCTAGCCTTATGACATCAATGATGGAGCATCTATGACATCTATGACAAAATTCAGATATGACTTCTGAAATCTAACCATTATGACATGTCAGCCCCAAAAATAGGCTCAAGGAAGGTGCTCATGGGAGTTGGAGAATCCAAAGAGACTCCTACTCGAATTGGGAGAAGATGGAAGGTTGGAAACTAGGAGACAAGTGGCACATGTGGAATATTTCCAAAGTGGGAATCTCTAGAAGCTAATGGGAGGAATTCGATCCTTATAAGGCTAATGTTGGTTATAAAATGTATAAATCAAGTATGAGAATGGCTTTTGATGATTTGAGAAAAAATACATTTGTGAGAAGAGAGCTAGTGGATGACTAGTTTCTTACCTTAGCCAATTTCGAGGGTGAAAGATTCCCATCCAAGTTGGTGTTTGGAGAGGCCACTCAGGTCTTTCATGGATCTTTAATGGATTTTGATTTGCAGGTATTAGCTACAGGGAAGCTCGTGGTTTTGTTTAGTGTAGCACCATCTCTCAACCATTTTCGGTTTTCAAGGCATATTCATGCTCCTTGAGGCAGGGCATTTTTGGTGAGCTCTTGTGCTTCTTGGAAGAGCTTCTCTTGATGTATTTCTGATTGTAATAAGCATTATATACTCTGATCTTCATCTTCATAAAGTATTAGGTCAAAATACCAAGTGGTTGTATGTAAAAATGAAGATTAATGAGCAAACAATGTCCATTTTCCTACTACATTGATGTATGCCATTATAATGATGATGATTTCAAATAAATGAATGTTTCTCTGATATATTTGTGATGAATGTACTTTCATTTATGTCTATTATGTAATACTCCATTTTGACCCTTAGGATATATTGGCTTTTAATGTAAATATTGTATACATGTGATGTATGTTTTCCTAGTGTGGAGCTCAAGGCCAAGGCCCCGTTAGCGGATGCTAAGATTTTATTTAAATTGCAAGCATTTGATATTATGTTACCCATGTGCTATGAAGCCATGGAACATTGTAAAAATTATGTAAATAAACATTATGCAATCAAACACCAAAACTGACTATGGAAGCAACTAATGAGAAGGGGCAATGTGTATCCACTAGGGAGCGGTAAGGGGGTTGTGGGCTTGAGCCATAAGTTGCCAAATGTCATTGTGAGAACCCATTTGACTTTCCTTACTGACATTTAATTCTGTTGTAAGGAAGTTGTTGAAGAATTCAGTCCATGGCTTCAATGGAGCATGGGCAACCCAGAAATTCGTATGGCAGGTATGGGCTTTGTTTTTCTTGTACCACAAGCCACTCTACCTCATGGGAGTTGCTTCTTACTCATTCCCAATCCATTGTTGAAGAGGGCAGCATCAGTTTCCATCCTTCACGAATGCCCAGCAGTGAGAAAAACTAGAAATCGCAACTTTGCAAGAACCCATGTTTTGAAGAGCCATAAATGCTCAGAATTGGTATTTGACAGTGAAATCCAATGGGGGATCCATATATATGAAACTTGGGGCGAGATTGAGAGTATTAGATACCCCGAAATCCATTGGGAAACCCAGTTTTTATAGCCCAGAAAACCAGTGACGGAATTGAGTTACTTGATAACAGAATTGTGAGAAATCCAAGTGTGGATGTTTGAACAGAGGATTGGATTGCTTGAATTTAGCTTGAGATGTCTATAGCTCTGGGGTTGAGCTCACGGGCTTAGCATCCTCCTCCTTTTCTTATTGCATGCTTGATAAACCAAACTGTGTGTTGGCTTAGCATGACTGTTGGAGTGAAACCATGGCTGTGAGTGAGCCCATCTAGTTCCTCCTTAGTGGATACAAAACCCAACTCGGGGGTGGTCTCTCGGCTAAAAGAATACAGGCTGGACAGAGACCTATGGTTGGGTGGAACATTCCTCTCCCATAGCCAGTTGTTTGGACAACATCATCATAAAGATAAGTGTTCTATGTGGTTAAAGTATGATTATTCTATGTTTTGTCTTGTATGTTTCTCATGTTACTTGGATGAAATGATTATCTTAAGTTAGTTGGCATGATGCATGTGCATAGCATGAGAATGGGATTGATTATTATGTGATGACTTCATTATTCTTCCTAGAAGAAATAGGATGATGCATCTCCTTCTGAGTGTATGTTATTATGGTTATTCTGCTGTGTTTATTAATTGAGTTGTGTTAATTCTATGTTCTGCAATGTCTTGATTAATGACTGTTGTTTATATGTTGAATGCATGATGAAACTATGTGCCTATATAGTGTTTAATTCCGCTGTGCTTCCTGAGTATAAATATGTATGCACAAGTTTTATTTATCCATGCATTTCTTAGCATTTTGAATGGGGATGAGATTATCAATAAGCCCGGTATGTCCAGTCATGTTCCCTCCTTTGCATCGGATTGACGGGAGGGGACGTGACAGAGTGGTATCCGAGCCCATGTTGTAGCACTGAGGCTGCTTGGGACAAACTCTGAGTTGGCAGGTGGATAACAGAATGTTTTAACGTGGTATTGGTGAAGTTTGGGAATCATTTTGATATGGAAAAATGGTAGGATAAGAGTTCTTAGATGTGGCATAGGATCACACTATTAAATATATCTCTCCAAGAGCTTTCCAACGGTACCATACTTTCCTTATTTGGTTAAGGGACGAGGGAGATATGAGCCCTGCAAGTTGCACAGGTTGAACAGTTGTTGCACAGGTTGTGCAATTGTTGCACAGGTGCACAATTTTTGCACTGGTTGCACAGTTGTTGCACAGGTTGCACAGTTGTTGCATAGGTTGTGCAATTGTTGCATAGAAGCGTAGGTTTTACACAGGTTGCGCAGTTGTTGCACAGGTTGCACAGTTGTTGCACAGTTGTTGCACAGGTGCATAGTTGTTGCACAGGTTGTGCAGTTGGAATTGCAGAGTTGCAAAGGTTGTAAAGTTCGAATTGCGAAGTTGCAAAGGTTGTGTAGTTGGAATTTTGGAGTTGCATAGGTTGTGCATAGGTTGCGCAGGAGTTGCATAGGTTGTGCATAGGTTGTGCACAAGTTGTGAATGAGTTGCACAGGTTGTGCACAGGTTGCACAAGTGGTGCACAGGTTGTGCACAGGTTGCGCAGGTTGTGCAGGTGACGCAGAGGTTGTGCACAGGTTACGCATAGGCTGTGTAGGTGGCGCGGAGGTTGCGCAGGTGGCGCACAGGTCGCGCACAGGTTGCGCAGGAGTTGCACAGGTTGCAAAGGGAGTTAAAAAGGAAAAGTAGTCAAACCCAGAAATTCATAAAAGATGAATGGTGCATTGGAATAGAGATCCGCAAGTTGCTGAGTATTCCTTGTTATATGGAATAACTTCGCCCGATAGAAAATTTCTCCTGAATCTTCCTATATTTAGTTCTACATGTGGCTGAAGTTAGCAGTTCAGGATATTTTACAATTGTGTAAAAGTGCAGAATTTTTGGTAAAAATTGTCATTTTTGAAGTAATGTAACTTCCACACCCGAAGTTGGAATGGAGCATGTGGATAGGAATTGGAAAGCTTATCCAGTAGAGAACAATGTTTCATCACCAGAATTTGAATGAGGGTTTCATACACCATAGATTTGCAGAGCAGAAAAGTGCCAGTGGTTGTTTTGACAAATTGTTGTCGATATGGGCAATTTCTAGAATTGCATGCCTAGAAGTAGCAGAGACCATGAAATCGAACCAGCTATGATGTGGAAGAGGAATATCATGCAAATATGGGGGATTGGAAAGGGAGAATTCCTTAACCCCTATCTTGCTAATTGTATTTATATTTTATAAGCTTTATGTACATAAAACTATGGCATGGGAATTCTGAAAATGTAAGAGATTAGATGAGTGGCATGAATATGCATTAGTTGACATATTAATAAACATTGCATAGTGCAAGAGCAGATGTTTGTGCACACATATGATACTGCATGTTGGTAAAATATAGAGGTTTTACATATGCAATGAGCCACTTAAGATCCCTGTGGTGGTTTCTAATAATTAGTTGTGTTTGCATTGGTTGTAGGACCAAAGAAAACCGAAGCATGGCTAAGGATGTGGATGATGTTGTTGCATATGAAAAACCACATTATGAGGAAAGGATGGTGCAAAAAATCTGTGATCATGAGGTTGGCAAAATGACTGTGTATTCTTGGTAAGAGGCAAAATGATCAGGTAACATCAAGTAATGTTAATGACATCCATGTAGGTAATGGTTATTTGTACTTAAATTGCATAAATGTTGAAAGAAAATTTGGTGATATCCTTTCAACTATGTTTAAACTATGTTGATTTAGTTTTCATATGGTATTGAGTGCTCGAATGTGAATGTCAACCTATCGAGTATGGTGAGGTGTGGGTAAGTAAGGGTAAGGAGCCTTGCGCCCTATAAGTTTCTTAAAAACCTCAATGCATTTATATGAAAAATTACATCATGTCATTTGTATATATTGGTTGTGAGTTTAACAACCAAAGAAAGTAAAGACTTATAGTCATGTTGTGGTAGTACATGCCATATGAGACAGCCATGGTTAGGCCACAATATGCTGGAATGTATAGTATTCATGGATTAATGCAAGGTTGTACTGAGGGGTTATGCATTAAGTGAATGCACATCAAAATATTATGTAAATGTGTATACATATGTACGGGTGCACATGTTGAGATGCATTGTGAGAATGCATGGTTGTGATATATATGTTTCAATGCAATTAGATAATCGATGAAATGGTGAACCATTGTTAATATTGAGACCATTTCATGAGTTGCTTGAATGCAGGAAAATGATTGCATAAAGAAGGTAGACATGTTGATGGGCTACCAGAGTGCTCTACTGGAAGGATAGAGTTAATAAAAAGAATTTGGTTGTGAAGTAACAAGTATTTACAGTTTATTTAAATTGCATGGGAAGTGTACCCGTGTCTTGCAATTTTATTATGATAATGATGCATATATAGATCTATGTATATTTCATTGCATTTCAAATGTTAACAACTGAGGGTGTTTGAATTATTGAGTGTTATAATTTTGAGATCACTTCAGTGACTGTTGTAGCAATGAAAAGATTATATACATAGATACTCATAACGAGTTTGGTTGATTGAAGTTCAGATTTCAGATAGAAAAGTCTTGCATATGGCAATGAGGATAAGTCCATAGTGAAGACCAGGATCTACCATGTGCAAAAGCCAGAGGTTATGAGAGAGTTCTCATGGTTGTAAATTATGCATGAAACAAATCTAAAAATTTTCTGGTTTAAGTTCATGAGAATAATCCCATGGTTGCAAATCTAATTTCTGTAGGAAAACAGATTTACAAATTTCAGATTTGAGATTTTGTTAATAATTGGTAATGCTTGTTTGGCTTATATAAAATTGTGTCAGGAGGACATGTTGTAGGTGGATGTTCATGTATGGTAGAAAGTGTAAAACCATAATGGACAGAGTAATACCACTTACGAGAGCCAAACAATATGAGGATGGCCTCATAGTTAAACCAATCCATTTCTATAGGAGGACATAATTGTAAATTCATGTTTGAATTTAATTATTATTGCCATTGATTAGTTATGAAACAATCATATTTGAAGTTATTGTTAAATGTTGCTGACTGTTTGGCTATTTGATAAGTGTGCCAGGATGACACATTGCAGGAAGACCATGTGTGATGGCTTGCAGAAGCCAAACTAGATGGAAAGGACCCCATGATTTCGAAATGGGTTTCAGGTGAAATGCCATTGGACATTTTGATAATGTCCCATCTACACTGCATGATTGACAAACAATATGAGTGAGATGGTAAAGATTATGTTAGTAAGACATATGAGGGTTATGTAATATCAAAATGAGTTGGGATGGCAAACTGAGAGACTGCAAACTCAGAGAAGGGAGCCCCCATTCCTCATTAATAAAGGAAGACTACATCTGCAAATGGATAAGTGTTCTCTGACCCTAGCTAAGAATATGCATGTTTAATTGTTAGATTAAATATGTAGAACATGTTTTGATTTTATTTCCATTATGGCAGATTGCTTGAGTATGAGTAGGGCCTACATGGCTCACATCAGAAAGGGGTCCACACTTTTCTGGTGTTGGGTTATGATAGGACTATCAATATTTACTACACCCTAAGGGAATGGACGCATTTCCAGTGTTTCAATGTTGGATAGTGAATGTTATGAAATATGTTTATAGTTTTAGAGCAGCAATACTGATGAGCTTGCTTATCCATCTTGTGTTGTCAGCTTATACATATGCAAATTGGTGCTACGCATTAAAGGGAAAAGTGAAGAAAAGGGTACTCAAGAGGACTGTATGAGCAGTGGTAACCTTTGTGTAGTGTGAGTGGGTATCATGGGGCCATGATAGCCTGTAGTTAAGAAAGTTATCTAAAGAGTTCCTTAAGGGAACCGCTGGTTTTCACAAGAGAAGGAGTTCCATCCTTATGTGGGTGAAGAATTGTTATGCGCATGAAGGGTTGTGACACATGTGAAAGGCTGATGCAGGCCTAAGGCAGAGTAGTAGAGCTTTGACTTATAATGGTCGGTGGCGCAGTTTCCTTGCATTAGCCGATGACCCAGACGAATGTGCTGGCTCGGTAATGGAGAGGGCCAACCAGGTATGGGACTGGTTGGGCACCATAAATGCTTGGTAAATCCAGTTGGCGTGAAGGTGTACTCGTTGGGCATTAATTATTTGATGTTGTGGAGTAGCCTGCGCGCTGGACAAACATCCCAGTCTATAGGAGGATCCCAAGGATTGTAAAGAAAAGAAGGACCCTGTGGACCATAGAGGAAACGCATAATATAGATAAGTATTCATTTTCATTTATTTCTTGTTTGGAATAATGAAGATTTCAGGTATAAGTCTTCTAACAACTAAGCTGATATACTATTGTTTCTTGGTTGGAAAACGCATAATACAGGAAGCAAGTACACTGAAAGAACTATAAATTGCTTGGTAAATCCAGAGAGTGACTGGTTGAGCATTAACTATTCGATGTTTTGGAGTAGCCTGCGTGCTGGCCGAACATCCAAGATTATTTGATGTTTTGGAGCAACCCGCGTGCTGACCGAACATCCAATATTATTTGATGTTTTGGAGTAGCCTGCGTGCTGGCCGAACATCCAAGATTATTTTATGTTTTGGAGCAGCCTGCGTGCTGGCCGAACATCCAAGATTATTTGAAGTTATGGAGCAGCCTGCGTGTTGGCCGAACATCTAAGATTATTTGATGTTTTGGAGCAGCCTGCATGCTGGCCGAACATCCAAGATTATTTGATGTTTTGGAGCATCCTGCGTGCTGACTGAACATCCAAGATTATTTGATGTTGTGGAGCAGCCTGCGCACTGGCTAAACATCCAAGTCCATAGGTGATCCCAAGGCTTGAAAAGCAGAGCAGAACCCTGTGGACTAGAGAGGAAACACACAATACAAATAAGTATTTGGTTATCTTGCAGCTTCTTGCTTATGGATATACATGTGTATATGATTTGGTTATGATTTCCTAAACTCTTGTTTAGAGATAAATCCTATGAAATTAAACTAAACATGTGAATTAATTCAATGTTTGAGTGTAGATATTGTTGAAAGCAAGGACTATGAAGGCATCCTAGGAGTGCATGTGGACATGTAACCATCCTAACGAGTTCAACATGAGCAGTAATAAAAGATGGTGCTAGTGGGAATGTGTGGGTCCTAGCAGCCAAGAGTTGTAGACAAACCATGTGGAGGGACTCCATGGTTGAGAGGTCTAGAATAGACCATAGACACTAAGTGTCATAGCCAAGAAGGGCAGGTCAAGCATTCACGTTGAAGTGAAAGAGGCTAGGAGCATGAAAACCACAGTGGTGGTGTGGGTTCCAAAATGGAACAAGACTAAGAGGAGAAGACTCTTACTCCTCTCTCTTTCCTTTTTTTATTGATGCATTTATAAAAACAAAAAATTGTTGAATGCAAGTATGGTTGAAAGTAGAGTGTGTTTATTTGCTTGAAATAAATTGTGAGTGCTGAAGTAGTTAATTCCCTATGAAAGAATGGAAATGAATGAGCTCATGTGCCTGTTGGGAAAGCATGAAAAGTATGAAAGTCTCATGGATAAAGCTGGACTACCCATGTCAATTGGGTAGTTAATTGACTGATTTTAATGTTTATATTATGCTTGGCCTAACATAAATTGCACTGATGTATTCCAGAGGTGATAAGTGGAGTTTAATTGGTTGCAGCTGTTACAAAAATAGTGGTACTAGCGAGCAAAGAGTGGGCTGCTGTGTCCATTGATCATGGAAGTAGGCCGAAAGCTATTTGATTTGACTGAAAATATTCCTCAAATAGTTTCTAGGATAGCAAAAAAAAAGATGGCATCCACGAAAATTCCAGACTTGTAGATCAGCTAGAAGGTAAATAAAGGGAAGAGATTGTTGTGGAGCAATGCCCACCTGCGGAGCTGGATGATCAAAGCCAACATGAGCATCTTGTGGAAGCCAAAGTACTTGTTCCAGAGGGTTCAAAGTAAAGGATAGAATGCAGAGAAGATCTGCAAAAATTTTGAAAATTTTGTACTTGTAAATTGTATATGTATTCCTAAGTATAGGAACACCGATGACAGTGTTATTCTAAGGGGGAGGGGATTGTAATACTCCATTTTGACCCTTAGGATATATTGGATTTTAATGTAAATATTGTATACATGCGATGTATGTTTTCCTAGCGTGGAGCTCAAGGCCAAGGCCCCGCTAGTGGATGCTCGGATTTTATTTAAATTGCAAGCATTTGATATTATGTTACCCATGTGCTCTGAAGCCATGGAACATTGTAAAAATGATGTAAATAAACATCATGCAATAAAATACCAAAACTGGCTATGGAAGCAACTAATGAGAAGGGGCAATGTGTATCCACTAGGGAGTGGTGAGGGGGTTGTGGGTTTGAGCCATAAGCTTCCAAATGTCATTGTGAGAACCCATTTGACTTTCCTTTCTGACATTTAATTCTGTTATAAGGAAGTTGTTGAAGAATTTAGTCAATGACTTCAATGGAGCATGGGCAGCCTAGAAATTCGTATGGCAGGTATGGGCTCTATTATTCTTGTACCACAATTCACTCTACCTCATGGGATTTGCTTCTTTCTCATTCCCATTCCATTGTTGAAGAGGCCAGCATCAGTTTCCATCCTTCACGAACGCCCAACAATGAGAAAAACTAGAAATCGCAACTTTGCAAGAACCCATGTTTTGAAGAGCCATAAATGCCCAGAATTGGTATTTGATAGTGAAATCCAATGGGGGATCCATATATATGAACCTTGGGGTGGGATTGAGAGTATTAGATACCCCGAAATCCATTGGGAAACCCAGTTTTTATAGCCCAGAAAACGAGTGACGGAATTGAGTTACTTGATGACAGAATTGTGAGAAATCCAAGTGTGTGGATATTTGAACAGAGTATTGGATTGCTTGAATTTAGATTGAGATGTCTATAGCTCTGGGGTTGAGCTCATGGTCTTATCATCCTCCTCCTCTTCTTATTGCATGCTTGATAAACCCAACTGTGTGTTGTCTTAGCATGATTGTTGGAGTGAAACCATGGCTGTGAGTGAGCCCATCTAGTTCCTCCTTAGTGGATACACAAGCCAACTCGCGGGTGGTCTCTCGGATGAAAGAATACAGGCTGAATAGAGACATATGGTTGGGTGGAACATTTCTCTCCCATAGCCATTTGTTTGGATAGCCTCATCATAAAGATAAGTGTTCTATGTGGTTAAAGTATGATTATTCTGTGTTTTGTCCTGTATGTTTAATCACTCATGTTACTTGGATGAAATGATTATCTTAAGTTAGTTGGCATGATTCCTGTTCATAGCATGAGAATGGGATTGATTATTATGTGATGAATTCATTATTCTTCCTGGAAGAAATAGGCTGATGCATCTCCTTCTGCGTGTATGTTATTATGGTTATTCCGCTGTGTTTGTTAATTGAGTTGTGTTAATTCTATGTTCTGCAATGTCTTAATTAATGACTATTGTTTATATGCTGAATGCATGATGAAGCTGTGTGCATATATAGTGTGTAATTCCGCTGTGCTTGCTGAATATGAATATGTATGCACACATTTTATTTATCCATGCATTTCTTAGAATTTTGAATGGGGCTGAGATTATCAATAAGCTCGGTATGTCTGGTCATGTTCCCTCCTTTGCATTGGATTGACGGGAGGGGACGTGACATATTACAAGTGTCATATTCAATACTTGAGCATTTGAATCCATTATACTCAGTTTATTTTCATTTGAAGAATATTTGGTTCCATTTCCCCAAGGGTCGAATTAGTGGTTCTTTGTTGTTGTTTGGGAGGGGTTTGGAATAGACTTAATAATTAATGAATGACGCATTTTGGACCTTAATAACATCCTTGAGACATCCCCTACCTCTGTTCAGAAATCTGAGTGGGTTTGGAGGCATTTGGGAAGCCAATTTCAGTACTTACCCTAAGGGGATTTGAACCCCAATTTACTAGTAAAATTGCATACTTGGTCTAGAATTTTAAGAGAGTTTGTAAAGGTATTTTTGTGGAAATATATCATCCTTGAACATCATATTCAATTCCTAACATCAGTCACATACCTTCTCAGAATATTTGGTAGCATTTGGAGCAAAATTGGGACCTAGGCATCAAAACTAGTCAAGGGTCGAAATTGGGAAAAAAGTGAAAAATTGGGCATTTTTATAAAAATTTAAAAAGGGACATTACAAGTGGTATCAGAGCATGTTCTTGGCAGCTAATGGTATTAACAAGGAGTTATAAAAATAAACCACCATCCTTTGAACCAGTAGTTGAAGAGGTTTTTGTTGAAGAAGAGGTAGTAGAAGAAAAAGAGTTTTTTAAACCATGGGTAGAGAGGAGGAGGAAAAATTAAGACATAAGGAGGAACTTGTTGGGTAGCCAACTTGCAGGCAAAGGGATGACGGGAGATAACAGTGGTTCAGACTCAGGAGAAAGGAAGAACATGGGTTAGCATTTTTTCTCAAGCACAGGACCCCATAATAGACCTGATGAATTTCAAAGCACACAAAGGCATATTGCACCTAAATTTATCATACCCAAAGAAGAGCCTGATGTTCAGGTGGATAATGGTAAACTAGCAAATGAATGGAATGAGTTGAGTGAAGAATGTAAAAGAGGTCTACCATTTAGTCAATACATTAATGCTATATATAAAATGAAAAGGAGGGATGAGAATAGGATTCCATTACAAAACAAAGAATTAAATGGTGCTATTAGTAAAATTTCAGTTCCTACTTTTGATGGTTCCTCTCAAAATTCTACTAATACTTGGGTGCAAAAATTAGATGTGTATTTTCAGCTGAATCCTATGTTGGAAGATGATGCATTAAAAATGACTATTTTTAATTTGGAAGGAGATGCCAATGAATGGTGTTTCCATGGCCTGAAAACCTTGGGTCATGATAACGTTAAAACATATGGAGAATTTGTTGACAGGGTGCTAGAAAGATTTGAAGAAAAAGATCTAGAATTGCCTTTCAAAGAACTAGCTCAATTGAAGCAAACCGGGACTCCTACTGAATATATGTTGAAATTTCAAAAACTATCAGTTAAGGTGGCTGATGTATATATGGGAAGGTTGGTATTGCTGTTCACTGAAGCTTTGGATGAACCCTTAAAAGGTTTGGTCAAATCCCACAAGCCAACTACATTAAAAGATGCAATGAGCTTGACTAGGGATCTCCAAAATGTGCTTCCTAGAATGAGATTTCTTCCCAAGACTAATTTAAAATTTGAAAAGAAACCTTGGAAAAGGGATGCATATGATAAGAAACCTTGGCAAAAAGATTCATTTGAAAGGAATAAAAAAGGACTAAACAGGGATGAACTTCGAAAAAGAAATTGTGCTCCGCATGCTTTCAACCATGGACACCGGGGCACAAATGTACTAAAGGAAAGGCTCAATACATAGAAATATTTTATGATAATGAGGGGTATGATGGGGGTATGGATGAATATGGACATGTTTCAGATCAAGAGGAGGCATATGATAAAGCAATAGAAGAGGAAAGACAAGAAGAAAATCAATATTCACCGGACAAATCAAGATTGCTATTACTTTCAACAGTACCTCGCTATCATACTATCCGATGCAAGGGTGTGGTACTGGGGAAAAGAACTTCAGTTTTGGTAGATGAAAGAGCCACCCATAAATTCATTGATGCAGAGATGGTGGAGAAAAGAAAGATACCTATTAAACTATTTGATGGCTTCACAGTTGTCCTTCCCGGTCACAACGCAATGCAATGCAAAACATGGGTTCCAAAGATGCAAGTCACCGTAGGAAACTATAATTTTGTTGATAGTTTTTTTGTGGTTGATTTTGCTGATAGTAATGTGGTTTTGGGAGTGCAATGGTTGTATTCAATAGGAAAGAATACAGTAAATTATCAAATTCTGGAAATGAAATTCCAAGATTCAAAAGGAGTACTAAGAGTGGTGAGAGGGCATCACACTTATCCAAATCAAGTAGTAACTTGAAATAGTCTGAGATCTATATTCAGGCATGGGGACATATAATGGGCTGCCGAATGTCATATTACATCTCCCAAGCCAAATATAATGGTTGTTGAAGACCCAAAGGCGATAGAGAGACTCTTGCAAAAATATGAAAAGATTTTTAGAGACCTTCCACATGGTAGACCACCAGATAGGGGGGTTGAGCATAGCATTGTTTTGGAGGAGGGTACTTCACCCATTCAGATACCACCTTATAGACATCCTAAAAGGTTCAGATATGAGATTGAAAAATCCATCCAAGAACTCCTAGAGTTAGGACTCATTAGACCAAGCTCTAGCCCTTATGCTTCTTCAGCAATGCTAGTGAAGAAAAAATATGGAACATTGAGAATGTGCATAGATTTTAGAGCCTTGAACAAAAAGAATATCAAGAATAGGTATCCTATTCCTAGGATTGATGAGCTCATGGATGAGCTACATGGGGCCAAATACTTCTACAAAATTGACTTTAGATTAGGCTATCATCAAATTCAAATGAAAGATGAAGATGTGCAAAAGACTGTTTTTCGATGTCATTATGGCCACTTTGAATTTCTTGTCATGCCTTTTGGGTTAACTAATTCTCCAGCCACATTTCAAGCATGCATGAATAGGATATTTTGCAAGCAAATAAGAAGGTTTTTTTTGGTTTTATTTGATGAAATTCTCATTTACAGTAAAACATGGGAAGAGCATCTGCAACAATTAGAGATTGTGTTGAAAATTTTGCAAGAAGAGTCCTTATTTGCTAAGTTGTCAAAATGTGAATTTGGGATGAAAGAACTACTGTATCTTGGGAACATTATTGGGAAAGGAGTGAAGGTACACATGAAAAAAATCAAGACTATCTTAGAATGGCCATCACCAAAAAATATTATTGAATTGAGAGGCTTTATTAGGATATGCACCTATTATAGAAAATTTGTGAAAGGATTCTCTAAGTTGACTTCTCCACTCATTAATTTGACTAAGAAGGATGATTTCAAGTGGGATGAAGAGGTTGAAAGGTCCTTTCAAAAAATGAAAGAGGTAATGAGTAGTTGTCCCATACTTGCACTTCCTGATTTTACTAAACCTTTTGTTGTGGAATGTGATGCTTTAGGTGGAGGAATAAGTGTTGTCCTAAAGCAAAGCCAACACCCCATAGCCTTTGAGAGCAGAAAGTTGCAGCCTCATGAAAAAATTTACTCCATCTATGATAAATAAATGCTGGCCATTATGCATGCATGGGCCAAATTCAGACAATATTTGGTGGGCAGCAAGTTTGTGGTGAAAACTGACCACAATAGTCTAAAACACTTTCTCACCCAAAAATATCTAAATGAAAGGAAACAAAAGTGGGTAAGTAATATTCAAGCTTATGATTTTGATATTGAATATGTCAAAGGAAAGAATAATATAGTAGCATATGCTTTGTCAAGAAGACCTTTTTTTTCTCCCATGGATATTGCCAAGGATTGGAAAAATATGCTACTAATTGAATATGTTAAAGACAAATTTACTTGTGATGTGTTGGATGGAATCAAAGGGGATGATAACTACATGGTTTTGAATGGGATGATGTATTATAAGGGAATAATTTATTTAGTTCAGAACTCAAAGATCAAGTAACGAATTTTGCACGAAGCACATGACTCCCCACTAGCGGGCCATCCGGGGATCTTCAAAACTTATAGATAGTTGAGGCAAAGGTTTAAGGGGATGAAGGAATATGTTCAGAAATATGTGAATGAATGCAAAGTATGTCAAAAAAAAAATCAGAACTTACATGTCCAGCGTGCCTATTACAACCAATTCCCATTCCGGAGCAAAAATGGGACAGTATCTCCATGGATTTCATCACCGGTTTGCCTAAATATTTGGATTGCATGGGCTCCCCATGAGCATTGTCAGTTATAGAGATAGTAGATTCATGGGTGCTTTTTGGCAAGAAATTTTTAGATTGGTGGGCACTCAATTGACTCCAAGTACCAGCTATCATCCACAAACCGATGGACAAACAAAGAGGGTGAATCAATGGTTGGAAGGGTACCTAAGAAACTATGTGGGAGAGAAGCAAAAAACAAGGGCAAAATAATTATACTTGGGTGAGTTTTGCTACAACACCACTTATCATATGTCAATAGGGATGTTTCATTTCAAAGCATTATATGGTTATGATGCCCTTACATTTTCTGAAATCATATTTGGTGATAGTAGAGCCCCAAAGGCTAAATATTGGGTGGAAGAGAGCCAAGAAATTTTAAAGCTCTTGAAAGACAATTTGCAGGTTGCTCAAAATCAACAAAAAAATATGTTGATAGACATAGAGAAGAAAGAACCTTTTAGGTCAATGATTTAGTATATTTAAGGTTGCAACCATATAAACAAACATCTCTCAAAAGGAATGGAGCAGAAAAATTAAAACCAAGGTACAATGGACCATACAAGGTAGTGCTGAAGGTTGGAGAAGTAGCATATGAATTATAACTTCTGGAAGGGATTAAAATCCATAATGTATTTCATGTTTCTTGTCTCAAGAAATATCTTGGTCAACAAATCATCACTTCATAAATACTTCTTCCTTTGGATGATGAAGGTCAGCTCACACTTGTTCTGGAAAAGATTTTGAAGACACGAGAAATGAGGTTGAGGAGTAGAATTATCAAAGAATATTTAGTGCAACGGAAGGACTTACCAAATGAATATGCCACATGGGAAGAGGAGAATATTTTGCAGCATCCAAATATGAAATTGCTTGAGGACAAACAATCTTGGGTGGGGAGGACTGTAATGTCTCCATTCAAATAATTCCATAGTAAGACAATCCCATCAATCCTACTAGTTTCCTAGGTTGGATGGGCACATGTGGAATTGCAATAAGGAAGCTAATAAATGATGTTTAGACATTATAAGGGTTAAAGTATTTAATAAATAGGTTGAATAAAGAAATTCAAGAGAAATTCTAGGTGGCAAATGGTTTTGAGGACATTTGGAGGATGTAGGACCCACACTAGCTTGGTTTCTCACTGCCACATGGAAAATCTCTCTTTCCATTTCGAATCCATGGGAATGCAAACATTATTGGGTGAGTTGGTAAATCATACACATATCATGGATCATGTTAGGTTGAAATGGGATGGAATGGTAACCTCCATAGAAGAGGAAGGGTCAAATTGGAAGCTAGTGGACACTTGGGCTAGATTCCCTAGCCTTATGACAACAATGATGGAGCATCTATGACATCTATGACAAACTTCAGTTCTAAATTCTGACATATGACCATTATGACATGTCAGCCCCAAAAATAGGCTCAAGGAAGGCGCTCATGGGAGTCGGAGAAGCCAAAGAGACTCCTACTCGAATTGGGAGAAGATGGAAGGTTGGAAACTAGGAGACAAGTGGCACATGTGAAATATTTCTTAAGTGGAAATCTCTAGAAGCTAATGGGAGGAATTCAACCATTATAAGGCTAATGTTGGTTATAAAATGTAGAAATCAAGTATGAGAATGGCTTTTGATGATATGCGAAAAATTGCATTTGTGAAGAGAGAGCTAGTGGATGACTAGTTTCTTGCCTTATCCAATTTCGAGAGTTAAAGATTCCCATCCAAGTTGGTGTTTGGAGAGGCCACTCAGGTCTTTCATGGAGATTTAATGGATTTTTATTTGCAGGTATCAGCTACAAGGAAGCTCGTGGTTTTTTTTAGTGCAGCACCATCTCTCAACCATTTCCATTTTTGAAGGCATATTCATGCTCCTTGATGGAGGGCATTTTTATGAGCTCTTTTGCTTCTTGGGAGAGCTTCTCTTGATGTATTTATGATTGTAATAAGTGTTATATACTATTTTCTTCATCTTCATAAAGTCTCAGGTCGAAATACCAAGTTTTTGTATGTAAAAATGAATATTAATGAGCAAACAATGTCCATTTCCCCACTACATTGATGTATGCCATTATAATGATGATGATTTCGATTAAAGGAATGTTTATCTAATATATTTGTGATTAATGGACTTCTATTTATGTGTATTACAAGTTTAATATTCAGTACTTGAGCATTTGAAGCCATTATACTCAGTTTATTTGCATTTGAAGAAGATTTGGTGCCATTTCCCCAAGGGTCGAATTAGTGGTTCTTTGTTGTTGTTTGGGATGGGTTTGGAATAGAATTAATAATTAATGAATGGTGAATTTTGGACCTTAATAAAATACTTGATACATCCCCTACCTCTGTTCATAAATTCGAGTGGTTTGGGAGGCATTTGGGAAGCCAATTTCAGTACTTACCCCAGGGGGATTTGAACCCCAATTTACTACTAAATTGCATACTTGGTCCAGAATCTTAAGAGAGTTTGTAGAGGTCATTTTGTGGCCATATATCATCCCTGAACATCATATTTAATTCCTAAAATAAGTCACATAATTTCTCAGAAGATTTGGGAGCATTTGGGGCAAAATTGGGACCTAGGCATCAAAACTAGTCAAGGGTCGAAATTGGGAAAAAGTGAAAAATTGGGCATTTTTACAAAAAGTGAAAAAGGGACATTACATAAAACTAGCCTCTAAGAGGGTGCACAAAGGATTTATGGAATCCACGAAGCTTCCCCATTCGAATTGAGGGAAGTTGGAGACTAGGAATTGTTGGACAAGTGGCATAGATTGGAATCTCTCCCTAACTCAAGTTGGGATGAGTCTCTTGGATGGAATTCGAGCTAAGGAGGAATTTGGAATTTTATAAAATAAAAGAACAAAGAATGAAATCATATTTTGATCATTTTACAAATTGGAGAGCATAGCTTGTCCATGCTAGTGGAGTGTTTACTCTACTTGCCTTAGTACCATTTTCGAGGGTGAACGATTCCCATCCTAATTGGAAATTGGAGAGGAAATTCAGACCTTTCACTTGGAGATACAATGGATTCCTTTATTGCAGTTTGAATTTATAGGGAAGCTCATGATATTCCCTTATTCAACTTGTTCCCATCTCTCTCTCACATTTCTCTTCATATTTTTGCTCTTGGAGGAAGGGCGCACATGGTGAGATCTTGATCTCTTTGGGAGAGTCCAATATACACAATTTATTTATAATATTATATATTTACTCGATATTTTATTCTCATAATATCCTCGAGTCGAAATACCAAGTGAAACGATGTAAAAATACCAAACAATGCATAAATGGTGCCATTTTCCCTATATCTTGTTATGAGAGCTTGACGTTGCTTTATTTATCTTTGTATCAGTCAAAATATGTGATTTTGTTGATGTATGGATATCCATTAATGTCCTGAATACGTTTCATACACAATGTATAATTCTTTGGAACATAAATCACGAAATTCATAACAAGTGGTGGAGTTTTCTAGCATTCCCCCCTATGCGAAGACATGTCTACAAACCTTTGATTTATGGGATTTGCAACAACCTTTAGGAACTAATTAATGATGCATTTGGGTGACCATTGAAGTCCTAAAACTATTCCATGTCTCTGTTATGAAATTTTGGAGGTTCGTACTGCATTTGGGAATCCATTTATGTCATCTACCCTCAGGGGTTTGAACCTCGAAATTACTAGTAAATTTCCCTATCTTCTCCTGAACTTAAATGAATGTTGCAGAAGTATTTTGAGAGTTTCCAATAATACATAAGCTTAATTTTTATGTCTCAATAACTTTCAAACATTATCAGTCCCAATTCGAAATCCTTAGGAGTCTTTTGGAGCCATCTACCCTTTGGGGGTTTCAACATCGATTTTCCTAGTAATTCTGTCTTTCGTTCTCTAATTGTAAATGCAAGTTGATGAAGTATTTATAAAGTATAAAATAATATAATAGCATCTTTAGTGTGTCCAAATAAACCTCATTCCACTCCATACATCATTCGAAAATATTTGGTACCATTTGGGACAGTTTGGGGCTTCACTAGTCCAAGTTTCGAAAATTGACTAAATTGAGAAAATTTCCAAATTTGGGACATTACAGTGGTATCAGAGCATGGTCATTTAACCTAAGCATTAGATTCATCGATTGAAGAAGAAATTGCAGCCGTGTATTACTATTATGATGACTCCTATTAGTACAATTCTTATGAGCAATATGAAGCAGAATGTGAATGGTTTGAGGAAGAGGTGACATCATGCAACACTTATTACAATTTCATAAGGTATGAGGGATATTCTTATGAAATTGAATCTGATGAAGATGAGTGTGTCACACTACCAAAGGGAAATTCCATGAATGAATTACAAATATTGTGAGCAACATGTAAAACCTTACCCCAACAATATCAGGCATATATTGATCTATATAAGGGAGGTACACAAAAGGCCATTCCTTTTGAAGACTTTGTTGATTGTGTGTTTTAAAATAGGCCCAAAAATGAATATGTGGAGTTAGTGAAGAAAGGTCTATTCCCTTCTTTCAAAATACCTTGGAGATCAAATCACATATGTTTGAGTAAAAAGGAGGAGACCCGTGAGCCACCTAGTTCTGAAATAGGTGAAGTAGAAGAAGCAGTGCATGAAGAATATCGAAAGTCACTCCCAAGTGACTCTGAAAAATATGAAGTGACATCACATGAGCATGAATAAGACTCTATTGAGATAATTTCGAGACACATTCTACCTTGGACATGAATCAAAGAGAATATACTGTTGGATGCTTGAACTATGAAGGAGTACCTACTGATGGTTGCTCACACCTCTATGTTGGTGACATAGAGATCAATTTTGAATGTGTTTCTACAAGAAAAAATTCCATTAAGCATGAAAATGAAGACCTTGTAGCAGTTGAAGAAGAAACAATATCAACTTCCCCATCACCACTTGAGCTTCATGAAGTTGGCCTAAGTAAGAAAAAAGAAGATGAGGAAGTTCATTTACAAGAGCCTCATTTTCTTGAAAGTTCATTAAAGATGAATGAAAATAAGGTCCATGATACCATTAGAATACTCCATGACACTCAAGCATTGGTTTCAAATTCTTGTTAGAGAGTTTCTTCATTGAAGGATTCATCCTTCCTTGAAGACATGGAGAAGATTCAAAGAGCAATGTGCAACATCGAAGGTAATTTCATGTCTTTGCTTTTTGATAGAAACAATTTGGTTGAACTTAATGAATGTTTAAATGGATCATATTTGAAGAATAATGAGGATATTCATAAGCTCAAAATGAAAAATGAGCAACTTCTTGATAGGTTGCAAGATACTTGTTCTTCCTCCTATGTTTCAGATTGTCAAATGGTAGATTGCTTGGAGGATTATCATGACATGATGGATCATGAGAAACATGGAAAATTGAAGGTGCTTGATGTGTTTGAATATGAGATTAATGAGAACCAAGAACTTATTGCGGTGGAAGATGAACTTGGGTTGCCTCTTGGAAATGGTTACACAATTTTTGAAGAAGTGTATGATTCCACTACCTTGGAACCAACCTATGAGGAAAATTTTGCACTTTTGAGGGAGGTGCATGATCCTAACCTTATGGAGAATTCACAAGATGACACTCTTGAATTTTTTGATCATTTGGGTGAGTTGGTTCATTCTCCTACATCTTACACTTCCATATTTTGCAGCATTCATCCTAATGAAGTATGGGTGAAAATTTTCTTTTTGATTGTGCCACATGAGGAGTATGAAAATCATATCTCTCTTTTTTATGATGAAATGATTAGAGCACATTATTTTTAAAATTTTCAGCAACATTTTTTTTTACCTTATGATGATACATATCTTCATGGATTCCCTTATGATGTTCACTTGAGTCATTTGAAGAATCATGATTTTCCTTTCTCCTTCCTTAGTTCAAATGATGTTGGATGAACTTCATCAACTACTTGGGTGAAGAGATATATGATTGGAACAATTTTTTAGTGGCAGCAACATCCTTTGTTATTTCTTGATGATACACATATCCATGGATGCATAAATGGTACTTTTGTGAGCCCCTTGAAGGCTCATTGTTTTCTTTGCTCCCTAATTGGTTCATATTTTAGTGGAGATTCGTCATTCACTTATTGGATGAAAGAATAGAGGGGTAAATATTTTGATGCATCTTACATCCTTTTGGAGAAGCATTATAGTACATGGGACCCTCACGTATGTCATTGGAGAAGATTTGATTGGTCACTTGATGTTTGTATGCACTTGGAAAATGGTGGTCTACTTGCTTGGAGGTATAAGCACTTTCATGATTCTTTGATGAGGCACCTCCTTGCTGTACATTTTTATTATGTTGTTATGTACTTTGATTATATATATTTTGTACTTATGATGATTGGAAGAATTCATACAAGGAAATGGGATCCGTGAATTCTCTTGCCTAATGATATGGGTTGGAGAGCACTCCTAATTGTTGGAGTGCAAAACAAGCAATGGGACCCTAGGATAATTTTTAGTGTAATTGGTTTCAATTTTTTTTGGGAAACAAGTAGTATGGGAGATTGAGTCCCCACTTAATAAGGTGATTTTAATCAGAGTAGTGCAGCAACAATCATGGTGTTCCTCTCTAAAATTTTCATGGCATCTTGAAGACTCAAAGTTGGGAAACTTAGTGGCTACTTCAAAGATTTACACAGTGGTATCGGAAAGGGTTTCTAAAATATAAAAGAGGTAAAGAGTGATTGCGCAAATTTTTTTTTTGACGGATTTAATTCATGTTTTGGTTTTTAGTGGTGATGTTACATGATATATCAATATGAAAAATAAAACCCACATCTCCTTGCTTTTGGAAACACACAATTGTAGTACATGAGTGCCACTACTCAAATTTTTGGAAATAAAGTTTTGGAAGCAAAGTTTTGGAAAGAAAGCATGTTCTTCAACATCCATTTTTTAAATTTCTTGAGGGAAAGCAATATTGGGAGGGGAGAATTTTTCACGTCCCAAAATTTTGCATTGGGTCACAATGGCCTAAGTCACTTGGCCATACTCATGATAGTTTGTCAAATTGGTGCTAAGTGTCAAATAATTGCCAAGAATGATGTCCAAGTTAGTAATAATGTAAAATTAGATCCAAATGGACAAGTTGGGTCACATTAAGAGAAAAATCCCAATTCAAAGTCGTAATATTCCCATCCAAATGAACTATCATGGAGGAAAATTACTAGTTCCCTAGGTTGGGGGTGGAAGCATTAAAATTTGGAGTAAAGGAGCTACAAGACCCAAAATGACCTTAGACTTAAAAATTCACATTAAATGGGTCAATTAAATAATAATACAAATAAAATAAGGTGGTATTGGATCATGAAGGCACATAAGAGGTTGTGGGACCCACATGTGGCGAGATTCCCCACTACACTTGGCATGATTCTCTCACCAACTTGAGTTCAAGATGAAGGGTAACATACTTGGGGGAGTTTAAGAGTTATTATTCATGGCATGAGTCATGTAATGTCAAATTGGAGTGGAAGAATAACTCCCATGGAAGAGTAAGAGGCATCTTAGAAGAATTGTGACACTTGGAGCTAGTTCCCTAACTCCTATGACAATAATGATGAAGATTCTATGACACCTATGACAAAGTTCAAGCCTAATTGCTGACATATGACATAAAAGACATGTCAGGGATAAAAATATCCTCTAAGAGGGAGCACAAGGGATTTTTGGAAGCCAATAATCTTCCCCGTTCGAATTGAGGGAAGATGGAGACTAGGAATTGTTGGACAAGTGGCACACATTGGAATCTCTCCCTAACTCAAGTGGGGATGAGTATCTTGGATGGAATTCTAGCTAAGGAGGCATTTGGAAGTTTATAAAACACAAGAACAAAGAATAAAATCATCTTTTGATCATTTCTCATTTTGCAAATTGGAGAGCATAGCTTGTTCATGCTAGTGGAGTGTTTACTCTACTTGCCTTAGTACCAATTTCAAGGGTGAAATATTCCAATCCTAATTGGAAATTAGAGAGGAAATTCGGACCTTTCATTTGGATCTGCAATGGATTTCTTTTCTGCAGTTTGAAGCTACAGGAAGCTCATGATCTTCTCTTCTTCAACTTGTCCGTGTCTGTCTCTCACATTTCTCTTCATATTTTGGCTCTTGGAGGAAGGGCGCACATGGTGAGATGCTGATCTCTTTGGGAGAATACAAGATACACCATTTATTTGTAATATGATATATTTAATCTTTATTTGATGCTCATAAGGTCCTTAGGTAGAAATACCAAGTGAAACTATGTAAAAATACCAAACAATGCATAAATGGTGCCATTTTCCCTATATCTTGTTGTGAGAACTTGAAGTTGCTTTATTTCAATTTGTATCAGTCAATATATGTGATTTTGTTGATATATGGATACAAATTAATTTCATGAAGAAGTTTCATACAAATTGTATAATTTTTTGGAACATAAATCTCGAAATTCATAACAAGTGGTGGAGTTTCGCAGCTTTTTCCCCTATGTGAAGACATGTCTACAAACCTCTAATTTATGGGAGTTGAAGAAGCCTTTAGGAACTTATTAATGATGCATTTGGGTGACCATTGAAGTCATATAACTATTCCATGTCTATTTTATTAAATTTTGGAGGTTCGTGCTGCATTTGGAAATCCATTTATGTCATCTACCCTTGGGGTTTGAACCTCGAAATTACTAGTAAATTTCCCTATTTTCTCCTGAACTAAAATGAATGTTGCAGAAGTATGTTGAGAGTTTCCAAGCATAAATAAGATTTATTTTTATGTCTCAATACCTTTCAAACACTCTCAATCCAAATTCTAAATCCTTAGGAGTCTTTTGGAGCCATCTACCCTTGGGGGTTTCAACATCGATTTTCCTAGTAATTCTGCCTTTCATTCTCTAATTTCAAATGAAAATTGCTGAAGTATTTAGAAAGTGTACAAGAATATAATAGATGATTTAGTATGTCCAATTACACCTCAATCCACTCCATACATCATTCTCAAATATTTGGGATCATTTGGGACATTTGGGACATTTGGGGCTTCACCGGTCCAAGTTTCGAAAATTGACTAAATTGGGGACATTACAGTACCCTTATAACATTGCTTTCCAACCAAGACAAAATACTACAAACACTCTTTCATTTAATCCAACAAAAAAAAAATAACATACCAAACCAAAATATATTTTTCTTTTTTCTTTTCAACTATGCTATATCTATGAGCAAAAATGAAACGACGAACTCCTCTTTTATATTGAAATAACTCAAATTTGAAATCAAGGGATAAAAGAGGTGAAAGGGAAATAAAAAATATGAGAGCATTCACTAGATTTTTCAATACTTCGAGAAGTCCTAAATTCACTTAATATTTTCAAGGAGATGAAGATGAAATTTTCAAAACCAACAGAACATAAGAATTCACAATTGTTGATCTTTTTCAAATATTTTTAAACAACTATCCAAAGCATAGAGCACTCTTCTCAACCAATCTTCAATAAACACACTAAAAATGAAGAGAATAAATATTTTTTTGATTTTCCAAACTAATGGACTCAACAAATATGAGAATGATATCACTTCTTCAATCTTGATTCAAAATACTATAGAGACTACTTACTTCTACAATCTTTGAATGAACATAAGTTCTCAAGAAATCACTCACCCAAAAATATAACCCAACCAACACAAAATTCACACCAAAATGCACAAAAATCACAACAACCTAATCTTTGGAGGACTTATAAATTAGAGCAAACAAATCAGATATAGTGAAAGGAGTAACAATATTGGTTTCACTCGCGAGGGATTGAAATTTCCCATGACTGGAGAAACAACCACTTAACTAACTAGGAATCAAATCAAGATCCAAATTCCGAAATAAGCCAAGAACAAAGCACACTGAATATGAGAAGTACTATGGATTCAATGAGAGAGACACAAACCTTAGGAAACCAAGAAAAAACCAATTTTGTGGGATTTTTGACCCTATGCACTAAGCTTTGTAGGGTGACGCACTCTGCAAGTATACACCAGGGCGTTGGAAGACCAGTGATGCAAGTTGGAAACAAGGTAAGTGCATCAGTGAGACGGATCGAAAACATAAAAAGGGCATCAACGACGCAGACTTCCTTAAGTAAAAAACACGTCAGTATTATTGTGATGCAGGCACAAAACTGCCCAGGCGCATCGGGCGAACTCCAACTTTGAAAAAAATAAAAAATCCCAATGTAAAGAAGGTAAATGGCTAAGTTAAATATCCCAATAATAGACTAGATCACCCAGTAACTCTACGAGAAGCATATCCAAGAGGAGGCAACTTAGGGGCTATTGGAGAAAAAACAAGAAAAGAGAAATTACAATCAAAACAAATCAAAGACTATGGGACAATTCCCCGATATGGAATTATTGCAGCTGCAACCTGATCCCCAAAATTTTGTAAATTTGTAGGGCCCATCCTTCTTTTTGAGATTACTTAGATTTTGTTTCATTTTACGTGCTTACTTTGTTTGACACTTAGAATTTTTCTTGAGATCAAAAGAAACTTCATTTTTCTGGATTGGGAGAGTTTTCAATTTTTCGCCGAAACGGTCGGAGCACAATCCAATGTTGCGCCAAAATGGTCGGAGAGGTTACAATTTAATGCCGAAACACTAAGGCTTTTGAGGAGAATTGCGTTTTGGATAAAAAATGAATGTTTCCCTAAAAAGGACGGAGGACAAGGGAAATGGGCCCAATCGGAGGAGTTATCCATTTTCCGCCGAAACAATCGGAGGAGTTATCCATTTTACACTGAAATGATTGAAAAAGTATTATGTTTTTACAATATTTTATGAATAAAACAAAATCGGCGCCAAATGAAAATCGCTTCCGAAACATATCGTTGCTAAAGGAACTGGTATTCGAAACAAAATTGACATAAAAGGGTTTTCTTGACCGAGTAGTTTCAATGACAAATGGTGAAGTGTGACAACACATCGGTGCCAAAAGAAAAAGTGCTCTAAAATAGGCTCGATGCCAAAGGAAAAGGATAACCCGAAACGGTACCGACGCAAAATCAAAAGTCCATGCAAAATTTGAATCGGCGTAAAAAGGTTTTTTCTTTCTCAAACAGATCGGCATAAAATGGTAAGTGCTCCCAAATAGATAGGCATAAAATGGTAAGTGCTCTGAAACAGTTCTTTTCCAAATGGTAAGTGCTCTGAAGCATTTTTTCGTATAGGCTTCAGTGTAAAATGAGAAAACTTTCGCGAAACTGGTAAGTGGACCCCATTCACATGAATATCGAGACACATTTAATGCTAGGTTTTGAGTGAATGTATATAAGGTTTTTGACCCCTGTTTTCACAAACATTGTTTGTAATGGCATTACGTAGCAGTCACCGGACATCAGAGAACCCCTTTGAAAATTCTATTCGTCCACTTGCATGCTGCTAGGTAAGGGTTTTATTTTCATTTTTGTCAAGATTAGGAGTGTGTCTCCCTTATGTTTTATTTAGTCTAAACGATTTTATTCTTTTTAATTCTTTTTTCCATAGTTTAGTAAAAATTAGTAATCTCTATTTTGAAAAGAATTGTTTTTTATTTTGTTTAAGTTTGATTTGATAATCCATCTCTACATTTTTCCACATGCTGTTATTTGCATCGTACTATAGTATAGAGAGGCAAATTAAATAAAGATGAGAGATAGGAAGATTGCCATGGATTGGATAGATAAGTACAGTAATTGAAATGTTTTTCATTTTATGTCCTATAGCTAATTATAGTAAAGATTTACTGTATAGTATCTGAATGATACAGGATATTTTATTATTTCATGAAAAACAAATGTTGTTTAACTTTTGCACAAACACATAATTGTTTTCTTATCTCTATTATTTACATAGCAAATAAATGCAAATTTAAGACTTTCATTTATCACATCTTCAATTAAATAGTATTGCTACTGTTTATTATAAGCTACCAGTAATAAAAATTATACAGTATTCATGTTTCACATGCACACTTTATTTCTTCACAAAGTTTCTATCTCATCAATTATTTCACTATTATCAAAAATTGAAAACAAAAGAAATGTAAACCCTATCTTGTTTACAACCATTGCATTTTCCATTTGCATTATAAACTAAGATTATTACTCAAAGTTTGGTTTCGTATTGTTTATAAAACCCTTGTTTAGTATTTCCAAGTCTTCATTATCGATTTCAACAGTTAAACAAAACACGATTTACATAGTCACGATCAAATTACGGTTTAAAAACCCTAGTCTTTACGTGAGGGTTTTTCATATGAAAACATCTTTCATAATCGAAGGAAAAACCAGAGTTTGGGCGAAGTCCCTTTTTCATTTTCTTTTACAGTCGAAAAACTATTCATCGTTTCCAAACATATAGAGTTTATCAACTAAGAAAATGCATACAGTTGTGCATAGTTCGATAGTCACAATCATTTACACATAACCCATAGGAATAACATAAAATGAATAGTATAAAGAAACACTTTCCATTGCATAAAAGAAAAAAGTAGTATTAAGAGTTAAACGATCCTCGGCTGTACATTCTTATTCTTTAAAACTTAACCATATACATTTTCGAGTTTAAGTTTCGAACCCAACACAGGTTCCAGCATCACAAAGAAAGCATCAATGTATTAGATCGAAATTACTTTTTCAAACAAAAAACTGCATAGGGTTTATCCCCACCCTCTAAGCTTTTAAAACGAGTTTTCAAAACTCTCAACATTGACGAGCTAAGCATCTAAATATACCATGTAACATTTAAACAAGACGAGGGTCATCTCCATGTACAATAATCATTTCAACATAAAAGTTCTTCAAAGAAACTCGATTGATAGACAATGCCGAAAACATGGTGGAAATATTTGTTACACAGTACGTGAAAACCTCATCAACCAAGTCCGAATGGGCACCTACGAGGGTTTGAGACCCGGATCTTATCAAGAATGGAGGGTTGACAACCTTTTCCAAACCTTTTCCCAAGTCGACATTTGAATCCTGTACCTATCATAAAACTGTCGAAGGGTTAGACATTGATTAAATACGAGCTGTAAGTTAAAACTTTTCAGACATCTCTGAGTCTTATAAAAAATTAAAAAAAACTTAGCTTTAGAAACAACGACTGAGCTCCACGTTTTTCACCAGCAAATGATTAAATCCATGTATGGACCGAGACAAGGATACTTTCCTCTCTTCACAAAAGTGTTTTGCTTCCACTCAAACTTAGAAATGAAACTATATCTATAAACTCGACAACAATTCAAACCAAAGACACATCATTCTATCACAATGCCCTGACAGCAGAACAAAACCTGCAACCTTCAACCTAACCCTACAGGTCTCGAGGTCGACTCCTCTTACATTTCTTCTAACCCTAACATCCAGCATCCTGTCAGCCTCACTACCCGAAACAATAGTGAACAATGAAAGTCATTAACTCTCTATCAATCAACACAACGACGAAATGTTAGGGTTGCATCCAATGTTCCAGATTCATCACAATCAACGATCACAGGAGTGCCAACAAGGTTACATTGGGTCGAACAACAACTGTATTTATTGCTCCGTCATTTCACAAGCACAGCCTTGCCACCTTGGCTCATGATGGATTGTTCTACATCCAGCTCGGAGGGGCTCAAGCATAGAAACTTTACATAGTGGCTTTCGTAGTCACCATTGCATTGTTTTGTATTACATAGAAGTGCTAACAATCCTCGTCACCATGAAGTATGGGTCGAGCCATTAATGCAGGATCGATACAATATCTCCACGCCAGCTCGAAGCACATGCCGAGCTTTAAGACCTGCCAACCTGTCCATTCATTATTAATGCCAGTCAGTACCATGTATCAAACAATATAGTTTCCAAATTTATATTCGTGAATTAGAATGTTAGTGTTATGTTTATATAGTAGTTGTTAGTTATGATTCACAATCACAATATTAAGGTTGTGTTTAATTTATATGTAAAGTTTATGTAATAAACTTTATTTTATATATATGCCTTAAGGCTTCTAAGAATTGTATGTAGTTAAACATTGTCAAAATATGATTTAGGTTAGTCATTTATAAGAATTATAAATGTTAGTATTGTAATGTTAATTATTGTTTATATTTTTCATAGTTCTCACTATTGTCAATATTAAAAGATAGAGTTTGCAATTTGATAATTTAAACTAATTCAATTCTATATGATTAGCATAAAAACTATGCTATTACTATGTACTTCATACCCTAACTTCTTAATGCAAGCATTTAATGGTTTTAGTGATACAATTACTACATTAGTACTATACAAGTATTAATTACCTTAAGATGACGACAAAAGCCAAACTACAACAATGCCGATGGTTATGACAAAGAACTTAACAACATATAAAATTTCTAGACGACATTGTTTTCAACATTGATGAATTGCAAGACAGCGTTGAAAACTAGTAAACAACACTAAGCATTCCATACCTGTAGATACTTTGTTTCACAAAAGATTTCAAAACATTTTATTATTTGACATTGAATTGAATTACACACGTACTCTTAAACTATGCGGTCATTGAACTTCTTACCTGTCGTATGCACATAGAAACATTTCAAATGCCTTAGTGTTGCAACTAAGTAAACTCCAAGGTACCTCGTAGGACATCCTTGGACATCAAGAAAGCAAACTGTCAAAATCTTATCAAAAGAAAAACATCGCATCATATTTCTAACATTTCCGTGCATTTATTACTTTAAGCATGTTTGTCAAGAGTGTGTTAAGATGTCATTATCAAAATATTCCTAACTCAGAAATTAAATTATGTTTAGTACAAAACAACTTCTTAATCAATGTTGTCATAATCAAGCATTTATTATTTCTATAGCTATAATTATCTTATTTAATGCTATTTTAAAAAGTTTTAAATTTTTATGAAAATTCGGGATGTTACATGTGGTATCAGAGCTTATGTTCGAACTCTAGGCCTGTAAAGGGCCCAAGAACACGCAACACAAATTTTATTACAGCAGAAAATTTTACTAATTAAATTTTTTTAACTATGGTATTATACAGAATTATTTTAAGTTCCAGGTATGGAGAACTCAGCTGAACATATAGAAGACAGATTTCAACCAAACAACCATAGCTCGGGACAACACTATGTAGAAGAAGGCCATGGTGAATTGAATGACAGTTCGTCAAAATTGTTACGTGCATTTCATGAATTAAAGGCAGAAATTAGATCTGTGAAACAAGACAATGAAAGAATTCTGCAGGCACAAGAAAAATTAAACCAAGCGTTGTTTGAACAGTGCCCAATCGATGAGCAGGAGAGAAATAATGAAGATATATCCAAGGGTGAAGATCTGCCTCATGGTAACAAAAGTAAGAAAATAAAAACTAATGATGTGAGCAGCAATTCAACATCAGCAGGAGAGGCTATTGAAGTACGTAAAAAGAAACGTAACTATTCAAACGATAGTAGTAAGGGAGATTATAAACCCAAAAGAAAAGCTATAAAGAGTATGAACAAATTTCTAGGGAGTTCAAAAAGATTAGACCTCCAACTTTCAATGGAGAAACTAAGAAGGGTGAGATAGCTGAAGCATGGCTGTTCGGTATGAAGAAATATTTCCAGATTTATAACTATTCAGAATCCTTGAAAGCAAAAATGGATATTTGGTGGCAGGACATCAAAAGAGTAAAATGTATCAAGGATAAAGATGTAAACTGGAGTGCTTTTAAACGATACTTTAAGAAGAAGTTTTTATCTGAACAGTACTATGAAGAAAAATCCAAAGAGTTCTATGACTTGAAGCTAGGAGGTATGAACATGAAGGAAATGAATAGTAAATTTCTGAACTTACTGAGATATGTGCCATACCTCATAGAAGAAAAACCGAAAATTCAAAGATACTTAAGCTGCCTACCTTTCAATATTAAGGACATAATCGAGTATGATAGTCCTAAGACATTGGAAGAGGCTATGCGAAAGGCAATTTTCTGTTATGACACAAATCGGAAAAGAGAAGGAATGTTGAATTGGAAAAGTCATAAGCCCAGCAATTTTGAGCTGAAAAAGAAAAATTTCAGGTTTAGTGGAAATTCTGGTTTCCAAAAGAAAAATTTTCAGAATCGAAATTTTCAAGCAAATAATTCCAGAAACAATCAACAGCAGAATTCTACAGCACCCAGAAATGCTCCTAATAATGCCAGGACCAATGAGCAAAAGGAACCCATCAAATGTTTCGAGTGTCAAGGCCCCACTATGCATCAGAATGCCCCTTGAGGAAGCAAAAATCTAACAACATTCACTCTATTCAGACTGAACCTGCTGTTGGATACATGGCGAGGGAAATTCCCAGAATCACTGCAGCACTTGACAACAGGAAAACAGATCATCAAATCTCCATGGTAGAGATTGAAGGTATGCTACAAAATCATCCTGTTACTGTTTTAATTGACCCAGGTGCTAGCTTAAGTTATATATCACCAAATATAGTGGAAAGTCTTAAATTAAAAACAGAAAAGTTCAGCAAATCTTGGTTAGTTAGATTAGCAACTGGAACAAAGAGGAAAGTATCAGATTTTATAGAAAGTTGTGCTTATCCATGAATCAATTACAGACACAAATCAAGTTGAATATTTTACCTTTAGGATCTTATGATATTATAATCGGGATGGACTGGTTAGAAGCCCATCATGTCATTCTGAACTGTTATAAAAAAAAATTTACATGTTTAAATGAAGAAGAAAAAACTGTAGAAATAAAAGGTATCCCAAGAAAGGTAACCCTTAGACAGATTTCAGCCATGCAATTTAAGAGGGCAGTTAGGAAATGTGATACACTTGTTTCTTGGAATGACCCAGTAAATAGAGTTGTTTTAGGACCTGAATTATTGTAGGAGTTAGAACTAATTGTGAAATAGGTACAAGGAAATTTAAAAGCTTCCCAAGACAGGCAAAAGAGTCAAGAAGATTTAAAAAGGACTCATAAAGAGTTCCAAGTTGGTGAACATGTATTCCTCAAGGTAAGACCGAAAAAGAGTTCATTGAAATTGGGAATCTGTGCCAAGTTGACACCCAGGTATTGTGGTCCTTTTGAAATATTGTCCAAGGTTGGACCAATGGCATACCAACTGGCCTTGCCACCAAATTTAAAAATACATAATGTTTTTCATATCTCATTTTTAAAGAAGTATGTACACGATGCTACTCATGTTGTAAAATGGAATGATATACACGTGGGACAAGACGGATATTTTCAGGTGGAACCGGACTGTATCCTCGAAAAGAGGGAAACTCTACTCCGGAATTGCACCATTGGGAAAGTAAAGGTGCAATGGAAACACCTTAGCCCGGAAGAAGCAACCTGGGAGTTGGAGAGTAGTATGTAGGAAGCATACCCAACTCTGTTTCAGGAACACTTAAGGAGTGATTAACCAGCATCGAGGACGATGTTGAGACTTAAGGGGAAGTGTAAGTCACCTACCCAAATTCTAAAAATATTATTTTATTTGCAAAATACTTTATATTAAATTTTAATTTCAAAGTTTTGAAATTATGACCAAGGTTGGTGAAGGATGAATGTAATTACTGATTATTATTATTTAAATAAATTAAGTAGGAGACAAACACCCAAGGGAACTGTTAAATGAGTGTTCACTGACCCACTAGGAGGAATGGAAGCTGTTGGAAAGCATGGGATAGATGGCAGCAATTGCACTTCACCACTAGTTGTTGGTTATGAGAAAACTACCCCGAATAATGTGGCATTATCCCTAGGTGGTGGGAGTGGGAAGGCAACTCATTTAATGACCAAGTAACAACTGAAAAGGCATAGGCATCCTACATAAGGCAAATTCGAATTGAGCAGGCAGCTCTTACACAATATTTTCTGCAGAAATATTCCTCATGTGCATCAAGTGATCACTGAGAGATTCGAATAGGGAGGCTAGTTGTGAGTGCAATCATAAGACTGAAAACTATTTTGATAAGGAGAACCAGAGGTGCTGGTGCAGGTCTTTGGACTGCTAGTTTTTAAAGATTGGACAATTATTGCTAATGCAAGTGGAGATCCTAAGCTTCTAGGTTTCTTCCTCCTGGTGGTTCAGTGAACAGGCTTGGGGGTCCTAAGGCAAGTAACTTGGCTGTCTTTAGGATTTGGTTGGGTGGAATAGGCTCCTTGGGCTGTTTGTTTCCCTACAGAATAACCAGGTTTTACTGTCTCCTAAATTATTTCAGTTAATAGTTTTGTTTAGTAAAAATTAGTAATCTCTGTTTTGAAAAAGAATTGTTTTTTATTTTGTTTAAGTCTGATTTGATAATCCATCTCTACATTTTTCCACATGTTGTTATTTGCATCGTACTCTAGTATAGAGAGGCAAATTAAATAAAGATGAGAGATAGGCAGATTACCATGGATTGGATAGATAAGTACAGTAATTGAAATGTTTTTCATTTTCTGTCCTATAGCTAATTATAGTAAAGATTTAATGTATAGTATCTGAATGATACAAGATATTTTATTATTTCATGAAAAACAAATATTGTTTAACTTTTGCACAAACACATAATTGTTTTCTTATCTCTATTATTTACATAGCAAATAAATTCAAGTTTAAGACTTTCATTTATCACATCTTCAATTAAATAGTATTGCTAATGTTTATTATAAGCTGCCAATAATAACAATTATACAGTATTCATGTTTCACATGCACACTTTATTTCTTCACAAAGTTTCTGTCTCATCAATTATTTCAGTATTATCAGAAATTGAAAACAAAAGAAATGTAAACCCTATCTTGTTTACAACCATCGCATTTTCCATTTGCATTATAAACTAAGATTATTACTCAAAGTTTGGTTTTGTATTGTTTATAAAACCCTAGTTTAGTATTTCCAAGTCTTCATTATCGATTTCAACAGTTAAACAAAACACAATTTACATATTCACGATCAAATTACGGTTTAAAAACCCTAGTCTTTACCTGAGGGTTTTTCTGGAGTTTTTCATATGAAAACATCTTTTATAATCGAAGGGAAAACCAAAGTTTGGGAGAAGTCCCTTTTTCATTTTCTTTTACAGTTGAAAAACTATTCATCGTTTCCAAACATACAGAGTTTATCAACTAAGAAAATGCATACAGTTGTGCATAGTTCGACAGTCACAATCATTTACATAGAACTCATACGAATAGCATAAAACGAATAGTATAAAGCAACACTTTCCATTGCAGAAAACAAAAATGTAGTATTCAGATTTAAACAAGCCTCGGCTCTACATTCTTATTCTTTAAAACTTAACCATATACATTTCCGAGTTTAAGTTTCGAACCCAACACAGGTTCCAACATCACAAAGAAAGCATTAATGTATCAGATCGACATTACTTTTTCAAACGAAAAAATGCATAGGGTTTATCCCCACCCTCTAAGCTGTTAAAACGAGTTTTCAAAACTCTCAACATTGATGAGCTAAGCATCTAAATAGGAAATGTAACATTTAAACAAGACAAGGGCCATCTCCCTGTACAATAATCATTTCAACATAAAAGTTCTTCAAAGAAAATCGACTGATAGACAACGCCGAAAGAATGGTGGAAATATTTGTTACACAGTACGTGAAAACCTCATCAACCAAGTCTGAATGGGCACCTACGAGGGTTTGAGACCCGAAGCTTACCAGGAATGGAAGGTTTCCAACCTTTTCCCAAGTCGACATTCGAATCCTGTACCTATCATAAAATTGTCGAAGGGTTAGACATTGATTAAATACAAGCTGTAAGTTAAAAATTTTCAGACATCTATGAGTCTTATAAAAAATAAAAAAACTTACCTTTAGCAACAGGGACCGAGCTCCATGTTTTTCACCAGCAAATGATGAAATCCATGTATGGACCGAGACCAGGATACTTTCCTCTCTTCACAAAAGTGCTTTTCTTCCACTCAAACTTAGAAACGAAACTATATCTATTAACTCGACAGCAATTCAAACCAAAGACACAACATTCTATCACAATGCCATGACAACAGAACGAAACCTACAACTTTCAATGTAACCGTACAGGTCTCAAGGTCGAATCCTCTTGCATTTCTTCTAACCCTAACATCCAGCAGCCTATCGGCCTCACTACCTGAAACAATAGTGAACAATGAAATTCATTAACTCTCTATCAATCAATACAACGACGAAATGCTAGGGTTGCATCCAACGTTCCAGATCCATCACAATCAACGATCACAGGACTACCAGCAAGGCTACACTGGGTCGAACAACAACTGTATTTATTGCTCCATCATTTCACAAGCACGGCCTTGCCACCTTGGCTCACGATGGATTGTCCTACATCCATCTCGGAGGGGTTAAAACATAGAAACTTTACATAGTGGCTTTCGCAGTCACCATTGCATTGTTTTGTATTACATAGAAGTGCTAAAAATCCTCTTCACCATGGAGTATGGGTCGAGCCATTAATGCAGGATCGATACAATATCTCCATGCCAGCTCGAAGCACATGCCGAGCTTTAAGACCTGCCAACCTGTCCATTCATTATTAATGCTAGTTAGGACCATGTATCAAACAATATAGTTTCCAAATTTATATTCGTGAATTAGAATGTTAGTGTTATGTTTATATAGTAGTTGTTAGTTATGATTCACAATCACGATATTAACGTTGTGTTTAATTTATATGTAAAGTTTATGTAATAAACTTTATTTTATATATATGCCTTACGGCTTATAAGAATTGTATGTAGTTAAACATTGTCAAAATATGATTTAGGTTAGTCATTTATAAGAATTGTAAATGTTAGTATTGTAATGTTAATTATTGTTTATATTTTTCATAGTTCTCACTATTGTCAATATTAAAAGATAGAGTTTGCAGTATGATAATTTAAACTAATTCAATACTATATGATTAGCATAAAAACTGTGCTATTACTATGTACTTCATACCCTAACTTCTTAATGCAAGCATTTAATGTTTTTAGCGATACAATTACTACATTAGTACTATACAGGTATTAATTACCTTAAGATGAAGACAAAATCCAAACTACAACAACGTCGATGGTCATGACAACGAACTTAACAACATATAGACTTTCTAGACGACATTGTTTTCAACATTGATGAATTGTAAGACAGTGTTGAAAACCAGTAAACAACACTAAGCATTTCATACATGTAGATACTTTGTTTCGCAAAAGATTTCAAAACATTTTATTATTCAATGTTGAATTGAATTACACACGTACTCTTAAACTATGCAATCATTGAACTTCTTACCTGTCGTCTGCACATAGAAACATTTCAAGTGCCTTAGCGTTGCAGCTAAGTAAACTCCAAGGTACCTCGTAGGACACCCTTGGACATCGAGAAAGCAAATTGTCGGAATCTTATCAAAAGAAAAGCATCGCATCATATTTCTAACATTTTCATGCATTTATTACTTTAAGCATGTTTGTCAAGAGTGTGTTAAGATGTCATTATTAAAATGTTCCTAACTCAGAAATTAAATTATGTTTAGTACGAAACAACTTCTTAATCAATGTTGTCATAATAAAGCATTTATTATTTCCGTAGCTACAATTATATTATTTAATGCTATTTTAAAAAGTTTTAAATTTTTATGAAAATTCGAGATGTTACAATGTAACCTTAGATTTATAGCGCGCTAGGGTTTGACACTCGTGGACCTTCTACCATTACTCTTCAACACCCATGGAGCCTACATTCGGTGTGGAAATTCCAACTCCATGTTGATCGCTACATTTACTATGTGGGTTTGGTCCTATAGGCTACGGCTCTATCCTTTACTCTGTTGTTGAGTCTCATGTTTGATGTAGTGCATAAACCAATGGAAACGAAGATGAGAATTGCGGTGATGTGAAAACCTATTTTTTAAATTCCATTCCCTTCCTTCCTCCATATCTCGAACTAACCGATGTATCCTAAGGATACTCCAAGCTTAAAAGGAACAAGGCTACAAAAAGGTCGAGGCTAAAAGTAAAGGCTTAGGTTTAGAGGATGCAATGGTTCAGTTCCTTTAGAATGAATGGCGATAGCCACCAAGCTGGAGATATACACACAAAATTTGAACAATAATGCGAGAAAGTAAGGTATCAAAAGAATGAATTGCTTCGCAAGAATTCGGATTAGATGAAGTTGTTTGTTACTCGATTACCCTCGCCAGAGGCAGTATGTTTGATTGGTTACTTTTTCCTTATTAGAGAAGATTTTGTTAGGGATGTGAGATCTAAGTGGAGCAGATACTTTGCTTAAATAGTGGAGACGAGTGCTTAAATTGGTAATCAATATGACACACAGGTATTTGGGAAATAAGAAAAAATTGCTTGACAATGTGGTGCCGAGAATAAGATAAGTAGTTGCATTCCAATCCTATTAATGCACACATATGGCACTAAGTGAGATGAAAGTTTAAGTTTCTGACTCAAGATTTGGTTGAACAAGACTTTCTAATAGAATAATGAAGGAACTCATTTAACAGTGCATTAGGCAATCATCATGACAGTCATTCAGAACTAAATTAACATTATGGAAGTATGAATCTCAAGTTTTAGTTCTTTTGTAAATAATACTGACAAATCATACATTTGTAATTCATTTTTAAAATATTATGTTCATTATCATATTTTGCTTGAGATTATTGCATTTACATTTGATTTATGTGCATTAACTTTCTTTTTTCACTTCAGGACTCAGAAATGAAAAGAAGATCTTCTAAGCATAAGGTCAAGACAAAAAAATCTGATTTGGATATTGAAGTTATCCCAGAGACCATGATGGAAAACTTATATGATGATATCAAAGCAGTAACGGATATTTCTCCTGAGTATAAATGGGGTGAACTATACCATATCATTCGAGACCTAAACATACCAGATGCATCAATTGAAGAAATGATGGTGTACCAGAATATCAGAAAGTCGGGTCTTCATAAGGCTACCACCCGCCCAGAACATCTTCCATGTTCATAAGTAATCGGGTGGATTTTACCCCACATGGATGTAGGCTCAAGGATTATAGCCAGTGAAAATGGAGGAGGATTAGCATCATTTCAACCGGCCCATATCAGTACAACATATAAGATACCATCTCCTAAATATATGATGATGAACGATTGGATCAAGGGATTGAACATAGATCATTCCAAATATGCTAAGAAAATGTTGGTTCCTGGAGCAGTTGAGGAAAAGGGTAAGCGGGGAGCACAACACGCAAAATCTGAAAACACCTTTCAGAATTATAGCATTAATGTTGAATATAATATTCAAAAGAGAAAACGCGAATATCTACAAGATTAGTTGTGTTCCTCTCATGTATCATGTGGCATCACATGGAACCGTCTTTAGTTGCGAGGATATCATCTCAGAGAGTATGGCATCAGCTATAGCAACAACCCAAGGAGGAATGATGCAGAAAAGAGAATATTTTTTTATGTCCTCCTATTTGATTGATTGTATCCTAATAAGGAACCATTTTCACAAGTTGGGATGCTACTGGGTACCAGCTGAGACCCCTCTTTATGTGGCCTACCAAATAATGTGGGATCATAAGTATACGAGCTTCTACATGCTTATATGTGAGGAGTTTATAATTCCCCTATACTGGTTAATCTTGAATGTAGAGTCCAATTGCTTGTCGAACAACGCGATGTCAGTGATAAATGAATACGTGGATTATTACTTTACTCCTGAAGGCACCTATATCTGGATGTATGGAGGAACAAAACCCCCATCTCTGCTGCCAAGATATGCCACTGACAATGTAGTACACTAAGAGGTCGTAAGACAAGTGTTTGTCAATGGGATAGGGCATTTTTTGCATGAGCACGAGAGGGCTTCCTATCTGCCACTTCCATTTGTCATCGGAGCATACAAGTTTCCCAAGGTGAAAGGAGCAGAAGATTTCATAAAATACTTGGAAGCCTTCCATTTTGGAGAGAATATTTTTACTATAAATAACAAACTGCAAAAGGATTCCCAATATTTTGCATTGTGTAAGATCCATTTTGAGTATACAGATCACTTCTTAAGAGATGAAGAGATGTACTGAAAAGAAAATAATATGACTAATTTGAATAAAATATTTGGTCGTAGAGGTGGAGAAGGTGCTAGCCAAACCCCAAGACATGGCTAAAGAAGCATAGCAAAAGAAGGTCCAAGAAGAAGCCAAAGCAGAAGAAGAAGAAAAGCGAAGGTAGGAGGAAGAACAAAAGAAGAAAGAGGAAGAAGCATAATAGAAAAGGATAATAAAGGAAAGGAAAGAAGCAGTAGAGAAAGTAGCGGAGTTAGAGAGACGAAAGGAAGAAGAAGCCAAATTCAAGAAAGTTATGGAAGACAAAAGTGTCCATGAATAAGATCATAGTTTTCAAGACATGGACATAGATCTAGATGATATCTCTGGATTTTTTCTTACAGGAGGCCATCTTCCATTTGTTGAGCTTGAGATCACCCCGTTTACTCCTTCAAAGAAGCATTTAGTAGCTAATCTAGATACTATAGTTTTTTATCCCAAACGGAAGACTATCATGAGAAGAACAAAGAAAATATTGAAAATGGGAACACAACCAGATGTGGTAACCATTCAGGAAAGTAACTTAGTGGAAGGTACTCACAAGGATCCAAAATTTACCGCATCAATGAACATAGCAGTTGCTCAGGAAAACGCTAATAATGTGGATAAATTGATGAACGACTTAGAATGAAGCAAAGAAAAAATGTTAAAGCTGAAAGACAACTTAGTGAAAGTAAGAGGAGAAGGTATTGAGCTGAAAAGGAAACGGGATGCAGTAGAATATGAAAGAAATAAATTACTGTTGGATTATCAAAACTTGGAGAATTAAAAGGATGCTTTGAATGTGCAACTTGTGATAATGGAAGGCGAGCAAAGTGACTTCTACTCTCCAATTAATGAGTTGGAAGAAAATGAAGTGAAGTCAAATCAGCAGGTGGAATTGTTAATCAGTGAAAAGGAGTCGTTACAAGAACATGTAAATGAAATGATAAGTGAAAAGGAAGTTTTACAAGTCGATATTGATGGATTGATAAGCAAGAAAGAATCCCTGATGGAGAAATTCCAAGTGGCTCAAAACCAAAAGCAAGACCTGACCCCTTTCTATGAGCATGCTTGCAAGATACAAGAACATATTTGTCATTCATAGGAATTGTTGGCTGGAGAAATTTATAAAATGTGGAAGATGATAGACAGGATGAAGGATATTTCTGCAAGCGCCTTGGTTGTAATACAAAAATTGAACAATAGGTTTCCCAAAATAAAAAATTTGATCGCCTGGAAAAGAGAACATCCATATTTTCTAGATCATTTTCCAAACAAATAAAATGCAGAGCTCAAGCTTGATATATCTCTTTTGAATAGTTGAAAAAAAGCACCCAGAAGGATACAAGAAGAAGTGCCAAAATCTATCACAAAGTGTGAAGGAGTCTACAAATATATTTGTCGAGTGTGTGATAGATGCCATTTACCAATTTCCCAGGATATGTACGAGTTACCCATCCAAGACCAGCGCATAACAGAATTAAAAAATTGCATGAAGGAAGAGTTGGATTACATAAGGAAGCTCAACGTGCTGAATGAAGAAGATCTCAAACAACACATAAGACAAGCATCTATGAATGCTTATTTTTGGGAATAAAATTATAGAATAACTACTAGGGGAATAATAAGTGTGGGAAAAGAGTTATCCACTGATGAGATTTCTTTAAAGTTATTAGAAACTTTACAAGGTGATATAATATTTCATGAAACTGAAATATGGGATAATTATATTTCCAGTTTAGGGGCCCCACTAGCTGAGTAATATCAATTTGTAAATAATTATATGTTTTATTTGTGCAAACACAAGAGACAAATTTTGGGAATCCCAAGGGTCAGGGTAGGTGAAACGATTAGTCATACGAAGACAAAATCTCTTGTAATTTAAATAGGGGGAAGAGAGATGAGAAAGGGGGGATTTTTCTGGTGAAATAGATGCTGAAGACATTTTTTAAGAGAACTACTTTTCTGCTAATGATCAAAACCTATTTCTCGGAAAAGCTTGGTTGGATATTTGCGTGGAATGTGTTGAAAGACAGATCATGATTATTTCTTCTTGTGTTCATAATCATGATGTGAGATCTTTCTAACTTCATTGAATTATTTTGGTGGTGATGAATGATTTTACTTGTCTATTCAAATGTTTATGTTATACTAGATTAATAATAATTATGCTGTGATATCTTTCTAACTTCATTGAATTATTTCTGTGGTGATGAATGATTTTACTTGTCTATGCAAATTTTTATGTTATACTAGAGTAATAAGCTGATATAAATGTTAACAAAGCTATCTTTGTATCTTTTCTTATGTGAATGTGAATACTTTATATTAATGGCTATCTGTTGGATTTGTATAAGCATTCTCGGATACTACTCTCATTAAATTTCGCTCCTTGCAAGGATAGATTAGTTAATTTAGAATAGGGTTAGTTGATTGATAGGTAGAAGTGATAAGATGGGAGGTAAGAACCTACGCATAACTTGTGAGGCTTCTGCTTGTCAATTATAGGTTTTGCATCAATTAGTTTAGAAGCACATGCATAAGCATCATTTAAACAGAAAATAGAAACGGTGGGCAGGGCCGCAACTGGTAAACCTTTAAAAAACGTACCTACGGTAGCCGGACCGTTAACCGGATGGATTCCCCATTCCAAATAGTGAATGATATAGTTGGGATTATTCATTGGGGAGAATCCCTGCTGTCGATACAAGGATTTTCCAGGCATCATTAGGTCTCTAATTGTTTTTAGGGACAATCCATTAGTGCAGACACTAACCAATATCCCTAGTCCGAATGGTTTGGATCTAGAACAAAAACAATATAAAATACATAGATATTTCCTAGATTAACCAAATTGCAAAGGTATCAAGGAATGGCTTACCTTATGATTGTAGTGCTAGCTCCTTGCTTGATGTAACTCTTGATCTTTAGCTGCAAGACAATGCAAAAACAAGTGGAAACATACAAATACCAATAATATGCAATATGGATTAGCCTAAACTAGTAGTCAAAGAAGATAATTATAAAGATCTTAATACAATAAGAATTTATGGAAAGAATCTGTATTACTGTAAATGAAATAAATACATAGGGAGAGATTACAACCAAACTTTTACATTGCAACTTATTCCAAATGGTCCTATACTCAAAGATCCAATCCTTTTGCCTCCCAATGGATGAAAGGGAATAAGCTCTAGTATAATTTCACCAGCTTTTAAGTGCTATGTCTTTCTCCCTCTTAGCTATGAGGACAGCGCTTGTATATATAGTCCTAAATGGATAGGAGAGGTTGATTATTTGTGGCATAATCTCAAGGGATCATCCGAAAAGGTAAGGGGATCGAGTGCCACCCTTCCTAGTTCATAGGGATAAGCTTCCATGAAGCCATGGGTTTTAGAAGCCGCTCGGAGGTTCTCTTTTTCCTTTTAAACTAACAGTGACGCACTTTGTACATAGGAAATATGCATCTTTGGAGGGTTACACACCTTGTACAAAAGCATAAACTGTCACCGACGAGCTCTGTCAATGTGTAGAGCATGTCACCAGGAGTCCGACGCACTTGGTCAATGTGCAAGGTGCATCAGGGTAACAACTAAGGGAAAAAGGATAACCACAACTCTTCCTTCAATCGATTGGTCTTTAAGTGCTTTAGGAATCGGGGAAAGCGAAGGACACACAACTGATGATGACGATATTTTGGTGTAACACATTCAAGCACCACATAATCATCGATGAATATGACCATGAAGGTACTAATGGACATTCAAGCAGTCATGGTTTGTTCAGATTATTCATCATTTACATCCACATATAGTTGACACTCACAAAACCAAAACTTAGTATGTGGGGGTCTACCTTTCTATTCCAATATTAGAGAAGTAAGAGAAGCTATTATGGCCATTGGCCACAACAAAGTTTCTACAATTTTATTTTAAAAAATGCTTAAAGAAGAAGTTTCGCTACATTAAACAGATATACTTAGCAAGTTTCCATACATCAAACAAATCTACTCAACAACTCTAAATCAAAATAACATGATAAAAGGTAGCATTTCCATAATCATTAATAATGTAAATGTCAAAAGGTGTACTCTAAATATTCTATGTTTTCAACTTTTTCCGAGTATATTTTATGTCTTGTTTTGTTTGGAGTTTGGTTGGAAATCTATAAAAAATATTAGAATCACATATATTAGCTATGGAAATTGCATAATCTGGGTGCCATTGTGGTATTTGAGGGTGTTGAATCAATTTTTGGATTAAAAAACACAATTTGAACATTTCCAAATTTAGATTTTACTAAAAACACTATGCTTCCCCATACTGAACTGAAATACACTGCCTCATGCCTCGACCTGTTGCAGTATCCAAGTTCAGTGAAGTCATAACAAGGTATCCATAGGGGAACCTGTAGCTAGATCGAATTACCAGATTCTGACCAAAACCTACTAGAAAATCCAAAACGTAGAATAATTAACTAGATCATTAAAAGACAATGATAAACAAAAGTGAATAACAAATATTATGATTTTCTCATTAGGAATTGTGATCAAATATTAATTCTCTCAAATAAGTTAATGAAATGGGGAATTATGATATTCCATATATAACCTAATTTAATATATAAATAATTTATATGAATATTTTAATAAAAATAATAATTAACATATGAATTAAAATTATAAATGTAATTTTATATATTTGGTGTTTTTTACTTTCTTGGTTTAAAAGAAAATTTGAATAGAATAGGTTAAATATAATTATAATTACTAAAGATGAAAAATTAATTGTAACTTTTCTTACTATATAAATAATAGTTGGATGTTTACTAGATGACTCCACATATATATAGAGAGAGAAAATTGTATTGTTCGGTGGGAATAGGGGTTATTTGGAAGGGATTATAAATTTCCTTTTCCTAGATGGGATATAATGCCTACTATTAGAAAATGGAATTGAAACATGTTGCCTACCTTTAATCACTCATGGTAAAGATTAAGTTTATCTTATAAAATAAGAGAGTAAAGAAAAAACAAATATAATTATAATAATTAATGTAAATATGTTTTATTTATATAAAATCTTATGAGATAAGAGTGTTAAAGCAAAAAAAATTATTTAATAGTTAATCAAAATATGTATTATTTATATAAAAGTATCAATTTTTGCTAGTTTATTTCGTTAAGGTGTGGGTCTCGTCAGTAGGGTGACCTGAGTTCAATTCCCCTAAGGGGTGAGCTAGTTGGGAGGAGACACCTAAAAATCCAACCATCATAATGGTTGAAGTGGCCCACGCCGGGTGCGATCCCCGAGTGACTTTGATGGCTTAGATTCCCATGGGTATAAAAATATATATCCCATAGATATAAATATCCGATAGATAGGAAAATATGCATTATAATCAATTTAAACAACAATATATATATCTCTTAATTATAAAAATATATATTTTAATAAATTAAAATAACAACAACATTTTTTTAAAATCATATATATATATAACAATTTAACCTTCACTTTAAACTTTGAGAGGCGCATAACCCAATAATAAAGAATTATAAAAACCAAATACACTTGATCTTCCAATTCTATTTTTAAATAATTCAATTAATGAATTTAATATATTATATGTTTATCATAATTTTACCATGACCTTATTTTCTTTCACCCAAAAAATAGCTATACTTGATAGAATCAAAGTATACAATGTATATGTTTCAAAATGGATCATAACATGCCACTCTCTTCACAATTTCAATGAGCTTCAACTTCAAAAAAGAAAAACTACATCTACAAACAAGTGTCTTCTACCTCTAGATCCCGTGAGCTATCTCAATAAGTACAAAAAAGACCTACGATTTGTGATAAATAACCACCCAAAAGAGTAAATTACATTGAAAATACACTACACAACAGTGATTCAAAGTTTAGAAAATAAGCCTGGACCCTGAGCTACCATAATTGATTCCACTCATTCTTCATAGAATATAGTTCTCTTTATTGAGACAAGAGCTTGTTGATGCCTCGGATATCGTAGAATCAATCAGAAAGGGATTCTCCCCGAGAGATGGTCCCAATTAGACTATCTCCCGTTTGGTGTAGGGAATCCGTCCGGTTAGCGGTTCCGACAACCGTGGGTTTGGAGTTTAAATCCGATTCTACCGGTTATGGCCCGATCCACCTTTCTTTTTGGATTTTATGTCTTTTAAATGAGATGCAAACGCCTAGTAATATTTGATCTAGATGCAACTAAAACAGATCTAAGTCTAGAAAGTGAAATAAATCTACCTATCCTTGCAGGGAACACGCTTTAAGGATGAGCAATGGTCTGTAACAGATAACATAAAGAAAGAACAGGTAGCTGTCAATTCTTATAGGTAAAGCTACAGCCAGATAAAAGGATCTTAGAAGATAGCTTCTAGTTTAATGTAAAACGCATCTATTTGCTCACGAAACAGAAAAGAAGCGAAAATATCTAATCTAAATAGCAAGAACGCAGAAACAGATCTAAATGTAAACAAACTGAAATTAAATTTAAAGATCCCTGCAAGGATCAAATTAAAGGCATGAACAATGAACCATACGAATTATCTTGGAGAAAGAACAGTTAGCCGTTTAATCTAAAAGAGAATTCTACAGCAATGGTAAATATATCAGCAGGTAGCTCCTGATTCACTATGAAACGCATTCATTGTTCACAGAATAGAGAAAATCGCATGCACAGGAAGGAGCAAAAATCATTTATACAAAGAAATAGTTCAAATAGTAAGGATGATCTCACATTATGGTACAGAGGTCATTAGAATAGTCCAACATACATCCGTCCAACATTCCCAAGCAAAACGTCCATCTCCCGTGGCTTTTATTAGAAAATTCTGTTTTCAAAGAACCGATACAAGGTAGCTCGTACAGGCTTTCAAAAATTTCATTCCCTGCCAAAAAGTCCCCTTCTATTCTTCCTAGATTCTCTTTATAATTACAAATCTGCCCTTTGGGCTACCACCTAGCACCCTCCACTTGTCATCTACAGAAAATTCTCTCCTAAAATAGACAAAAATGAGATTCCTTTTCATTTACAGAAATTATTTAAAAGAAAATAGGGACAGCTGTCCCACAGTTTACCCGCTTTACACATTTGAGAGTCAAATAACAGAAATAATGCTTTGAAATCAGCGATTTCAATCCTGTGCATGAGCTTCTGCTGGCAGAGGATCACCCAAGTTAATTGTTGCTGACGCTTCCTGGGAAGAGACACTCGAGCCTATTGCTGATGCTGCTTCTACTTGGGAAGAAGGGATTGAGCTGGCCAGACTTTCTGCCACTGCCGGGGAAGAGGGAATCGAGCCCACTGCTGCAGCTGGAAAGGCTGCTGGGAGAGAAGATTCTGGATCTGCTGATGCTCCTGCTACTGCTGCAGCTTTCTTTTCCTCTTCCGCTATGTAGCTATACCACACACCTGTGTCCCTTATGACTATGTTTGCTGCAGCAGGAAACAAGATTTTCTGAGAAGTTACATTCTTCCCGAGCTCTGCTCCAATGCTTTGAACTTCTACTACTGCAGCTTGATGCACTTCCTTCAGCATATGGTTGTGGAGGGATGACAATCCAACATAATTTTGGAGGTCATCAATAGCCAGAACATCAATCCTTTTCACATACTCCGTTTGAACGCCTAGCTCTTCCTTTAGCTGAGACAAACGCTGCTCCTTTCCGGAAAGTCCTCCAGGGTCTGAGGGAAACTCAATGTGCATTTGTCATGTACCTCTTGGAGCCTTTGGTATAGACTGTTAATTTTATCTGTTGTTCTTTGCACACTGGTTATCAGCTTACTGGCACAGTTCCTGCCAAACTCCAGCAAGGCTATGTCCTCATTAAAACTGTCCACTGATTTGAATGGAAGATGCAGGGGGAAACCCCCTTTCCCTTCTCTCCATGCCACCTGGCTTATGATATTTGCCTTGACACGGGTATTCTTAGCTTTGAGCCTATGGGCCTTCGCATTAATTTATTTTAACCTGACTACCATGGCCTTGAGCTTGCAAACCTCATCAGTGATTAGCTCCTGAGTTTCGTACACTTGCTTCAGGATGTTGCATGACAACTCATGGAAGGGAGACATATCCATTGTTCTACCCTCGGCTTGCTCTAACTGCTCAGCTAATGTCCGCTTGTCTGCTTCTATCTGGGATGCTTTATCTTCCGCTCTATTCTTCTCTGCCTCCACAATCATCATTTGGAGTGTCAGTTGGTCCTTTTCCTCTTCCAATTGGTTATATTTACCTGTTAGCTCTTTATGCTCAGCATATAGGCAATTATACTTGTTTACTACTAGATCCCTTTGGGCTTGCTCATTAGCCACAGTCTGTTGTAGCGAACGAGCTCTCTTCTTTGTCAAAACATTTTCTCTAACTATCACACCCACATTGTCCAGCGATGCTCTTGCTGTTTCTACAACTGTGGATGCCATAGCAAAGGGATCATGATCTGTATTCTTCATTACAGTGACCTCTCGGTGGGTAACGATGTCTTCATGGAAGGGACTTTTGATCCTTTCTTCTGATTTGAGGACCATTGCTTTCCTTTTCTTGTCGTAGACAAACTCATTCCACCTGGACACCGTATGTTTTCCCGATGGCGTGTACGGGACAATTGGTCGGTTTATGATGTCTATGTCTTCTTCAGCAGGTGGGGTCCGGACTTCCTGAGCTGGATCCACGCCCTTCTTTTGGGTACCAAAGCCTCCTGCTTGAGATGTGTCTATATCCATGTCTTGGACACCGGATCCACTGGCTTGAGCATCTTCCCTTGCTTTCAACTCTTCTTTCGCCTTCCTTTCTGCCTTAGCTTGCTCAACTTCAGCCTCTTTCTGCTTTTGGGGTTCCTCAGCCTCTTTCCGCGGGCTTTCATTTTCAGCTTCTTGCTGCATTCTTGACACTTCAGCTTCCTGCTGCCTTCTTGCCATTTCAGCTTCCTGCTGCCACCTGGCTTCTTCTGCTTCCCGCTGCAGCTTGGCTTCCTTAGCTTCCTGGAGTAACCTGGCTTCTTCTCTTAATCTGAGCTCTTCCTGAGCTCGGGCATCCTCAACTTCTTTCTCCTTCTGTTAGCTGGTCTTCTGGGCCTTGGTTGAGCTAGAGCTTGCTCCAGTGCTTTGGCGACAGACCCGTAGCTCAGCCATGTTGCTGATACCTCTGAATGCCTCTTCCTCGGCATCAGGATAGTGCAAGTACTCGAAGTGAGCATAAATCTCCTTACAGTGCTCAACAACTCTTCCCTTTCTGTCATTCCTGTGGAAGATTACCTCACCGAAGTGGAAGGATTTCAGCTCTTGAACAAATTCGTCGGCCGAGGCAACCCTCGAGAACTTGTAAGCACCTATGCAGAAAGGTAGAGGGGGAAAGGAAGCCTTCTGCTGTTTGTGGAGCATTGCTCCAATTCCATCCAGGAAGATTTATCTTACTGCCTCCTTGAGGACCACATAATCCGTGGCATACTGTGGCAAAATGTATGGGGGCTTAGTCCCTCCAAACATTCTGAGGTAGGTACCTTGCTCTGAAAAGTAAAAATCCCTGTAATCCTCAAGGACTTCCACAGCGTTCTCTGACAGGCAGTTGGGATCCTCCCTGAATAACTTCTCATATAGGGGCATGATGAACCCCTCACAGATGAGTTTGTAACTAGGCTTGTAATTCTGAGCCCACAACATCCTGAAAGCGATATAGACCGCGGTAGTGGCCTTATCCCATGTGCAGCCCAATTTGGGGAAGTCTATCTTGGCTAAAATACAATCAATCAGATATGAAGACATGAAAAATTCAGCCTTCTTCAAGGCTAGTCCTTCTTTAGTAGCAACTATCATCGAGGCCAAACTATCTGACAGGAGAGTGGCCCAGTCAAACACAGTTCCCTTGAATGCCACGTAGTGGATAATAGGGACCCACTGAATCTTATACATTGTGCCATCGGGCATGCCGAAGATTCTGCACAGCATTAAAGCGATCAATCTGAAAGGAGCTCTCAGATTCTGCACGTCATATTCATCACTTCCTTTCTTTCTCAAATGTTTTCCTGCCATTAGCAGCTTCTTGGCCATCTCGACGTTGTCCATCTGACTCAGCCATTCATCAGTCAGAGCTTGTTGGACATGGGTAAATTTGTAGGCTGCCGCAAGATACGCGGGTTGAAATGAGGCAATAGCCACTTTCCCGCTGTCATTTATCACTCTCTCTTCAGCATCGGCATGTTGGAGTATCCATCCGATCACTTCAGCACAGGGGAACAGCTCAGGGTGGGTAGCGGCTCTAGTTATGCCTGAGGCTCTGATATTGAGATAAATCAGACCTTCCTCTAGCAACATATCTGGGATCTCTTGGTCCTGGATCATTCTGTAGATGTCACCCCATCTGATTTCAGGAGGGACACCGGTGGTGCACCTAGTATCCTGGAGTGAAGTTTCAGTCTTAAGTGGCGCCGGTTTCTTTTGTGACATTTTAGCCTTCTTCTTACCAACTTTCGGCATTTTGATTTATCCCTGATAACACCCATATACAAGTCACCATGATATTGAGCAACATACTGTGGGGTTTTAACAGAGAGCACCATTGTTTTAATATGTCAATGGGATAAGTACAATGAAGCTGCATATTTAGGAAGTAAAAACACTATTTCAACGTGAAACATAAATTGAAACGTTTGAATCTTTTGAAGGGATGAGTTTTGAGATGCTCCTGAGAGGATAGGTATGTCGCGAAAACAATTTTCTCTCAGCCCGGTAGGCATGTTGCGGAAGCAACCTGCTTTCGGTTTAGTCCTGGGTAAGAGGATAACTTTCGTCATTGTGCTTTTAAAAGGCTAGTGGTGGGGGAGTCTGGGGTGAAGTAACCCTGCGACGAAATGAGGAGCCACTTTCACCTTTACGACCCGGCGAGGGCTTTGAACGCCGTTGTCATTTACAGCACTTGCCGAGGTGCCCTATGGGAGGTTTGAGTTCGAGCGAGGGTGATGGCGTCGGAGAAAGATTGACAAAAATGCTCGGGCGGCCATAATTCAAGGGTGACATAACAAGTTTAACTACGAGATCAGGGAGGAGATCCTGCATTGACACATAAGCGAGGGGTTTCAGTCCAAACGCCGTCGTTATTCACAACCTTTAAAGGGGCGTCCTACGGCTGTTTTGATCAGGGACGATGGCGCCCTTTTCTAGTTTTAAAATGGGTAGGCTATGCCGGTTTCTTTGGCTTATAAAAACCCAGAGCTACGTTTTTGGCTTACAGCTAGGGACATAAAAAGTCTCTGGGGCTTCGGCAAGGATTTGGGAAAACAATTATCATTTTCTTAATCAATATACCAATCGACAGGAAATACGAATTTAGACCGCATTCGACGGGCAAAAACAGCCCATGATGGGCATTTTGCTCATCGACATTCAACCCATGCCTATCATTTTCAAAAGAAAGATAACCCAATAGCAATATGACGTGTAGAAGGGACAAATGTAAGGTTAAGATCCTACCTGGCACCGACGAGAAACGCTAACTGAGGTGGCCGCGAACGTGGTTGCGCAAGATGAGCTGGAACGGTCGCGTGGCGTGCAATGGTTTTGCCAATAAACAAAACGACAATGGGTTGGCTCGTACCCCCGTCGATTATTTAAATGGGCCAGGCACGTGCGGCATTCAAATTGGTTGTTGGCGCATTTAAAACGTGGCTTAAATACGTCGTACGCCAAGGTCACGTAAAAATATTTCGATCCGCGTGCGACCGCCATTCGCGGGACCATCTTGCTAATCGCATCTGGTGTTGCGGAAGGATACAGGGAAAGTTTTCGCCGCTTCGGGGCGCGTCGTGGAAGGAAAAATCGAAGCCCGCCGTAAAAGAATCTCGCATCGCAGACAGATAACGCCAAGACTTCCACCGTTTCGGGAGTTACTCGCTAATAGATTCCGCAAATCGAAAAGTTTCTAAGTCTCGCGGGGTTTCAGGAAGAAACAGCGAATGCTTCCCGTTGTTTCAGAAGGTAATTTGAAAGCCTCCGCAGTTGCGAGCAGTTTTTATGAATCGTTCCGGAAAGGCTTGTACGTTTCGGCATTTCGGCAAGATAGTGCAAACGTTTTCGTGATTTCGGGAGGAAAAGATGAACGATTTCCGCAAAAAGGACGCGAACCTTTTAATTCCTTCGGCAGACCTTGCGGAGAGCTTTCGCCAATGGCTTCCGACGTTTCGGAAGACTTCAGCCAATGCTTCCGCAAAAGGCCCTCGCGAAATCGAGAATTTTCTAAGTTTCTGGCGACACTTGCGTCCGATGTTGCGGAAAGCTCTTGCGATTTGCTTCCGCCGTTTCGAGAGAAGAGACCGAAATGCTCCGCGAAGCTTCCTTCTTTCGTCTCGCAAACGCTCAAACTTTTCTAAGTTATTTTCGAAAGACTTATACGTTTGCCTTCCGCAACTGTGGGAAGATAGCCCGAAAGACTTTGAAATGTCGGGAGACTTTCCCAAATAGTTTCCGCAATTTTCAAAAAGGAAAATCTAAGTTGCTTGGGATCCTTGTGCGAATGGTTCCTGACGCTTCGGGAGCACAAAGCTGGATGCTTCCGCGGAATCTCTTCCCTGCGTTCCGCAATTTTTTTAAACAGTTTCTACGTTCTCCTTCGAAGGTTTAAACAAAGGCTTCCGCCTTTCAAAATAAAAATGCAACTGCTGGGAATAGTCTGAGAAGCTCTGAAAATTTGGCAAAATCTTCTAAGTTCCTTTTCTGTCCTTTGGGGGAAAATCAGAAAGGTTTATGGCCAGAATTTTTCGTTGGGAAGCAAAGATAAAAGATGGGAATGGCCCCTTGAGGCAGCCTTTCTAAAAAATTAAAAGGAGGGACCCCAATATGTACAAAATTGTGGGGGGATGTTGCTGCAACAACAGAGCTTTTTTTGATAGAGAGTCTACTTCAGAGTTAAATTCTCTATAGAAAATATTGCAACATCTGAAAGGATGCTTGCAGACACCTAATCTTATATTGCCACCAATCCAAAACTACAACATGTATATTTCATCTATGTTGATCTCAATAAATACCATTCTTTCAATCTCCAATGATCTCCATGCATAAAATGTTTTTCTTATGGGAAAAAAGTAATAATCCACATAAAGAAAGTAGTTCGCTCTCGTATTAGCACCCCTATCTCACCCCATCCACAGCTTAAAAGAGTGATTAGTAGCCACTTTTAAGACAAACCCAACCCCAAATACTACTCCCCCATCATGTGAGGCACCATCGAAGTATCCAATAGGTAGATGCACCTCAAATATGGGGGGTTGGATAATTCTAGGCTATTCACTTATTTTCGACATAAGAAATTTATTGAAGGATGCCATACTGAAAAGAGACGCTTCCAAAGGATTCTTGGGCCTATATTTGAACATAATAACATTCCTATGCTTCTAAATAGCCTATCTATTGAAAGAAGGAAGTTCTGAGCACATATTGTCCACTGAAATCCAATTTTGTAAACAAAGATTGAAGGAATCAACATTCCACCTTTTAGACAACTTTAAATTCCTTATCACTTCCCTCCAAACCAGTTGAGAGAACTAACACAAGAAAAAAAAATGATCAATGGATTCGGCCTCCTTCCTCAACATAATACAAAAACTATGAGCTTGACCACCCCTTTGTACTAAGTTCCCAGGTCAGAACCTTTTTCTCCAAAACTAGCCAACAGAAGCATTTGATTTTCACTGGAAATTTCCAATGCAACAATGTGGAGTTCCACCATATTTCCTCCTTATTCCCTTTGGATACAGTGATAGAATCATACACCATTTTTGCAGTAACCTGACCACTATTCTCACTTGAAGACCATAACAAATAAGCTTCTTCAATTGACAATTGAATACCTGTGTGTTGAATACCTTTGATGAAGAGATTCCCTTCATCATCCAAGGATCCCATAAGTCCCAATTCCACCCAACAACAACCAGTTGTATTACCAAGTATCCAATATTTTTTCCACCTTCTTTATCAACCACATCCAATCACCTTTAAAATAGTTGTTTGGATTAAAAAAAAAACCTAAGTATTTTATTCCTTTCTCAATAGGTTCTACCTTGAAGGGAAGAATCTATTGAAGCTAACCCTCAAAATCATCCCTTGTCCCATAAGTTAAAAACCATACTTTTCTGCAATAGGTTGCATTCCTATAACTTCACCAAAGGAATCTAGACAATCCTTAAACACATTCCATTCACCTATAATTCCTTTTCCAAAAGGAAACACATTGTCCACAAAATGTAAATGTGTTATTCTTACAACATCAGATAATTTAACTCCTTCTAACTTGTCCTCCACTATATCCTTTTGAATCAGGATACTGAATCCTTCAATTATCAGTAGAAACAAAAACAAAGATAATGAGAATCCTTGTCGCAAGCCCTGGTAGATTCTAAAAAAAATTGAGGGTACACCATTCACTAAGACAAGAAAGTTTGACAAGGATATGCATTCCATAATCCAGTTACTAGCTTCAAAACTAATGCCAATCTACAATCAAACCTATATGAGGAAAATCCAACTTACGTGTCATAATCCTTCACAAGATCCACTTTTAAAACCATTTCCTTTGTTTTCTTCACATTAATGAAATGCAAGCATTCTTAAGCCACTCCAACATCATCTGGAATCTGTCTATTGCTGAGAAAACCAAATTGTTCCTTTGATATGAAATTAGATAGGATCAGCTTGATGTGATTAGAAATCACCTTAGATATTACCTTATATATCAAATTACAGAGTGAAATTGGATGGAAGTCGTTGAAATAAGATGGATTGGTTCTTTTGAGGAATTAAGGAAATGAATGTGGTGTTCAAAGCCCCACTAAAATCATCAAATACTCTAGAATCCTCAACAACATCTAGCAGATCAAGTCCCACTAGGTCAAATAATTCTAAAAGGAATTTGATAGTCTACTCATCACAGCCTAGACTCTTTGATTTTGCAAACCCATTTAATATCTTCTGGATTTCCTCCAAGGACACCGGTTCAATTACAATCTATCCTTCCTCTTGAGAGAAGTAGTGTGGAAAACAATGGATAAATTGTAGTGTTATATAAAAAATATATAACATAATAAGATATATATTTATATATCTTATTATGTTATATTGAAATTTAATGTTTATATATATTTATATATCTTATTATGTTATATATTTTTTATATAAAATCTAGCTAGCTTACAAGGGAATTACTCCCAAGATCCTCAAAAGTGTTCTAAAAATGTTTAGCCACATCTTCTTCCAAGTCTTTTTGGGTATTGAAGAGCCTCCCATCAGAGTCTTTCAATTCCCAAATCACATTAACATTTCTTCTTTTCTCTACGCACTGATGAAATAAGGTTGAGTTCTGATCACCTTGAGAAATCCATATGGCCCCGCTCTTTAATCTCCAAGCTTCCTCCTCCAACTTCAATATTTTTAACTTCCTTTCCTCTAGTTCCACAACTAGTAGTTTTTCTAGAATCGATAGTATATGAGTATCATTTTAGGCGTAGATCTCATCAATCCTACCTTCGATTCTCATCAATTCTTCCTTCAAGGAATGTTTCTTCCTTTTTCCCAATTGATGACAAAATTTTTAGTGTCTCTCAATTTTGAAACCAAAACATCCATCCTAGATGCTCCTCGCTCTGATTCAAAATTCAACCACCTATTTATAATTATCTCTTTTAACTCTTCCTCTTCTAACCATGAATGGTTAAATATTAATAGGTATTTAGGTCTTTCCAAACCTAACTCCACTTTCAAACCCACAAGCATTTGGTCATATATCTACGAATTAATAATCCAAGATCGAAACCTTCCCACATTATTGACCAAGTTTGCTGTAATTAAAAATCGATCTAATATTTTGGAAGTCCCTTCTCCCCCTGATCTACCATCACACTAGGTGGGGTCTAAGGTACTTGGGAGGACATCGATAATATTTTCCACATGAATAATATCTCTAAACAAATCAGACAAGGGATCCGTATGGGTCTGAGAGCCCCAAAATTCTCTCGTAGAGACGATAAAATTTGGATCACCTGCTAGGATTAAACGGGGATCCTTCAAGATGTCATACTCCATAGTATCATTCAAGAAGTTGAATCTATTATGATATGGCCCATAAATGTTCAAAATATTCAACTGATTATTTAAATCCTTGGCAACCCCTTTCATAAAACTTCATGCACAAGTCATTTTTTGTGGTGTAATAACCTTCCCTACTTCTATTGACAAGTTATTTTCCATGGTGTCATATATAAATAAAAATAAAATGACCAACCCTTGATATGAAAAATACTGTAAGTATACTTGAAAATCCATTATGGAAGCTTCTAATCCTTAAAATCCAACAATATATATAGGTACAAATCCCAATTTAAAAAGAAACAAATGGTACTATATAAATAGAAAGAAAGAGAACATTTTTCCCCTCTCTACACTACATCCTAAGAAATTTTGGAGGCACATTCTAAGTCCTAAAAATAAAGAAAAAAATATGATTCCTTTGAGGGACTGTAATTCCTTCCTTAAACAACTTTATTAATCCCATGATGTCATGGAAAAATTCAAACCGTTTCTACAAAAAAAGAAATATTATATTTAAAATGCCTATCTTCATCCTTAGCTCACATCTATAATCTATTCAATTTAATAGTTATTGGCACAAAATTGAGACCGGGTTCTTGCGCATGGGCCAACAAAGGCACCACTATAGTCTAGAGTGTTGTCATTTTCAATCCCCCGAAGGGGAAGGTCTCACCTAAAGCATAACCTAGACCTGTATGTGATAGGGAGTCGTTAACTATAAGGATGCGGTTTTGAAATATTATTAACTTTAAGTTCACAACAGATCTCAGCTTAAGATATGACAACATTACTCAATATAGGTTACCACAACATTAACATTACTCATAGAAACCGGTTAAGGAACATAATAGATAGACATTGAGCAGAAAAGAATAAAACATAAAATTTAGGGGCCCAAAAATATTTCTTTAATATAGCAGATGAACTTCATTACATCATGGCTCTACAACCTTACAATCATCGCGAAATCAACTATCGCATAATGAGCAAAACATAGAAGTAAAACCCAACTACCCAAAATCTAGATACATAAAATTCTATTGTGGATATGTTTGTGTTATCTTCAGCTGCTCTGCTTCTATTCTCTTCACATTTTAGTCTCTCTCTCTCTCTCTCTCTCTCTGCTTATCTTCTACTTCCTTTTATAATTGTTGGGCAGGTCCAAAACCATTGTGGTTGTTAACATATTTTCACAACTCCCATGTCCTCTTTATTCTATGGTATTTTTTCCTTCTACCTTTTAAAACCTTCTCCAAAAAGCAAGGAGCCAACAATAGTCAAGCAAGGTTTCCCTAAACCCCGGATATAAAACCTCAGTGTTCCTATTTTAAAAGATGGAGATAAAAATAATCCATGTAGTTATGAGACCATTATGATTAGCCCTATTTTAGCCAAGTTATATGGAATTAATTTGGAAAAGAAGATCAACATATGCCTAGAAAGTCATAGATAAAGAGCTAAAGGCCAGGCATGATCTAGGAGCTATCATTCAACTACGAACCACCTTGTTACACTTAGGGCTACTGCTAAGGAGTGTTGCAATAACAAAACCAATCTTATGTTTTGCTTAGAAATAAGGTTGTACGATAAGGTTATTTCCAAGTTAAGGAACTCCGAGGTTCGGTTAGAAGAAATTAATTATAATATAGGAGTCGAGAAAGGTTGTCATCTGTTCCCCACCCTTTTTACTATAAACATAGAGAAGCTAGAGGTCTGTTTGGAAGATGTTTGTTGTTCTAGCATGACTTTGGATGGTATAGTCATGATCCATCATCTCTACGCCAGTGATATTGTTCTTGTGGAGAGGAGTCTCTGTGATATTGACAAACAACTAAAACTTATGAAGGATTTTTTCTCTAGTTTAGGTATGTCTATCAACACTAACAAAACAAGTGTTATGTTATTCAAATCCCACAAGATCACTTATGTTATTTCCATGTATGACAACACCAACTTGGAGGAAGCATCTTCATACAAATATCTCAAAATTGATCTTCATCACAAGCTTAAAAAGAACTATAGCATTCAGAAAAGCATTAATGGAGAGTGAAAAGCTTATTATGGAGTTGAAAACAATTGTAAATCAATAGATCCCTAGCTTTGGGATAAGAAGAAACTCTTGTTTGAGACTCCTGGACAATTACTATTACCTTATATGGATGTGAATTTTGGGGTTGCAACATCTCTAAATAATCATGGAGAAGCATAGAGAAAATCCAAAAGTGTTTTATAACATATAGTCTCAAAATTAAAGGCAATACACCCTATTGTATCCTCCTCATAGAAGCAAGTCTCTCCCTCATTGAGAGCATGTACATGCCTAGGTACCTAATGTACATGAACAAGATAGATAAGATGGGAGACACGACACTTCCTAATATTATTTCATACAGTAATCAAAACCAACTGAAACTTAAAACGAGGTTGGAATAAAGACACCAAGTCATGGCTAAATTATTAGGGAGTTAAGAAAGAGGTACCTCTACATAATAGTGATAACATTTAAAGTATTAATACATATAAATTTAAGAAGAAGTTGAAGTACGATAAATAATTAGAGGATAAAATGAAATTAATATATTATAAAGAGGTGATCAACTATAACCTACAATATCAAAATTGTATCTCTATGTTTTAACTAGCCTAAAGAAGAAAATCATAAAACATTATAGGATGAAATAATTTGTTATATTTGTGGTACTAAAAGAGTTGAAGATGAAATCAATTTCTCATAGAATTTCATTTGTACACCCACATTCGAGTGTGATTTCAATATTTTTGTCACATTAATGACCTTCGTAACATTTTAACTCATCACAATTATGGTGATTTAAGAATGCTTTTATTAAAACTATTTTAGTACTAAAATAATTGTTTAAAGAAAACCAAGTAATTATTTATCTTGATAAAGTCATATAAACCAAAGTTAGAATGAATAGATGTTAATAATCACCCTCCATACACAAAATCCATATACTTGAATTTTACATAATAGTTTTTTTTGTAACTAAGGGAACTGACAACTAGGATGGGTCTGGTACTTGCGTGACATGAGGTCCAGGGATCCAATATCATCCGCTACCACTAAACCCCTAGATGCAACCACCGATCCTGCGACAATGGAGTACGGGTTATTCGGGATTTGAACCAACGACCTTTGTTTCAAGGCTTACACGGGCTTGTCGGTTGGTCAACATCTTGACAGGGTAAAATGTTAGGAGGACATGGAGATGGGATTTGATCCACTGATGTGTTCATGGGTCACGAGACCATTTGATACAATCTCTCTGGGTGGAACCACACGTTCGACCACTATCTCAAAGTGCCCCCTGGCTCCAGGTTCGGCCCTCATTGAAATTGAACCTTGCACACTAGTGAAAAACTCCTCACTCTTCACCAATAAATCCAACCCATTTGAAATTTTTTACATAATAGTTATCCATCATTATCTTTATAATTATATAAAGCATATCCATAAAATCCCTTTTCATAATTTTTGTAAAACCACTTTTTATGTTAAAAATCAATAATTATTTATTTAAACTATTCTTGATCACTTTCCACATGACCGCCAATGAAAAGAAAAGACATCAAATCCATATCCCCGTGTGGAGGAATTTACTTTTAACACATTTTCTTTTGACATACATTTGAATCCATTTTCAATGGGGTACGCTAATGCTTTTCCTTTTCCTTTATGGATTTAAAGAATAAAGAAACCCAAGAAAGATATTCACATGACATTTGCACTCAAAGGAATGTCACGTGCAACAAATATGTTTCAATTTTATATATCGTGTTATATTTTCACATAAAACTAAATATTGTAAGTTGTAAGAATGATCAATGGAAAGGCTCCCTCTGTATCAAATCGCAATCAAAGAGAATAAGCGTTCGAAGCTCACTTCGTCACAGAGTATGTGTCCATTTGATATATACATTTGATATATCTTGGTATAATTTCACATAAAAATAAAGACAAGTTGTAAGAATGATCAATGGAAAGGCTGCCTCTATATATCAAATCGAAATCAGAGAGAGTAAGCGCTGGAAGCTCACTTCGTCACAGACAACTGTTAGGGCTCCACTTTCTTGAAATCCCAACTCCTCAGCCGACGTCTCAAGCAAAACTGCCATAAGAGGATGATTCATATGACCGGTCGCTACCATGAATCGCTTTCTCCCCTTTCCTACAAGCACAGGAATGAATCCTTCGCTAACTCCTCGGCTCTCAGCGGAAACTTCATATGACCGCGATGGATTGGGAATAGCAGGCTCCTGAGATCCCAGCGGCTCGTATTTCCTGCACATTATTTTCTGCGGCAATAGGAATCGTCGGACAAAATGGGACATCTTCGCCATTTTAGCGGAGATTTGTGTGTACTGTGTATTGCAAAGACGAGGCGAAGAAAAGAATTCGTAGAGAATGGATGGTAGAGTGGAGAGTGCTACTGTTTTGTATTTATAGTGTTGGTCTTGGCTTCCTTGAGGAGCTTCCGCTACTGTGCACAAGCGGGAAGGTTGACCAAAGAACGACATAAATAAATAAATAAGATATAAATATAATTATAATTAAGAAACATGTGGAATGTGTGAAAATTTGAAGAGATTAAAGTCATCAAATTCGTTCTTTTTTCTCACACACCTCAAAGTTACTCCAAGTTTGAGAAGGTTAGCATCTATTGTTAGAAGATGGTGAGAAGCATGAAGTTCACATTCCACGTGATTTGAAATGATCAAAAGGTAAAAGAAAGCATGGAATTAAGAGAAGCAAATAAGGTTAAGGTTTTAAATGTTTTGGTGATATGTTCTTAACAAATAATTTCAAATTGATTGAGATAATTTAGTTGACTATGTATTAGTGAATATAATTGATATAAATTCATATTAAAATTTATAATTGTGATGTTTATACGAGAGTTATATATATATATAGTTAATATGATTTTAATTTTATATTGTTGTTGATGATGATGATGATTAACGTTCACTGAGACCAATTTTGGTTTATTGGACTTTAAGAAGGTTATTACTTGGTTTGATTTAAACTTTTGTTTCTATGCTAAAAAAACTTGGTAAAAAGCTTTCCAAGCTCACTATAGTTTTGGCAAATTAGGAGGATAGCAAGGTTTGTATTGTAGCAAATACTATGAAACTCATATATAATGTGGGTGTAAGCAGGGCATTCGAAGAGAAAGTGATTTTCATCCTCAACGCTCATAGACTCACAAAGATGGAAAACCCTTTCTGCCCATGGAGTTTTGGGAATAGACCAACGCCCTATTTCGCTATGAAGCTCATGGGAGTTCATTCTAATCTTGGCTATATTAATTTTCTTCTTTGAACTAGTTACTATCGAGAGATATTTCTGATCTTCCAAATTAGGGTTAATGACCTCCTTATAGTATCTTAGTTTTCTCTTAGCCTCTAAAGTTTCCTCGCACCACAGTTTCTCTTTAAACTTAAAGGTAATAATATTATTGACATTATCGGTATTCTGTAAAGTGTCATTTTCATCAATGCCCCAATGGTTTAACCAAGCCATCATATCTTTACAACAACTCCACTTGAGGCGTAGTTGGTTTTGACTTGAATTTAAAGCAATTTTAGGAAGTCTCTCGTTTCCCATGTTATTTATCTTGTGCTTGTACATCAGGTACCTAGTCATAGCCATGCTCTCGATGGGGGAAAGACCCACTTCTATGAGGAGAATAGGATAAGGCATATTGCTTTTAATTTTGAGGTTATAAGTTATAAACCGCTTCTGGATTTGCTCAATCTTTCTCCAAGATTCTCTAGAAATGTTGCACCCCCATACTTCACAACCGTATAAGATAACATGGATGACAAGAGTTTCGAAGAGGAACTTTTTTTTATCCCACATGACCAAGTTGACTGATTTACAATTATTTTCAAGACCAACATAAGCTTTCCATGCTCCATTAATCATTTTCTCAATACTATGGTTCCAAATGAGCTTGTGATGAATATCAATTCCAAGATATTTGTAAGAAGTCACTTCCTCCAATTTACTGTTATCATAAATAAAATTTGCGTAGGTGCCTTTTGCTTTATGCATTTAAAAAATAAAGAAACCCAAGAAGGTTATTCACATGACATTTGCACCAAAGGAATTTCACGTGCAACAAATATGTGTCCATTTGATATATACATTTGATATATCATGGTATAATTTCACATCAAAGGAATTTCACGTGCAACAAATATGTCTCAATTTGATATATAAATTTTATATATCTTGGTATAATTTCACATAAAAATAAACATAAGTTGTAAGAATGATCAATGGAAAGGTTGCCTCTATATCAAATCGAAATCAGAGAGAGTAAGTGCTGGAAGCTCACTTTGTCACAGACAACTGTTAGGGCTCCACTTTCTTGAAATCCCAACTCCTCAGCCGACGTCTCAAGCAAAACAACCATATGACCGGTCACTACCATGAATCGCTTTCTCCCCTTTCCTACAAGCACAGGAAAGAATCCTTCACTAACTCCTCGGCTCTCATCGGAAACTTTATATGACTGTGACGGATTGGGAGTAGTGGGCTCGTGAGATCCCAGTGGCTCATATTTCCTGCACATTATATTTTGCGGCAATAGGAATCTTGGACAAAATGGGGCATCTTGGCCATTTTAGTGGAGATTTGTGTGTATTGTGTATTGCAAAAGACGAGGCGAAGAAAAGAATTCGTAGAGAATGGGTGGTAGAGTGGAGGGTGCTATTGTTATTTCTTTGACATTAAGTTTTCGCACAACACTATTAATCTATTCTTGGGATGAAATGTTTGGTATTAGAGCAATATTAGAGCAATATTTTTATTATTAATTTTTTTTAATAAATGGATGTTTTTTCTACCCTCTTATTGGCTCAAGACTCATATGACGTATGCCTCATTCTTCACTTCCAAAGAGCTGACAGCATGCTTACCTCAGCTTATCTTGCTTTCTGATTTGTCATCAGAGCTCGTAGTTAATGTGAGACCATGTCCTTCACCTTCATTCATACGTTGGTATTCTCTACATCACCATCTATCAGTATCGTTGAAACTATTTGGAAGAAACCCCTTTGTACCCACATCCAAAGTAGTGTACCCAAGTCCATTGTTAATGAGGTATGCAATTCAAGGTCTGTCATAAAACCAGCAATCCCACTCGCAAAGCTCCGGAAGCTTCGTAGCTTCCATCTCAGTCGAAGCAATTTCATCCACTTTCCTTCTACACAACATACACGGATAAATATTTATTGAACTGACAGATTCACCTCAACGCCATCGACTGCTTCCCCACCCATTGCGATTTGTGACAAAGTTATGTGCATGTGCTACTCTAAACTTGTTTTCTAGGAGTACCCAAATGCTTGAATGAAATGAATGATTTTTCAAACACGTGGATTGTAACAAAAGACTCTCGAATAAATTTGTGAATAGGTGGAGATTGAATAATGAAACCTACCCGTTATAGTGTAATTTAGGCGAAGCGGAGTATGATGTCAACCTACAGGATCTTAGCTCTAAACTCTTCCAGTACTTCAGGAAACCTATTGTCTACTTCAAGATCAATACTTACAAATGGGTGGTCCCCAATATCCACTGGATTGATCTCCATATATGGCATGGATTCCCTGGCAATCTCAATGACTGAACAACAGAAAAAGTCTCCATCACTAGATGTCAAAAACTACTTGCATAATGATATTTTAGGATATTGAGTGAACTAGTTATTTACCAGAATGGAGGAGGTCTCGATTGAAGGGAACTTTTATGAGAGATATGGTTATTACTTCCACCTTGATGGGGTGGTTTTCCTTCATGGGAGAATTGATTGAAGCAACTGCACTTGTAGTGAGGCACTTCATGTTGGATGTTGCAAACTCTATGAATGTTTGGACAGGAAAGAATAATATGACTCGCCATATCCTACCACTTCCTTCGCTTTGGCCTCTATAAATTCTCTAACTAGTAGGATGGCATAGAGACTTTAATTTGAAAAGTTTGTTTGCATATTTTCCTACGCTATTTCTGCATCAATTTGACAAATGGAAGTGTAACTCTAGTATTGCCATAGCCCCTGATATTTTTCCTGTGCTTTAATTTTTTAGCAGGTGTGTTCATCTAGGGATGCTATCCCCAAGCGTAGAGGTGGTGTCACGACTCTTTGGCGGAGAAGTGGTGGATAGTCAAGCACAACCTGCATGTTTCCCGCAACCTGATGGTGGTCGCGCTGGTAGAGGCACTGAAGGATGAACACAACCACAACACAAAATGCATTCTTAGCCCTCCATTGAGTATTGTGGGTTCCACGCTTTCATTTTTACAAGTACCTCTTCATAATAAGTATTTGATATATTCAGACCCTATTTTATAGAGATCAGTGTACCAGAACGAAACCTTCTACAAGGTTTTCATTGCATGATGATGAAAATATTTGCAATCGGATAATTAAATGAATCATTCTCTTTCCTATTTTGACTTGCAACATTGAGGTGAAAGGCTTGAGCATAAACATCAAAAAATGGATTCAGCAATGGTCCTTTTTTAAATAAATTTGATTAAACAAAGTTTTGTTGAAATGGTTTCAGCACTAGAATAAAGTTTACTTAACATTTAACCATCAATAGGCTACAAAGGAACATGCTTGCATTCATTGTAGCTAAACAATGATGTAATGTCCAAAGAAAGGTCTAAATTTTTGACATACCTAGTGGTAAGTGAAAATTGATAAAACCTCCTAGAGCCACTGAACCTGCTGTTATCTGCTCATTTTTCCCCTTCACTCCGTTCAAAATTTTTCATATTTTTACTCTGTAACTTTATAGCATTTTCCCACCTACAGTCTAATAATTTGATATATGTGTCAATATTAGCTGGAAAACTGATACACCAAAGTTATCTGGCCATTTCTTCCAGTGCTCGGATTCTTCCATCATGAAATAAGGTTCAATCCATCTTTCAAACCCAAGAACATTAGTACATGACTCAGTGGATGGGTATTTCACAGACTTAGGTTGACTCACCAAGGTTATCTTTTCCATTTCTAAGATTTTGGTGAAGCATATAGATATAAGAGCACCACTATCAACAAAATCTCAATCATTGACGTAATTGCTATATTTGAAATTATTATTTTCCAACTCATCTCCCCCAATCTTGTGACTGTCTGGCACCAGACCATATAGTGTCATATGCACAGCCATCACAATCCAGCGAAAGGGTCTTTCCAGGGATCGAACCCGGGCAGGATCGGGCCTCTGTAAAGCCAAGAGAATAATTCAATAATATCCTGACAAAATATACTTGTCTGGTTCTGCTCAAGCAAGTGAAAGTAATGGAGTTTTAATCACATCATGAATTTGTGGTTGAGAACCACGAATCAGCCATGGAGAATTGGGATCTCTGGGTCTAAGGTAGTATACTTGTCAAATTCTATCCCACTGTAAAAACATAAAAAAAAATTAAAAGAAAAAGACCAAATCAAATATCGTTGCTCTCCACGTACATGTTGCTTACCACATTGAAATTATTTTTTGGGAACTTACCTCGATTCCTCATGTTGTGGGTTGCAATTGGTTTAAGTAGGTTAAGGTTGGTTTACATGTTGAAATCAGACCAGAAAATATGAACAATAATAAAAAAATACAAACAAAAAAAACAATGTTGTCTCTCTTTGTCATTTGATATTAGTTCCACATACATTGATGTAAGAATAACATATCTATTCTATTGCATAACATTTCTAGATTGTGGTCCCGACTCCCAATTAAGTATCAATTTATATGGGATTTAGCATGTAAAAACATGCACAAAATAGTATTGTGATTAATATTTTATCATATATACAATCAACAATTACCTCATAATGCAAGATCCATCCTATTCATGCCAACAATTTACTTATTAGTATAATGGAATTGAAACTCTTTTGGTTACATTAAAGAGTCAAAACACTCACTCGTACACACAATATTTCTATCTTATTCCAAAATAGAAAAATACTTAAAATATATAACTTACAATACACTTACAATGAGATGGAAAGTGGAGAAGGATACACAACCACGGTGACAATCATCCCCGCTACCCCTACCGACATTTTTTCTATTCTCGCGATCATGAAGAGCACGTAGAGAAACTGTTGCGATACAAGTAAACACCACCAGCACACCCACAAGTGTTTTCACCATTGTTGTCTAGGAACAACGAACAATCAATTCAATATACTCATGTCAGTCTATGCCTCTGACTCACATAAATACAAAGTTATATAACAACATAAAAACATGATCTATTGATCAACAGATTAATCAGCACATGTTAATTCTTCCATGAAATAAATTGTTTGAGCTATTTGTTCGATAGTAGGCAGTCCTCTGATATATCCTGATAATTTTTTGGAGAAGTTGTGATCGTAGCCTCTTTAACTTTATTTTAACATATAGTTTTGAAATAGGACAAAATGTTAGATTTTTCATTTAGTTTGACCACTCATTTGATCTTTTTTATATATAACCTCTTATGAAGTAGCTTTCCATGAATTGTAATGCAATTACAAAGATAAAATTAGCAAACAGAAGTGTGCATACATATTGAAAAAATAACACATAAAGCTCACAATAAACATTGAAAAATGCACACAAATGAGAAGAAAAACACTGGGATTGAGAACATATATATCATTAAATAGACAAAGGCATGCACAAGCATCCTTTTGAGCTAGTGGCAATGTCAAAGACATTGCCACCTCATGGATCTTGTTTGTATTTATAATATTGGTCTTCCGCGAGTTTGCAAAAGCGAAAAGGTTGACCAAAGAATCATATAAATAAATAAATAAGATATAATTAAGAATGAAGTCACCAAATTCATTCCTTTTTTCTCACACAGCTCAAAGTTACTCTAAGTTTGAGAAGGTTAGCGTCTCTTGTTAAAGATTGTGACAACCATGAAGTTCACATGAGTGTTAATTTTTTTAAATACTATATTGAGGTAACTTACATCGGGTGTTAATTTTTTAAAATATTATATTGGGTAACTTACACCATGTATCAATTCAGGTTTAGGCACAAATATTACACAATCTCCACTACACATCACATCCCCTTGGTACTAAGTTTCAAAATTAACCTTACTTCTTTATGTGCAATAGTAGATTGGAGGACAAAGAATGTTATTTTTCAACACTTTCTTTCAACCAAGTGCTTCACAATCACAAAATTGTTAAGCTTCTTCTATTCCATCATGTCCAAAATATTTTTGATATCTCTAGTTCCATCATACTTAGTTGGAATTCTAATTTTGGATCGAATACATCTTATTATTCACACACTAGTGTATGACTAGATGATATGTAATGGTTGTGTACTTGTTAATTTTGTAAAGCCTCATTAAATTAGCATTGAAAGAGTAGATACTTTTCCAACTTACCACTTTATATACAATTGGGTTCACACATTCATCTCACATGCATGTAAGAGATTGTATAACTATTATCCTTCAATACCATCATCAACATACTTAGAATATCTTAGTTCCTAGTATGGATCTAGGGGTTGCACAAACCTAATCCCTTCATATTCAAAATTCACTTTCCATTTCTTTAGGTTAATAATGATATCATTATCAAATTCCCACTCAATTCTCAATGTAGCATATGGGTCATTATCTTGCATGATCTCGACCACTTTGAACTAAGTTAGCAATTTCCTTGACCTTTGTAAGATCAACCTCAACATTCTTCAATCTTTAGACAGGTTAAATCTTTGTTATACAAATGCCACTAAATGGGAAAGAATACCAATCATGGATTCCCTATAAGCTAACATGATTTATTAGGTAAGATCTAAGCTTAAATCCACCATAAATCCTTCACTTCAATCCTTATATATGTGCATTAAGTTGAAACTTGTGACAAGTTATCATTGTATTTATCTTCTCTATGTTGTAGGTATCATTCTCCTATTGGTGTAATGGCAATGTACCTAGTGCAGGTTTAAGTCCAAAGCCTCAATCATTCTTGGGGAATAATTACTCAAGTGGCATTCTATCATACAAATTGTGCACCACGATTTTTACCATACTCCCTTACCTTTAGCTAGATCTTGGATTTTTTTAAATCGGGTAAACAATTGATGTTGGCATTATCCTAAGGTGGGTGAGGAATCATCTAATAAACCCACAACAGATTCAAAGTGCATTTCTTGCTCCAATTCCTCCCTCTCAATATTCAATTTATGTTGCATAAGAGATGTCCCAATATGAGCGATAATTCAACCTATAAATCACTCATTGTTGAACAAATTGGATCTAGTAGATAACCCTCCCCTATCATATACATGATGTAATTCAACAGATTTATTCTATGTTTTGGAAAATCAATTTTAAATGAAACATTTTAAACTTCATATAAAGTTCTTACCACCCATAGTGGGGTGATTTTATATTTCATGTACCACTAAAGGTCGTCCCCCACAATGCAGTTTGGAATTCTACCATGTATCTATAACATTTCCTATTGCATTCAATATAACTTCACAAAGAAATCAATGTTTCTTAGCGTCTTCGTCACCTTTTCTTAAAACATTGTGTAGGAAAAACACAACAACCCCTATCACAATAGCCATATTACTCAATGGGATATGTAATAATATTAAATATCTTAGTCCTCATTAACTTAATAAGCTCTAAGTCACTACATTTATAGATATACTGACACAACTCCTTAGTACACTTCCACTACGACTAAATAAATTCATGCTTCCAATTGGTAAAATTATACTAACTACATGTATACTCTTACTACTAATTGGTGCACTCATATTACTACTAATAGGGAGAATTGGGGTTACCTGAACATGAATCTAAAGGTGAAAGGTATGGTGTCTATGGTAAATTGGTTTCCATGAAAATTTTTGCACTTAAATTTCTCCATTTGACTAATTTTCCATGTTTTTTCAAAAGAAAGATCATATGGTTCTATATCTTCTAGAAAGGATTTAACCTAACTCTATCGGATAATATTATTTTACTTGAAAAATCACTAAAATTTTCTAGAAACTAGATTAAGTCTTTATAAATTTCAAATACTTTTACAAAAAAATCACCAAAGATTTTATAGTTGGCATTTTAAGAATTAATAGGCTTTGCCGATATTTCTACACTTTATGATAAGTAAGGATCCTTAAAAATTTCATTGATTGAATCCACTGTGTCATGTTTCATGGGCTCATTATGTGAACTACTTTAATCTCCTCCAATACATCCTCCAATTGTGCCTCATTAAGAAGTTGGAAATATCCCTTCTTACTAGTGTGTCAAAGTTATCAACAAACACAACCCTCCCTTACAACTTGATTCTAAACAATACATATGCACCCTTTCATATGCATGTACACCTCCCAATCTGCCCCTTTGAACCAACAAAATTCTCCCCACTAAGTAATAATATTTATCCTTCTAACACACATACACTCTTATGCAACCATCGATTAATGTTAAATTTTGAGCATTAATTCACAATACTCTTGTATCTTTACTAAGAGAATAACATATACAGTATATCAATGCATAACAATCACAATAAGCATCACAAGCATCACAAGAATCAAAAGCATGAGAGACAAGAGACACAGAGTTTCCGTGGGGAAAACCCTAAGGTGAAAAACCCCACAACTTCCTCAGAGATAGAGAGAGTAATGGCTCAACCAAAGTACAACCAAAATACACTTGAGATAGTCTCCTCGTAGCAGATGATCCTCCTCCTCACTAGTGCGCCACTTTCTGAGTGAGAGAAGTGTGACTTTTCGAATGATCCAAATAGAGATCTCCCGATCTCTATTTATACTTAACCTGTTTGCCCAGTTACACTATGGGGACAACTTGTCTATCTAGATACATCCAAAATATAATATATATTTCAGGGCCGACCCCACACATGGTGGTCTAATAACCCATTGACAAGTACACACACTTGCGACACTTGTCAATCCACATGACGACACTTCCTTATAGAGGAATAACACTTCTCTAATAATGGTACAATAAATATATATGAAATACATTCCGAAGTTACATATACATCGACACTCCCTCTTAACTAGGAAGGTATTTCTCAACACATATCTGCTAGACAAGTCTTCTTCTCGGGATCATTTTCATCGATGCATCGTCATCATCATCCTCATTGCTACTGCTATCTCAACCAATCTCTAACTCTACTCATCATAGGAAGTTCTACAGAGCCAATCCTTTTTCATAATGGATGTAGGCCCACCACCTGCAGGTCTTCGTCATCACTGGCCATACTGTGGAAATCTCAGGACTTATTACGTGTGTCACAAAACCTTAAAAGAGTCTCTTGACTAGCAAGAACCCTAAAGAGAATCTGAGGCCTTTTTCATCCTCTCCAGATCTCCAGGACTTATTACATGTGACCCCACCACAAAACCTCGAAAGAGAGTCCCAGGACTGATTACGAGCACAAGGCTCAACATATCGGATCTCCTAGGGCAAAAATTACATGTGGTCACCACAAAACCTCGAAAGAGCATCCCAGGACTGATTACGTGCACAAGGCTCAACCTATCGGATCTCCCAAGGAACAAATTACATGTGGTCATGGCGAAACCTCGAAAGAGCATCCCAGGACTGATTACGAGCACACGGCTCAACCTATCGGATCTCCCAGGGCACAAATTACATGCCATAGGACAAAACCTTGAAAGAGCATCTGCCAGATATCCCAGGGCACAAATTACATGCCATAGGAAAAACCTCGAAAGACTATCTGCAGATATCCCAGGGCACAAATTATATGTCCTCCCAAGCAAAACCTTGAAAGAGCATTTACCAGATATCCCGGGGTACAAATTACATGCCATAGGCAAAACCTCAAAAGACTATCTGCAAATCTCCCAAGGCACAAATTACATGCTTATCTGCACAAACTGTTCCACGGCCACAGAGTATCAACCTGATACTCACCATACATCATCGTGATGTACACATGATCATCCTGATCATACAATGCATCTACCTGATACATACCAAGTATCTACCTGATACATATCATCATACATGATCCACCTGATCACATAGTGTATCCACCTGTACAAATATAAATACATGATACATATCAACATACACGATCTACCTGATCATACAATGTATCCACCTGATACATATACAGATACATGGTCCAAGCATCCAACATGATGCATATACAAAATATATACACATGATCCAACCGATCATATCCAGTATCCAACATGATGCATACATACATATAAATGATCCAACTGATCATATCCAAAATCCAACATGATGCGTACATACATATACATATAAATGATCCAACTGATCATATCCAGCATCCAACATGATGCATACATACATATATAAATGATCCAATTGATCATATAAAGCAGAAACCGGAACATCATCCTGATGCTCATCATCCAGTGCTTACATCCACAACCATGTGAAGGATCCTCCTTCCAACATGCTTGGAATGGCTTCAGCAAATGTGTCCATCACTTCTTCCTCGAAGTGTCATCAATCTGAAGAACACCAAGCCTCTTCCTGAAGTACTCGAACTTCACCCTGGCTAGTGGATTCGTCAACGCATCTGCAATCTGCTCGTCCGTCGCAACGTACAGGAGCTTCACAGCTCCTCTCTGCACCATATCCCTGATATAGTGATATTTGATCTCTATGTGTTTCGACCTGTCATGAAACACTAGGTTCTCAGATAGCTTCACACAACTTTGGTTATCACAAAAGATACCAGTAGCATCCAATGGGAGATCAAATAACTCAGACAGTAGCTTCCGTAGCCATACTGCCTCACAACTAGCTGAACAGGATGCAACATACTCTGCCTCAGCTGTACTCAGTGCTACGCAGGACTGCTTCCTGCTAAACCAAGAGATCACACCTGATCCCATATTGAAGCAGCACCCAGATGTGCTCTTCCTATCTGCAGCACTGCCAGCCCAATCTGAATCAACATAACCCTGCCGGTTAAACTTTTGATTCGCTTCATACTTGAGCCCATAATCCACTGTACCCTTCAGGTACCTCAGAACATGCTTTACAACAACCAGGTGAACACTCCTCGGATTTGTTAGGAACTGGCTCAATGTGTTCACCGTAAAGCAAATATTTGGTCTCGTGTTCGTCAGGTACATCAAGGACCCAATCATCTGATGATACATAGAGACATCAACTGGCTCAGATGAAGCATCACATAGAAGCTTCAGATTCGATTCCATAGGTGTGGCCATGGCCTTGAAATCCATCATCCCGAATCTCTTTAGGATATCTACTGTGTACTTCCCTTGACCAAGGAAGATCCCACTTGCACTCTGCCACACCTCCATACCTAGGAAATAATGCATCATTCCCAAATCTTTCATATCGAACTCGGCAGCAAGCTTCCTTTTAGTATCTGCAATCAATCTGTCATCTCCTCTTACAAATAAGTCATCCACATACATGAGTAGAATCATAGGATTCCCTTCCTCAACCTTGTAGTAAAGGTTGGAATCCGCTTTACTCTTGGTAAAGCCCAAACTAGATAGGAAACTATCAATCCTACCATACCAAGTTCTAGGAGCTTGCTTCAAGCCATACAAGGCTTTCTTCAATCTGCACACATATGACTCCCTATCATGTATTTCGAAACCGAGTGGCTACTCCACATATACTTCCTCTTCAACTACACCATTCAAGAAAGCAGTCTTGACACCATCTGGTGTATTTTCCATTTCATTGCTGCAGCCAGAGCAAGTACTGTTCTGATGGAAGTATACCTGGCTACAGGTGCAAAAGTTTATTCATAATCTATTCCCTCTTTCTGAGAGAAGCCACGAGCTACGAATCTTGCTTTGTATTTCTCTACACTGCCATCTGCAGCATGCTTGATTTTGTAGATCCATTTGGAAGTCACAACAGACTCCTCTTTAGGTCTTGGGACAACATCCCAAACATCATTCTTCATTATTGATTAGTATTCCTCAACCATGGCATCCTTTCATTCTTTCTTTTCCGCTGCTTCTTCATAACTGGAAGGTTCTTTATTCATAATGTCACAGAGTAAAGCAACATAGCTGGTATGTGATCTGGTTTTCTTCTTTGCTCTGTGTTCTTCTTCTGGAATGCCAAATCTTTCTGCATCTTGAATGAGCTCTCTAGCCCATGCAGGTTTCCTCTTGTGAGAGTTATCCTCACGGGGTGGATCTACAGGTTCTTGCGGATCTTCAACCTCACGAACAACTTCTAGAATTGCTTCGGTCATGGTAGTGTCTTGAAATCTAGTTTCCTTAGGTTCTTCATAGACTTCGATAGGTGCCTTCCTTGTTTTGATGAATGCTGAGTTTTCATCAAATGTTACATCCCTGCTAACATCAATCTTCTTGAACCCTGGAAAGTATATTCTGTAAGCCTTCGAGCTTTCACTATAACCCACAAAAATACCCTTCTTTCCTGAAGGATCTAGTTTGGTCCTCTTTTCTTTTGGGACATGAGTGTATACTGGACAACCAAATATTCTGAGATGGCTGACTTCAGGTTTCTTACCAGAAAAGACCTCTTCTGGATTTTTGTTGTCCAATATCTTGTGGGGTGTTCTATTCTTCACATATACAACTATTCTAGCTACTTCTGTCCATAGATGCATAGGTAGATCCTGGTCATGCAGCATTTCCCTTGCTGCTTCCATGATTGTTATGTTCTTCCTTTCTGTAACTCCATTATGTTGAGGATTATAAGGAGCATTCAACTCCCTCTTAATCTCTGAATCACTGCAAAGCTTATTGAAGCCACCTGAGGTGAATTCTCCACCATTGTCGGATCTGAATGTTTTGATCTTTTTGTCAATTTGATTCTCCATCAAGGTTTTGAATTCCTTGAACTTATCAAACACCTCATCTTTGTTCTTCAAGAAGTATACCCAAGTCTTCCTGGAGAAGTCATCAATAAATGAGACATAGTAAACATACCCACTTAGAGAACTGGATGACATAGGACCACATACATCTGAGTGGATGATTTCCAGGATGTCTTTTGCCTTGCTTTCACTGCTTGGGAAAGCCTTCTTAATGTTCTTACCTTTTGCACATCCTTTGCAAATACCTTTATGTTTGGTCTTGATTTCAGGAAGACCCTCTACAGCCTTGCTTGCAATTGGAAGTGCCCTATAGTGCATATGAGCAAGTCTTCTATGCCAAAGTTCACTTGGCTCCATGGATTCATGTACCATGGCATGTTCAGGTTGTCCCTTCAATTTATACAAACCTCCCTCTTGCTCTCCAATCACTACTGCATCATCTATGGTCTTTCCCTTTGGCCAAATTAGGACTTGGCCATCCACAAATGCAACCCTCATACCTTTTTCATCCAATGCAGAGATGGAGAGTAAGTTCTTCTTGAGCCCAGGTACATAAAGGACTTCTTTCATCTTCAAAGATTTTCCAGAATCTAGGTTATAGGAGGCTTCACCACTTCCTTTGATTGGGTATTGAAAATCATCCCCAAGTTTCAACTTATGAGGTGATTCATGTTCAGATAGGTTTACAAAAGATTCCTTGAACCCAGTCATGTGTTTGGAAGCCCCACTGTCAATCAACCAATCATTACAACCATGGGAGATAGTACCTGTGAGAGCAGAAATTAGAACATACTCTTCTTCACTTGATGAGTCATCATCACTATCACTTTCTGCCCTAGCCTTCTTCTTTGGGGGTTCATCATCTTCAGCAGCATGAGCATGATATCTTCTTTTGTTATTCTTCTTCTTCTTGTTGAAGTTGTTGTTGTCTTTATTCTTCTTGGGACAATCTGAAGCAAAGTGTCCCTTCTCATTGCAATTGAAGCATCTGAGATCTTTCTTATCTTTATGATAATGGTGGTGTGAGAATCTCCTGTTATGAGATGATTCCTTCTTGGACTTGCCTTTCCTGGCATGTGCTATGAGAGCTTGATCTTCATTTCCCATTTTTTCTTCTCGGGCCACAAGCCTAGCTTCTTCTTGAGAGCATTCTTCCCGCAATCTGTTGAAGGAGATCAACTTCTTCCTTGTACAAATTCCTTGAATAAAGGAATCCCATGACCTGGGTAGGCCATTTAGAGTGGTCATCACCACTTCACCATTCTCCACCATTTCATCCACTGCTTCTAGTTATTCCTTGATCTGGGAGACCCTTGAAAAATAAGATTGAATGGTTTCTCCATTCTGAAACTTTACTCCTTTCAATTGGTTCCGCAGGGTCATCTTCCAATTTATGTTCTTCCCTTCAAATAGCTTGGTCAAAGAGTCAAACATCTCCTTGGGTGTCTTTAGAGAAGACACATGGGGTATGAGATAGTCTTTGATAGAATCAACAATGATTCTCTTTTCCTTGACCAAGTTCTTCTTATGTAATACCTTAGCCTCTTCATCCTCTGGGATAGGGATGTCCTCTTTTACATATGAGTCCAACTCATTCTCTTCCAGGATTAACCCAATCCTATACTTCCAAGCTCGGAAGTTATCAGCTCCTTCAAGCTTATCCTCAAGCTTGGTGTGGTGAGACATCTTAAAGAGTACTTCAAATGGAAATAGAAAAGATTTAGGTCTTACCACTTGAAATGTTGAAAACTGGATTTGGTCCCGGATTAGGGTTTGTCGGAAAAACCCTAAAAATTCAAAATGTGAATTTCAACTTTCTGAAAGGATAGAAAGATGCGCCTTGATGAGCTGATCAGCCTGGTGTATTCCGAATTTGAGATCAGCAAAGCTTTACCCTTCAAATTTGCCTTTTTGTCCTCTCGGGTTCACTAGGGAGAGCCCTGAATTAGGGTTTGAGTTTCCCGGAGATCTACCCAGCCAAAAATCTCGATCCAAAGCTCTAAACTTCGATTTTTGCAAGGAGCTTCCAGCTATGTCTTCAGATTTCAGGAATTCCTTTTTTTGTGGAAACCCTAATTTTTAGGGCCAAATCTAAAAATGCTCAAAATTGAATTCTGATTGGACAGATAGATTCTCCTTGATGATTAGAGTCAATCTACTATACTGCTTTTCCAAAATCTATGGAGAGAAACCCAATAAACAAGAAACTCAAGTTTCCGTCACTGCAAAATGTCTTCTTCTCAGGTTAGCTCTGATACCATGTTAAATTTTGAGCATTGATTCACAATACTCTTGGATATTTACTGAGAGAATAACATATACAGTATATCAATGCATAACAGTCACAATAAGCATCACAAGCATCACAAGAATCAAAAGCATGAGAGACAAGAGACACAGAGTTTCCGTGGGGAAAACCCTAAGGTGAAAAACCCCGCAACTTCCTCAGAGATAGAGAGAGCAATGGCTCAACCAAAGTACAACCAAAATACACTTGAGATAGTCTCCTAGTAGCAGATTATCCTCCTCCTCGTTAGTGCGCCACTTTCTGAGTGAGAGAAGTGTGACTTTCTGAATGATCCAAATAGAAATCTCCCGATCTCTATTTATACTTAACCTGTTTTCCCAGTTACACTATGGGGCCGACTTGTCTATCTAGATACATCCACAATATAATATATATTTCAGGGCCGACCCCACACATGGTGGTCTAATAACCCATCGGCATGTACACACACTTGCAACACTTGTCAATCCACATGACGACACTTCCTTATAGAGGAATAACACTTCTCTAATAAGGGTACAATAAATATATATGAAATACATTCCGAAGTTACATATACACCAACAATTAACTCTTCTCCTCTTCTCTGCATATATTATAACTCTCTACTCTTACTTCATCATTATCCTTTCCACCTGCATCAAACACCATAACCTTAATGCACTCACATCCATATAGCCAACACTATTCAATTACTGACGCTCCTTTTCAATTATCTGATTGACGCTCCTCCATAATATCCTTCTCTTTTAGACTTTTATCCATACCGCATCCACTATAGTCAATCCCAATATAAATTTAAATAGTTTTTTTATAATTCTTTTTAGGAGCTGTCTAAAAATTCGACAATTTGGCTTGGACGTGGGATTTTTACCAGAATCCAACGTTTTTTATTTTACAAAATATTAATTCAACTATTTTTTAGTGGTGATTTTGATGGTAGAAACATATTCAACACCATCAAAAATCCTTGGTGCACCCAAAATTTTAGAGTTTAAGAGTTGTAACCAGGATTTAAAAAAAATCATCTCTGATTTTTCAACATCGTGCTAGAAAAATCAAATTTTTCTATTTGAAATCGTAGAAATTTTAGACGACGCATTTTTTTATAAATTTTATATAATTGAAGTGTTTTTCTCTCCATAACAAAAAAAACACCTACAACATCTCATATTCATCTAATCTTCATTTCTAATGCTAATTTAAATTTATATATCCTTAACTATTTACTTATGGTTAACCTTCTTTAACTCATTTTTTTATGCATATATATCTCGAGCAAAATGAGAGATTATAGTACTAAAATTTCATCACCAAATATTGAGAAATATTAAAAATTTACTCCAAATGTATAACACTTTTACTGCTTAAACTTTAATATAAATAGGTTGTTGTCGCCTTCCACCTCATGTGCATTGTGAAGTTTTTATTTTTAGTCTTTCATAGATAGAATAGCTGACACGCGCTCTGGGAGAAAGTGACATTGGGCATATGGTTTGCGGTTTGATCCGTCCTGGGGACAACCACAACTGACCACCCCAACCACCCCACCTATTTGCAGGACCCCGTGCATTGTGAAGTTGCATACGGTAAGACCCAATTCCCATTTTCTCACGTGTTGAGAAACCATGTCCACGAAATAAGGTTAATATCTTCTTTCTCTCTGCTAGGTTTTTCTATTTTTCCATGTGCAAACACATGATTTGTATTTGTTTTAGTCAGAATATAGTTTTATTATAAAATTTAAATTCAATATTTAAAGCATGGTAACCTACTTAATATATTATCTTTCTTTTATACATATAATTGATTCTCAATGATGTAAACTTCATCAATTTTAGTAAGGCATTGAATTTTATGCTTTATAAAGATAATGGAGATATTCAAAATCCAAGAAAGATATGTGCATCCCGTGTGCCATCAATTAGTGTTCCCATTTGTGGAAGGATATTTAATGTACAACACCTATGATGTATACATTATGATGTATACATTTGGTGTGCTCTTTTTTTTCCAAAAAAAAAATCACATTATATTAATTTAAATATAATTCATTTTACATAGACTTTATCATCCTTGTCTTCTCTTCATAAGTGAGAGACCATTTACATTTAATAATACCACCAATTGAGTTATCTTTACATATTTTCTGCTTTGTTTCAACAAAAAGGTAACTGTGATCCTTCTCCCCAAAATATCCATCATAAGACTATGTTTTGAAAAGAAGATTTTCTTTTGGTTATATCATTATATTTTCTCCCTCCCAAATTAGGGAGGGATGTGTTCATAATCCCCTATGGGTCCAGGATCATGCTCTTGAACGATATCCTCCATATTCTCCCATCTCTGCCAATAACCCTCTGGTTCATTAAGCCCCTGCTTTGATAAACAGTTGGATTCCATATTCCTTTCACGATAGATATGATTGAAAGAGATATACTGAAAAGAATCAGCAAGACAGAGGCATTCTTCACTAATAGATTCAAGAAGAATATTGATGGGCCTCCTCTTCTTCTTCAAACAATTCACCACTAACATGGAATCATTGAAGACCTGAATCCTTGTAATACCTTTTGAGTTGGCAATATTCAGTGCAATCCTTAAAGCTAATAATTCAGCAAAATTATTAGTACATACTCCTAGTCCTCCTGCAAAGGAAGAAAAGGTAGAAACAAATTGATATATGATACCTCCTGCACCACCTCTTGAAGGATTTTTTGATGCAACTCCATCAAATAAAAGAAAATCCTTCGATCTATTGATCTTCTCAAATGAACACCGAGAGGGGTTGATACATTCGAATTGACACCTGAAAGAAATTCATATGAGCCTTGAATTAGAAACCCATCATGTCTGGATTAATATAGCTATCTTTGAAAATCGCTCGGTTATGAGCTAACCATATGTACCATATAATGAGAGCTGGGATAATTTCAAAATCCGTGAAAGAAGTGTTTTCCATTGTCATGTCCCAAATTTGGTATTGGGTCACAATGGCCTAATCACATTGGCCCTATTCATTAGAGTTTGTCAAATTGATGCTAAAGGTCAAATAATTGCCAAGGAGGAAAATTACTAGTTTCCTAGGTTTGGGGTGGAAGCTTTGGGATTTGGAATAATGGGGATAATAAATGATGTTTGAACATTAGAATGGCATAAATATTTAATAAAGGAGCTAAATAAATATATACAAGTGAAATCCAAAGTGGCATTTCATCATGAAGACACATGGAGGAAGTGAGACCCACATATGGCTAGATTTCCCCACTACACTTGGCATCATTCTCTCACCAAATCGAATTCAAGGTGAATGGTAACATACTTGGGGGAGTCCAAAAGGTATTATTCATGGCATGAATCATCCAAGGTCGAAATATAGAGGAAGAGTAACTCCCATGGAAGAGGAAGAGGCAATTTGGAGCTAGTGAGACACTTGGGCTAGATTCCCTAGCTGTATGACAACAATGATGAAGATGCTATGACACCTATGACACAAATCAGACCTGAAGGCTGACATATGACATATATGACATGTCAGGGCTAAAAATAGACTCCAAGAGGGTTCTCAAGGGTGTTAGGGCAGCTAAGATGCTTCCACATGTGATTTGGTGGAAGTGGGAGACTAGGAATTGTTGTGCAAGTGGCGTTCTTTGGAATCTCTTCCCAACTTGAGTTGGCATGAGTCTCTTGGAAGGAATTCGACCCATGGAGGACAATAGAACTTTATAAATGTCAATAACAAAGAATGAAACCAGATTTTGATCATTTGTAGAATTTGCAATTGCATTTGTGAAGAGGGAGAGCTAGTGGATGACTAGTTTCTTGCCTTAGCCAATTTCGAGGGTGAAAGATTCCCATCCAAGTTGGTAATTGGAAAGGCCATTCAGACCTTTCATTTGGAGCTTTAATAGAGTCTTTATTTGTAGGTGTAAGCTACATGGCCGCTCATGGTTTCTTCTATTGCAGCTCACTCCTTCAACCATTTCCAGTTTTGATGGCATATTCTTGATCCTTGAGGGAGGGCGTTTTTGGTGAGCTATTGTACTCTCTGGGGGAGATTCTAATGCCCCATTTCTTTTGTAATATGAATTAAATACTTTGTTATTCATTTCCAAAAAGTTTCAGGTCGAAATTCCAAGTAGAAATGTATAAATCTCATTTTTAATGGAAGAACAATGCCATTTCCCCACTACCTTGTTGTGAGCCAATGTATTGATGATGATTTCGAATGAATGGATGATTCTCTGATATATTTGTGATAAATATACTGCCATGGATGTCTTATACAAGTTTCATGTACTGTACTTGAGCATTTGAAGCATTTTTACTCAGTTTAATTGTATTGGGAGAAGAAATAGTGCCATTTCCCCAAGGGTCGAATTGGGGATTTTTGCATTTGAATGGGAGAGGGTGAGAACAGTTGTAATAAACCATTAATGGTGCATATGAGACCTTAATAACATACTTAACACATTACTTACCTCTTTTCATAAATTTGAGTGGGTTTGGAGGCATTTGGGAAGCCATTTTCAGTACTTACCTTAGGGGGATTTGAACCCCAAATTACTCGTAAAATTGCATACTTGGTCCAGAATCTTAAGAGAGTTTGCAGAGGTCTTTTGGTGGCCATATGTTATCCCTGAACATCATATTCAATTCCTAATATCATTCATAAACCTTCCTTGAATATTTGAAGGCATTTGGAGTCAATTCGAGACCTAGAGACCAATACTAGTCAAAGGGAAATCACTAGTAAAGTTACCTACATTGACCAGAATTGAAAGAGTATTTGCAGAAGTGTTTTAAAGGTACAAAGGCATCCCTGAAACACATATTTATGTTCTAATATCATTCATATACCTTATCAGAAGATTTGGGATCATTTGGGGCAAATTTGGGACCTAGAGATTGAAACTAGTCAAAGGTCGAACCAAGGAAAAAAGTGGAAAATTGCAATTTTAATAAAATTCCTAATAAGGGACATTACAGTGGTATCAGAGCATGGTCCTTGCACCTGTGTATTAGTTCCATACATTCAAGAATAATTGGCAGCCATGTCTTACTATTATGATGAATCCTATGAGTACAATTCTTATGAGGAATATGCAGATGCTTATGAGCAATATGAAGCAGAATGTGAATGGTATGAGGAAGAGGTGCCATCATGCAACACTTCTTACAATTTCAAGAGAAATGAAGATTATTCTTATGAATTTAAATCTGATGAATATGAGTGTGTCACACCAACCAAGGATAATTCTATGAGTGAGTTCCAAAGATGGAGAGCAAAATATAAAACCTTGCCCCAACAATATCAAAAATATCAAGAATATCTTGCTTTTAGCAAAAATACACAAAATGCCATGTCTTTTGAGTACTATGCTGAACATGTTTTTGAAAATAGTCCCAAAAATGAAGATGTGGAGTTAGTGAAGAAAGGTTTATGCCCTTCTTGTAAAAACCCTTGGAGCGAGTATCATATATGTGTGCATGAAATGATGTCCTCCTTGAGGAGAGATTTTGAGATTTATTCAAGAAGAGATTCCAAATATATTGATCCTAAGGAAAAAAAGGGGCAAAATGCATCAACTTGCTTTAAGGAGAAAAAGGAAGAGACATCACAAGAGCATGAAGAAGATTCTATTGAAAATATGGAAGATCATTTTGAGACACCTTCTAGCTTAGACATGAACCAAAGAGCATCTACTGATGGATGCTTAAACTATGAAGGAGTACCTACTGATGGGTGCTCACACCTCTATGTTGGTGACATAGAGATCACTTTTGAAAGTGTTTCTACAAGTACAAGTTTCATTAAGCATGATAATGAAGACCTTGTAGCAGTTGAAGAAGAACCAAGATCAACTTCCCCATCACCACTTGAGCTTCATGAAGTTGGTCCAAGCAAGATTGAAGAAAATGAGGAGGTTCATTTGCAAGAGCCTCATTTTCTTGAAGGGTCCTTAAAGATGAATGAAAATAAGATCCAAGAGTCCCTCATCATTCTCCATGACACTCAAGCATTGGTGTCAAATTCTTGTTGGAGAGCTACTTCATTGGAGGAAACATCCTTCCTTGAAGACATGGAGAAGATTCAAAGAGCAATGTGCCACATCAAAGGTAATTTCATGTCTTTGTTTTTTTATAGAAACCATTTGTTTGAGCTTAATGAATTGTTACATGATGCATACTTAAAGAATAATGAGGATATTCATAAGCTCACAATTCAAAATGAGCAACTTCTTGAAAAGTTGCAAGATACTTGTTTTTCCTCCTATGTTTCAGATTGTCAAATGGTAGATTGTTTGGAGGATTCTCATGACATGGTGGATCATGAGAAATCTGAAAATTTGAATTTTCTTTATGTGTTTGAAGATGAACTTGAAGAGATCCAAACACTTGGTGTGGTGGAAGAGGAATTTGAATTGCCTCTTGATGAAGGTTATGCAATTTTTAAAGAAGAGCATGATTCCTCTACATTGGAACCAAACTATGACAAAGAGTTCACACTTTTGAAGGAGCTGCATGATACTACCCATATGGATCCTTCCCATGATGAAACTTTTGTACTTTTTGATCATTTGGGTGATTTGGTTCATTCTCCTACATCCTACAATTCCATGTTTTGCAACATTAGTCTCAATTAAGTATGGGTGAAAGGGTTGTTTTTGATGGTGCCACATGAGGAGTATGGAACTCCTAGATTTACTTTTTATGATGATATGGTTGGAGCACATTCTTATTCACATTTGTAGCAACATTATTTGTCACTTTATGATGATGCAAATCTACATGGATGCACCTATGATATGCATTTGAGTCACTTGAAGACTCGTGGTTTTTCTTGCTCAACACTGGATTCATTTGATGTTGGAGTAACTTCATCCAACACTTGGGAGAATAGATTTATGATTAGAGAACATTTTTGTTGGCAGCCACATACTTTGTTATATTTTTATGATTCTCACATTCATGGATGTATGGGTGAGACTTCTTTGAGTCATTTGAAGTCTCCTTGTTTTATCTGCTCATTATTTGGTTCAGATTTTAGTGGAGATTCTTCATTCACTTCTTGGATGAAAGAATGCATGGCTGAATATTTTGATGCATATCACATCCTTTTGGAGAAGCATTATAGGACATGGGATCCTCACTTATGTCATTGGAGCAGATTTGATTGGTCACTTGAAGCTTGTATGCACTTGGAAAATGGTGGTCTACTTGCTTGGAGGTATAATCACTTTCATGACTCTTTGATGAAGCATATCCTTGATGTACATTTTCATTATGTTGTTATGTACTTTGATGATATATATTTGGTACTCATGATGTTTGGAAGAATGCATACAAGAAAATGGGATCCAGGAATCATCTTATCTAATGGTGTGGGTTGGAGAGCACTCTTAATTTTTGGGGTGCAATACAAGCAATGGGACCCTGGAATAATTTTTATCTCATTGGTTTCATATTTTTTGGGGAAGCAAGCAGTATGGGAGATGGATTCCCCACTTAATAAAGTGATTTTAATCAGAGTAGTGCAGCAGCAAGCATGGTGGTTCCTCTCTAAAATCTTCATGGAAACTCAAAGACTCAAGGTTGGGCAATTCAATGGCAACTTCAAAGAATTATACAGAAAGCAGGTTCTTCAACACCCATGTTTAAAATTGCTTGAGGACAAGCAATATTGGGAAGGGAGGATTTTTCATGTCCCAAATTTGGTATTGGGTCACAATGGCCTAATCACATTGGCCCTATTCATTAGATTTTGTCAAATTGATGCTAAAGGTCAAATAATTGCCAAGGAGGAAAATTACTAGTTTCCTAGGTTTGGGGTGGAAGCTTTGGGATTTGGAATAATGGGGATAATAAATGATGTTTGAACATTAGAATGGCATAAATATTTAATAAAGGAGCTAAATAAATATATACAAGTGAAATCCAAAGTGGCATTTCATCATGAAGACACATGGAGGAAGTGAGACCCACATATGGCTAGATTTCCCCACTACACTTGGCATCATTCTCTCACCAATTCGAATTCAAGGTGAATGGTAACATACTTGGGGGAGTCCAAAAGGTATTATTCATGGCATGAATCATCCAAGGTCGAAATATAGAGGAAGAGTAACTCCCATGGAAGAGGAAGAGGCAATTTGGAGCTAGTGAGACACTTGGGCTAGATTCCCTAGTTGTATGACAACAATGATGAAGATCCTATGACACCTATGACACAAATCAAACCTGAAGGCTGACATATGACATATATGACATGTCAGGGCTAAAAATAGACTCCAAGAGGGTGCTCAAGGGTGTTAGGGCAGCTAAGATGCTTCCACATGTGATTTGGTGGAAGTGGGAGACTAGGAATTGTTGTACAAGTGGCGTTCTTTGGAATCTCTTCCCAACTTGAGTTGGCATGAGTCTCTTGGAAGGAATTCGACCCATGGAGGACATTAGAACTTTATAAATGTCAATAACAAAGAATGAAACCATCTTTTTATCATTTGTAGAATTTGCAATTGCATTTGTGAAGAGGGAGAGCTAGTGGATGACTAGTTTCTTGCCTTAGCCAATTTCGAGGGTGAAAGATTCCCATCCAAGTTGGTAATTGGAAAGGCCATTCAGACCTTTCATTTGGAGCTTTAATGGAGTCTTTATTTGCAGGTGTAAGCTACAGGGCAGCTCATGGTTTCTTCTATTGCAGCTCACTCCTTCAACCATTTCTAGTTTTGATGGCATATTCTTGATCCTTGAGGGAGGGCGTTTTTGGTGAGATATTGTACTCTCTGGGGGAGCTTCTAATGCCCCATTTATTTTGTAATATGAATTAAATACTCTGTTCTTCATCTCCAAAAAATTTCAGGTCGAAATTCCAAGTAGAAATGTATAAATCTCATTTTTAATGGAAGAACAATTCCATTTCCCCACTACCTTGTTGTGAGCCAATGTATTGATGATGATTTCGAATGAATGGGTGATTCTCTGATATATTTGTGATAAATATACTGCCATGGATGTCTTATATAAGTTTCATGTACTGTACTTGAGCATTTGAAGCATTTTTACTCAGTTTAATTGCATTGGGAGAAGAAATAGTGTCATTTCCCCAAGGGTCGAATTGGGGATTTTTGCAGTTGAATGGGAGAGGGTGAGAACAGTTGTAATAAACCATTAATGGTGCATATGAGACCTTAATAACATACTTAACACATTACTTACCTCTTTTCATAAATTTGAGTGGGTTTGGAGGCATTTGGGAAGCCATTTTCAGTACTTACCTTAGGGGGATTTGAACCCCAAATTACTCATAAAATTGCATACTTGGTCCAGAATCTTAAGAGAGTTTGCAGAGGTCTTTTGGTGGCCATATGTTATCCCTGAACATCATATTCAATTCCTAATATCATTCATAAACTTTCCTTGAAGATTTGAAGGCATTTGGAGTCAATTCGAGACCTAGAGACCAATACTAGTCAAAGGGAAATCACTAGTAAAGTTACCTACATTGACCAGAATTGAAAGAGTATTTACAGAAGTGTTTTAAAGGTACAAAGGCATCCCTGAAACACATATTTATGTTCTAATATCATTCATATACCTTCTCAGAAGATTTGGGTTCATTTGGGGCAAATTTGGGACCTAGAGATTGAAACTAGTCAAAGGTCGAACCAAGGAAAAAAGTGGAAAATTGCAATTTTAATAAAATTCCTAATAAGGGACATTACATCCATCCAAGACTTAAGAGCATCCTGGACATCATAGCCATGCCAGTATAACTGTATACCTTTAAGAGTCGATAAGTGAGTCCATAAGTTGATGGAAAACAGGCAAGCGATAGAAAGATGATCTATAGATTCCTTTTGTGACCTGCATAGAGGACATCGACTCGGTCCAACCCATAGATGTTTTTTCATGGATTCCCAAATAGGGATCACATTTGAAAAAACTAGCTATAAAAAACATTTTGTTTTTAGTGGACCATTCATGAACCAAATAAACCTATTCCACCAAAGGGGTTCTGGTTGGTCTTCAACATAAGAGACATGTAACCATAGATTGCTTTGTACTCACCACCTTCAAGATTTTTATCCATATCAGTTCATCTTCTCACTCGACTAGCTTGACATGTGTTTTTTTAGCTGTTGAATGAATTTGTCCCATGCCTCTTTATGTTCATCTATGAAGGATAACTCATCCGTTGTCATATATACTTGATTGTCAGATATATAGTGAATGTCAATAGACATCCGATATAATAAAATAAGGCCCATCTCTGATAACCGTTGATTCAGATGCCCCTGAAGTCTAAAGAAATGAGAACACCCGATCCATGGGTCTTTCCCAATGAGAATCTTGCGTCCATTACCGATTCTCCATGCTAACCCTCCTCCTATAATATCAAATTCTTTGACCATTGTTTTCCATGAAATGGACATATCTCGCCAATTCTTATCTCTACTTCTGATCCATTCCAGAATTGACATGGGATGAATGTATTTACTGATGATTACCTTAGCCTATAGACCCTCTTCTTTGATGACTTGCCATACACCTTTTATAATCAGGGATTTGCTAAATAATCTTGGGATATTAAAACCCCAACCCCCCAATTATTTTGGTAGGGATAAATTCTCCCATGAAGTCCATGCGAATGATCCTTCTTGATGAGAATTTTTCCATAAAAAATGGAAGGACAATTTGTGAAGCGTGTCTAAAACCCCTGTAGGAATTTCCATCAAGCCAAGCCAATAAACCATCAGTCCCTCCAAAATCGATTTAATTAAAACCATCCTTCCCCCTCTACTTAGCCATCTGTTACACCATAAGTGTATCTTGGATTCCACTTTTCCAATAATCCATCCCCAATGTCGCTTGTTATAACAATTAGGCTTGATGACAAACCCCAGATAACACATCCCTTCAGCTAATTCCTCTAAAGGGAAATCAAAGGCTTCAGACAGAGCCTGAAGAGCTTCATTAGATAAGTTAAAATGATATACAATGGATTTCCTTTTGTTAATAATCATGCCCATTCATAAAGAGAATCTATGGAATATACGGCTTATTACAGATAAGTCCTTGCGTGATGCATCTATAAAAAGTAATATATCATCCACAAAGAAAAGATGGGTTAAATTTAAACTATCTGTTATGTGGAATCCTTTCATCGAGCCCCTTCTTCTAGCCGTAGATAAATCTCTGTTGATCCCATCCATAATAAGAATAAAAAGCAGAGGGGACAGAGGGAACCCCTATCGTAATCCTCTGCCCGATCGGAATAAATCAGATGCAGAAACATTTATTTGAATGGAAAATGATATTGATTGAACACAGGAAGCTATCGAAATTACAATATCTAGGTTAAGACCAATGCTGAGTAATACTAACCTCAAATGGAGCCATTTTACCCGATCATAGGTCTTATGATTATCCAAATTGATAATAGCAAATGGGATACCTTTCACCTTGGATGAGTGTAGAACCACTTGAGAAACACTCATTGCATCATGAATTTGGTGGCCTTTGACAAAAGAAAATTGTTCTTCCTGATAATACCCTTGTTTAAAATAACTTTGAGTCTTTCAACAATGACTTTGGGTATGATTTTGTATACACAATTGCATAGCGAAATGGGTCGATAGTCCTCCCATCTCTTCACATTCTCAACTTTCGAAATGAGGGAAATTAGTGTAGCATTGCTGGAGGCCAATATATTTTTATTTTCCCGTGATTCATCCGCCATAGCCAAAAATTCTTCCTCTATAATCTCCATCATTCCTTTGAAGAACTCAATCGGCCATCCATCAAGCCCTGGGCTCTTATCTTTTTGTAAAGATTTCATAGTTGATCTCATATCCTCCATACTTACTTCCTCCTTTAACATCTGATTATCTTCCTATGATACAAGTCTGGGATAAAAGGCCACATGTTCTAACATCATTTCCATATGAGTGTCCCTCTCTTCTCTAAAGAGGGTCTTGAAGTGATTAACATTCGATTTGGTTAATTCCTCAAAACCAGATGTTGAGGTTCATTGCTTTCCTCAATGCTCAAGATATAATTGGTGTGTTGTCGATGCTTTACATAGTTATGAAAAAAAATTGTATTATTATCCCCTAATTTTATCCGTAGCTCCCTGCTCTTTATGTGCCAAGTAGCCTCTTTCTCATCAAGCAATTTGGTTCTTCGGAACTCCATCTCAATAACTGACTTTTTCTTATCCATAGAAAGGAAACCCTCCTTGTAAGTATTGTGGTATCTTTCCAACTCTGATTTAATTACCCTCAACTCTTGTTCCTGTTTTAATCTTTTTTCCACCGCCCATTTAATAGCGATATGTTTGAGTCAAAGCAGATTATTTTGAAAAGATACTGCTGCTGAAGTATGGTGCTTTGGCTTGAACTTAATCCAACAACTTCTGACTAAATCTTTATAATCATCATCTTCTAACGAACAAGCGTTGAATTTAAACGAGCTTGGTGGCTTCTTTTCGGTGCGCTGAATAACCAAAATTATAGGGAAGTGGTCAGATAAACCCCCCTCTTCGACCCATTGTCTCATTACAACTGGTAAATGGAGGATCGCATCATTTACTAGAAAATGTTCAATGCGCTTTGAGATACTCTCTTCCCCAATCCTTTTTTTCCTCCAATTTGATTTGAGAACCGTAGGAGGAATGTCATAAAGCTCTGCATCTGCTAAAATCGTAATAAAAAAGTCCGATAGAGCAACTGATTTGGATTTCTGGCCCTAAATATCACTTTCCCCCAATGAGAATTTTACATCCCCGACAAGAATGATTCTCTCCCCTTTGAGAAGTTGGGAAGTGAAGAAAAATTCCCAAAATCCTACTTTGTTTCCATAAGGACTGTAGATATTAATAACATTGATTTCCTGACCAAACTCCCTTCCCAGGAGGAGTTTCTCCAATTCTTTCAAAACATCCAAGCCAATAGCTAACGTCTCCTATAGAAGAATGATGTATGGTCTGCTATCTTCTACCAACCTATTTATAGCAATATTTTTTGAGGGGTTCCCTAAACCTATTACATTTAGGGACATCACCAACATTAGTTAACCATCTTCCACGGATACTTTGCTCTAAGAGTGCCATACATTGTATTATGTCTACCCGAAAGTGTCATTCGTTCCACTCTCTCCCTCGCAAGAGCCATCATAGACCTTCTTCCCCATTTGATGTGTCATATTTCCACATAACAATAAGTATAAATAGTAAGAATAATTAATCGAGTGGCTCCCATGAAGGATTTCCTTCTTTTTTTAGAAGAAAAAAAATTGTACTTTTGATATTAATAAATAAAACATTACTCCTTTATACATAGAAATTTCAATATGGGTAAGATATACAGTCACTGTTCATATTCTAGAATTCTACCAACATTCAAAGGCCAAATCTAGGACTGAATCCTATTCCTAAATATGCAGATAGTAGCAAATGATCAAAACAAATAAAAAAAGGATTATCCAAGTATTTCTTCCATCAACCAAGGAGAGAGATTAGTCATCAAAAAAAGGGAGGAACCAGATGATTCCAAATGTCCATCAATCCACTCTTCCCAAAAAGTAATTCCCTGTTGTTTTGTGAGGGCCTCCTTAGATAAAGCATCAACAACCTCATTTAGCTCCCTGTAGATATGTTCAATAGTCCAGTCATAGAAAGTGGATAAAAGAGACTCAATCCGAAGACACCAATTCTATAAGTAGATGGAACTTAGCATATGGATATTTTTTATCCAATTCACCACCATCATAGAGTCACCATATATTTTTAAAGTGTCCAAACCAAAAATTTTGGCAAGTTTTAGAAGACCCCAAAGGCTGATTATTTCAGCCTGAGAATTTGTACCAGCACCAATGTTTAATTTGAATTTGAAAAGATGGAGCTTGTTAATGATTAAATAGATTCCTGCTGCACCTGAGCCATTGACTACTACTCCATCAAAATATCATGAAGCCTTATTTGATTCTTCAATTCTCTTAAATAAACGCATAGGTTTTGAGGGACTCTTAGAAGAGTAACTCTTGTACATGCCAATGATCTTATATTCCAACTGTTGTAATAGAATATTTTATTTCCAAAAATAATATCATTTATGCTTTTCCAAATTATACATAAGAATAAAGTTGGGAATGTCTTGTGATATTTATGAGTTCTTATCCAAGATAAGAGAGTAGAATCCAGATCTGTTAATCCCTAGGTATGGTTGAAAGAAATCAAGGAACATGCCAGCGACCAAACTATTTGTGTAATCATGCATTGAACAAATAAATGGAGAACCGATTCTTCATCCTTTTGAAAGAAAGGACACATACCTGGACCATGTCATCCTTCATGCATACGATTGCTCCAAGTTAAAATGGGATCCTTCAGAATAATCTAAAGAAAACATTTGATTTTTGGGGATGTGCCACTTCCATATTTTGCTTGTCCACTAGTTTTGCGAAGCAGTACACTTTGAATTAACAATTGCTTGATATGAAGAACGTGCAATAACTTTTCCATCGTTCAAATTAAATGACCAAACCAATTTTTCCTCGCAGTCTACTAGTATAATACCAACACTATTGAGGAAATATATAGATATATATATTCCAAACGCTCTCCCAATTGTTTGTGAGTCCCAGTTTTTTAGCGTTGAGCCAATAGTTGTCACAATTATGGAGCCACTGAGGTCGATGGATATGATTCAAAGTCACAAAACTGCATCTTGAGAGATGTTCTCTTATGGGATGGGATTTGGCAATAAATAATCATTTCCATTTCCAACAAAGGGATCCACCCTTATTACAACTTTGCGGCCATTACCAATAATCCAAGATAGATGCAAACTGAGCCAAGGAAAGATATGGTTGAAGTTGTTCCAGATGATTGAATCATTTATTGAAAATTTAAAAGGAGAATGCATACACCTTATCAAGGAGGACTTGATATACTTCCCATGAATAATTTCATTCCAAAGGCCCAAACCAAAAATTCCCCTCCAAAGGCTCTTGAGACATAGAGAAATGTTAAACAATAGCATAGTTTTGATGTTCCAGCCTCCAAAATGTTTCGGGACAAATAGTAATTCCCAATTAGCAAGGTGTATTTTTCCACCCTTCGTATTTCTCTACCATAGGAAGTTAAACATGAGTTTTGGATCCTTTGAATAATGGTTTTTGGAACCATTGTGAGATAAAACCAATAAATTGGCAAACTCGTGAGCACTGCTTTAAGTAGAGTCAATCTACCTCCCATAGAGAGAAATCTAAAATCCAGTGTCCAATCCTTTTCTCATATCTCTTAACAATCCAATACCAATCAGATATTCTATAATAGTTTGGTTTGATGTAAAAACCGAGATATTTGAAACCTGCATCAATTTGAAACTTTTGAATAAGAAGAAAACTGGCTATGCTCTCCAAAATACATTCCTCCACATTATGGTAATGGAAGGAATATTTCTGTAGACTAATTTCCATCCCTGTAGCTGAGTAAAATAAAAGACTTTGATGATTGTTGAAAAGTGAGTCCATTCTCCAAGAGTGTCGGTGCCAAATAAAACAACATCATCAACAAATAAAAGATGCATAATCAGAATAGTATCTGATATTTCAATACCTTTAAGTAGGCCCTTCATCCTTGCTTCTGATATCATTCGACTCAAACCTTTAATGACCAACAAAAAAAGGTAAGGAGATAAAGGGCAGCCTTGTCTAAGGCCACGAGAACATCCAAAAAAAGGAGAAAGTGATCCATTGATAAGAACATAAAAGGACAGAGTTGTCACACAAGCCATAATCCAGTTGGTCACTTGGAGAGGAACACCAATATGTAATAACAACAGTCTTAGATAATTCCAATTCACACGATCATAGTCCTTGACCATATCCATTTTGAGGATAAATGCATTTAATTTTTTTTATCTTGACTATGTTAAGAGTCTCTTGCGAAACACCAAAAACATCGAATATTTGACTATTTGACATAAATCCAAATTGTTCTTTGGTGATGCATTCAACGAATTTTGGTTTCAATAGATTAGCTATGACTTTAGAAACCAATTTGTAGAAAAAATTGCATAATACGATAGGTCTAAAATCACTGAAGCTTGTAGGTTTATTGCATTTCGATATCAAATTCAGGAAGGCCGAATTGATGCATTTATACATCAATCCTTCAACTCTTGAGAATTCAATCATAGAGAACAGATCTGCTCCCATGATATCCAAGAACTTTGAGAAGAGTTCAACCGTCCATGCGTCACATACAAGACTTTTGTCGTTGGCAACCTTTTTGATAACATAAGACAGTTCCTCTGTAGTCACTGGTTTACCAAGATCCAAACCATCATCATGAGAAAAGAAAGTAGGGAAGTGTTGAATGACTTTCAGTTGATCTTCAATTTTAGCCATCCCTGGATCTTTGAATAGCCGAGAGTAAAATTATAAATCCACCTTTTCTAGATTAGGTTGGGAACGGATAGTGTTCCCACAGACACCATTCAAATCCCAAATGGCGTTAAAATTCCTTCATTCGTAAGCATATTTGTGAAAAAATTAGAATTTTCATCCCCTAGGGACACCAAGATAGCTCTACTTTTCAAGAGCCAAGTTTCTTCCTCATGTTCCAATATAACCTGTTTTTTTCTTTTAAGATTTTGCAAGTCAATTTTTTCATCCTCTGTAAAAATACCATATGGATTGAGCTTGTAAAACAATCTAATTTTTTCCTCAATATTAATCAACTAAGCTTTGTCCTTAGATGTGTGTTCTTTGTCCTGATTTTTTCAGATGTTTTAATTTGAGCACAAGTGATTCCAAATGATTGAGATCCTCTGGGACAATGATACCCATCCAAATATTTCTGACAAAATTATTGAAATCTTCATCTTTGATCCATGAACTATTGAACTTGAAGGGTAATTTTTTCTTTGATTTCATGACATCCATTTCTAAGAAAATGGGTTGATGATCTGAAATGTTTGAGAAATCAACCCAAGATCTATATCTTTGGAGGATTTGACATAATGATTCTGTCATGAGGAAACGGTCAAGTCGTTTACCAATACCATGATACCCACATCTTTTATTACTCAAGGTTGCACATATCTTTATAGGATCTATACCAATAAGATTATTTCTCTGGATTAAATCCCCAAAATACTCTGCCAATTCATCAGGACGAGCAGTGCTTCCCCATATATAAAAAATAGCTAAGGTGAAATTTAAATCACCTTCCACGATCAGATTGGGATGTTTTAGGATGCCACTGATATCTACATTGTTCAAGAAAAGTTCCATATCTTTATAGGGGCAATATATGTTGAGCATTGAAAGATTCAAATCAAATTCAAGAAACCTTCCTTCTAATAGAATTCCTGTGATTGTTTTAAAGGCCTTAAATCTAGTAGTAGTGGGGTTCCAACTAGATAAAAGTCCTCCAGAATGACCGACCGCGCCAATGGCACAAAAATCCCAACAAGGAAATTTTTTTGAGAAGGTTTCTAAAGACAAAGAGGCATTGCATTGAGTTTCTTGGATTAAAATAATATCAAGGTTAGTATATTTTAGGAAATGGAATAATGCCCTAACCTTACCATCTCTCCCTATTCCACAAATGTTGAAAGATAAGCAAGCCATTAATTAACATCTTCAATGGGCATAGTTGCTCTAAGGGCCGAGGAAAGAGAATCAGCTTGGTTGATTCTTTCAGAAAGAGGTATAAAATTATCCCCCAACTTGGTCGATTCCTTTTGGATGTACATTAGGCACCTTTGTTGGATTGATTTAGACACGTGGAATAGATTGAAGTAGAAGACAACAAGGTTAGAGGACATGTGCCAAACACTTATATGACTAGGTGCATCATTTAACATGTTAAGAGTTTCCTTTATGTATATTTAGAATGCCTTATGTAGTCATACATGTTTTGGTGAGAACATGGACCTAAGGGAGCTAAACATTCCTAGGCTTGAGGTCCTAGATGGTTTTGAGGAGTTGGTTGCACATTAGTTTTGGTGTGTTGCACATTTCGATTCACCTAGTATCAAGCATGGTGAAACTTGAAAGGCACATCAAAGAAGAAAAACAATTAGGCACCTACAACCTATTTAAGAGGAACCAAGCATTATGTAAACACATCAAGAAGAGATTAAGAGATTGTCATATTTAGAGACTTCCAAGTGAGTGTTAAGTCTAGGATTTGATATAGCAAGCACTTCGTGTCAACAATATTATTTATTGAAGAACCAGACCCATGGGATGCAGGCCCTCAAGTGCTTTAGGGGTTGGACTCTACAAGTATAGTGGAACTAGGGCATTATTTCCTTAGGGTATTTGTACTTTTGTAAAGTGAGTCATAAGCATTGGTTGGACTACCTTTTCATACTCTTGTTGTTGTAACATTCTTGATTAATAAATATCATGTATCCATCTTGGATTCCGACTTAACATTTGTGTTATGGCTCTTCAATATGTTGAATGTTATTCCCTTGCAATGTTATATTTGAAAAAATATTGAGATGTTTAACTATGTGTTACTTAGTACTGTTGAGATGCTTTAAGAACACAATTGGACATGAGTATAAGTGTTAGAGAACTTGGTTGCATATATGATAATTGTAGCTTACATAATGGTAACAAGAAAACCCTATTGAAAGAGGCATACTCTGGTCACAAGTAGCCACATGTTAGTCAAGCCCTTGCAACTAAAGAGAAGTAGTGTCACATGATTAAAGATGTCGAAAATAAAAAATTTATGCAACTTGACCTTTAAGAATGGTGAAGGTGTTTGTTGATTATTGTGTCTCCTACAACTTCTTAAAGGAGTTGGCTAATGAACGTGGACTTAGGTTTGGATTGTGTGGTGTTTCAATCAAGGAAGCCAATTCTATGGTTGAGGAAACATCTATGGTTGCATTTGGATTTCACATTCAATTGGAAAAATGGAATGTCTATGTGGAATTCAAAGTGGTGAAGTTGGATGATTTTGAATTCATAGGTTTAATGTTTAGTGAAGGTTGCATTTCCATACACTAATGCATGACAATGAGGTATCTTTATAGAAGAAAATAGGAATCAAAGTTGTTGTATCAATGTCATCAAGATGCAACTCTTATTATGGAAACGTGTTACCTTCAAAGCCAAAATATGTTTTACCTTCAAAGTTTCTCCTTATGACCTTTTGATTATTGAATAATGGGGATAATATTTTAAGAATTGTTACTAAGCTATAAAAGAACAAAAGAAGCATCCCAGCCAAAAAAATATGTTGTTCGATTTACCAAACATTTTGTTTTCCATGAAACTTTGCAAAACATCAATTTTTCAATACAAATAAGTCTGTTTAATGCTTTTTATAATGTAAATATGAGATTGTTAATTGCATTATCACCTAAGGATAAGCAAATAAATTCACTTTTATTCAGTGTTTTCTTTTCAACTTCCATATCAATAACAATTATGTTACAAAATTTTATGATTATAATTTTTTATAAATGATGAAATTTTACCTAGATGAAAACCTACATGATTTTGTGCTGAAAAAAAGAAGAAAACCTACCTGATTTGGATTTGGAAAATGGATGGACACAACACTATCTCATTATCTCATCGTACAACTTCTTAAAGGAGTTGGAAAATGAATGTGGGCTTAGGTTTGGATTGTGTGGTATTTCAATCAAGGAAGCCAATTCTATGGTTGAGGCAACATCTATGGTTGTATTTGGATTTCACATTCAATTGGAAAAATGGAATGTCTATGTGGAATTCAAATTGGTGAAGTTGGATGATTTTGAATTCGTCCTTATGAAGTATTTCCTAAGAAGAACTCAAGTAGTTCTCATGCCATTCATGGATAAGTTGGTGACACTATGTGCATGAAAGTTTGAAAAAAAGGTGTAGTTGGTGTCTACATTGAGCATGAAAAGGGTCGTTAAATTCTCAGATTCTTGGCTCTATGTTGCATCATTGATAGGAGAAGTAAATGATTGTGGAGAGGGAATGGCTGTTACACTAGCACTTGCCAATGCGTTGAATGAGTTTGAAGATTGTATACCAAAAGTATAGTCTAGAAGATCAGAAATATCTCTTTATTTTAGCATGCATAAATAAATAAATAAAACCTAAGAAACACATTCGCATAACAATTACACCAACGTAATTTCACGTACAACAAATCTGCTTCCATTTGATATATACATTTTATATATCGTGCTATATTTTCACATAAAACTAATTATTGTAAGTTGTAAGAATGATCAATGGAAAGGCTCTCTCTGTATCAAATCGCAATCAAAGAGAGAAAGCGTTGGAAGCTCACTTAGGGCTCCACTTTGTTGAAATCCCAACTCCTCAGCTGACGTCTCAAGCAAAAGTGCCATAAGAGGATGATTCATATGACCGGTCGCTACCATGAATCGCTTTCTCCCCTTTCCTACGAGCACAGGAACGAATCCTTCGCTAGCTCCTCGGCTCTCAGCGGAAACTTCACATGACCGTGACGGATTGGGAGTAGCAGGCTCGTGACATCCCAGCGACTCGTATTTCCTGCACATTATTTTCTGCGGCAATAGGAATCTTCGGACAAAATGGGGCATCTTTGCCATTTTAGCGGAGATTTGTGTGTACTGTGCATTGCAGAAGACGAGGCGAAGAAAATAATTCGTAGAGGATGGATGGTAGAGTGGAGAGTGCCACTGTTTTGAATTTATAGTGTTGGTCTTGGCTTCCACGAGTGTGCAAAAGCTGGAAGGTTGACCGAAGAATGAGATAAATAAAGAATAAATAAGATATAATAAGAAACATGTGGATTAATGTGTGAAAATTTGAAGAGAACGAAGTCACCTGATTCGTTCCTTTTTCTTGCATCCCCGTTGTTTTCTCTGTTCAAAGGTTCCAAGAATCCCGTCGGCCATGGCTCGCATACTCGCCATTGTTCTGAGTAGTTTGTTGGCGTTTGCATCCATTGTTGCAAGGTTGATTGAAGAAACGAAATATATTGATATGGTTACTGATAAGATCCACGATATGGAGTCAAGTCTCTTTAAGATCTTGGGAACCAATCCAAGTCTCTACAATTTACGGAGTTCACTCTTAGGTCTCTGTTGTTATTGATTCAAACGGTTTTCATGGCTGAATCCGATCTCAGTCAGAGTTTAATGTTTTTCTTTCAATCTTGTAGTGAAGAACGTGGAGTTGATCAATTCTGAGAAACAACACGAATCTTCCTTATACTGCCAGGTGCAACATTGAGAAAGGGTTTCATTCGAGGTTTAAGACAACTTTCTTCAGGTGCTTTGGCTCTTGCTGTCGCAACATTGGCTTTCGATACTCGTTGGACATCAGATCCTGCAATCATCATAATCATCACATTTACAATAGATTGGTGCTGTCCATTTCCTAATTATGTGTCACGGGGATGATAGGGTACTCATCCTTTCTCATCTTCAAACTGTCTATTTTGGGGGTTTATTTCAGGTTCACTTGCCACTTTTCCAAAGCGAAATCTTATGAATATTATTTTAGGGTATTCATCTTACCTTTTTTTATTTTAGGGTATTCTTAAGTCTTTGAACTTTAAGAACCTTTGGAAGGGTTCAACCTCTAAAGTTGAGTGTACTCTCTTCAACCAACCTTTATATTCCTTGGGTAGAATTGATACTGAGAAGAAGCATCTGAGTTCATGCTAACCTTCTCGAGACTTGGTCCCGACAGTTGACCAGGTGATACCTCCATCTGAATGTTTAGATATGTGTTTTATCTGGGATGATATACCTCCATCTCATAAAGTTTTCCTAGAGTCTATAATGCACGAAGTAAGTTGTTTCCACAATAACCATTTTCACCAAAAATGGCTTTCTTAACATGTAGAGTCTTCATGATTATAGGAAATATCCAACTATTATGTCACTTTCTCATGAACATGATACCTTTGTCACAATCAGGTAGATTTCTTCTCTCATAGGCTACCAAATGACCTTCCCACATCAAAACTCCTCCAATGGAAAAATATAAAGCATCTATCTACACTTCAATTATTTTCTTAAATTCTCGCAGCTTCAAGATTTACATTGTCACAAGTTCATGCTTCAATACATAGAATCTTTCCCTACTTCTTTGACCATTTACATGGTCTATGACTATTTAACAAGCCACTAAATGGCACAAAAAGGATCCATCAGGATGCTTCCTTTTCCTACCTAGTGGCCCAAGAATGGAATTTGGTTTTCCCAAAGACAAACTTGGACTCTTTAAATTAAAGTGGATTCTTCTTCGATGCCTCAAATATATTTTCCAATTGTTTCTTATGATGTTCCATGTTCTCGCTAAACATCACAATTTCATCCAAATAGACAACCACTGATTTTTCCAAGAACAACCTGAACAAATCATTCATCACAAATCAAAAGGTAGTAGGAACATTGCACAATCCAAAAGGCATAACTAGAAACTCAAAAATATTGTACCTTGTTACACAAGTTGTCTCCACCTTATCTCCTACTGCAATCATTACTTGGTTGTAACCATGCCTCATGTTTGACTTTGAGAAAACCTTACCTTTGTCACCTTATCAAAACAATATAATATCAAAGATAAGGGATGTTAGTTCTTAAGGTTCTAATTGTTAAACATGCAATATTCCAAGCACATCCTCAACTCTATTGTGTCCTTCAAGACGAGGGTTGGTGCACCATAACGAGACTATGAAGGCTTGATAAAGATAACCTTAATGATATTTTTTAACTGCTTCCTCAAATCTTCGAACTTTGGTCTAGAAATTGATAAGGAGCCTTCATTAGAGGTCCTAACCTTGATTCAATATTGACACGATGATCAATAGTTGGCCTAGGTGAGAGAGATTTTGGAAAATAATTTTGGCATCCAGTCTTCAAAATAATTCAACACATTGGAAAGTGATAGTATTGCAGGAATCCCCACTCCACCCTCTTATACTTCTCCTATCAATGATGGATAGCCACCTTTTTCATGCCGAATGTAGTGAGGCAAGGTGGGGGTCGGTTAGACCCTTCTTACTTAACAATATCACATAGTTAACACAAAAATGCTCACATAGGCTAGACGTGAACTGGAAATGCCAAGGAGTTGTCTTCTATTACTTGTATAAATTACAAAATTACATGAAAACTAATAAACAAGTCGGACTCATCCTGTTACAATATACATAAGTGAATCTATGTTCTATCTGTGTGATCCCTCTCTACGTGTGATCCTCTGATCCTCCGATCTGCTTGATCACTGATCCTATGATCCTATGATATGCTCGATCACTGATCCTTCGTCCAACGATTATAGATCCTCTCTTATGTTCCTTCGCACAAGTATTCTACTATGTTATTTCAATGCTCCCGAAGTCGACCCTCAGGATTCCCCGAGGCGTCCTTAATTTGTCCATCGCACCAGTACTGATCCAGCATATCCTGCAGTTCTCACCACCCCCAAATGTGCCTACACAACCTTCTCCTATTAATCCACCACTATGCGGTTCTTGGATTAGGTTTTCTCTCACTGATCCCCTAGGAATACATAACTATTGTACCTTGAACAAGTATCCCTCTTGGATGAAATAATCCAAGTATGGAGTTCAGTCAGTACTCCATGGTTCGCGACTAGCCTTCCATGATTTTGCAAAATATTCGTCGATCTCATACTTTTTTTTTACCGACTCTATTCCTATCCCCTGAACTGTTGTCATGTTCATTAATGCAACTCTTCAACTTAGCGTGTCGGCAACCTTGTTCGACTTACCCAAATTATGTTGCAACATGAAGATATATCCTTGCAAGAACTCTACCCACTTCATGTGCCACTAATTCAATTTCGACTGAGTGTTCAAGCACCTAAGTGCTTGGTGGTCTGTATACAACACAAACTCCTTGGGAAGCAAATAAATCCTCCACTTTTTCAATGCTTTAATGATAGCTTGGTCGTAGACTGAATACTTCTGCTTTGCTTCATCCAATTTTTCATTGAAGAATGCAATTGGTCGACCCTCTTGTCTCAACACTGTGCCAATTTCCATTCCGCTCGCGTCACAATCAACTTGGAAAAATTTGTCAAAATATGGGAGAGATAGCACTGGGCTCTCTATCACCTTCTGCTTCAACTTGTCGAAGGATTTCTGGGAAGTTTTTGTCCACCTGAACTCCCCTTTCTTCATGCATTTTGTCAACGGTGCACATATCCGACTAAATCCTCTTATGAATTTCTTGTAAAAACTGGAAAGTCCATGAAAACTCCGTACCTCTGTCATGCTTTTCAGTTCTGGCCACTCCAATATAGCCTTTACCTTTTATGGGTCCATCACCAACCCTTTACCCAAGATTATGAATCCCAAGTACACCAATTCTTCCATCATGAAGAAGCACTTCAGCAGATTCACCATCAACTTCTCTTCTTTCAGCTTCTGCAATTCTTCTCAAAGGTGTTCCAAATGTTCTGTCATGGTTCGTATGAGTATCAGAATGTCGTCGACGTACACTATGACAAATTTTCCCAAGAACAGATTCAATACCTCGTTCATCAGCCTCATGAATGTAATAGGTGCATTAGTCAATCCAAAGGGCATGACTAACCACTCATATAGTCCTTCCTTCATCTTGAAGGTTGTCTTCCATTCATCGCCTTGTCTGATCCTGATCTGGTGGTATCCACTCTTTAGGTTTATATTGGTGAAATATATTGATTCACTCAAGTAGTCAATCAAGTCATTTATTCATGGAAATGGAAACCTATACTTGATTGTGATCTTATTGATATCTCTAGAGTCTATACACATCCTCCATTCTCCTCCTTTCTTTAGCACTAGTACAGCTACCACTGCGCACGGGCTCAGAGTTTCTCTAATCAACCCTTTGTCCAACAACTCCTAGACTTGTCGATTGAGTTCCTCACTCTCTATTGGATTCATTCTATGTAGGGCCTTGTTTTGAAAACTCGACCCTAGAATCAAGTCGATCCGATGGGATATGCTTCTCGTCGGTGGAAATCCCGACAGTGTCTCTTCGACCATGATGTTCATGAACTCATCCAGCATCCTTTCAACATCGATCGGAACTTTCTCTGTTATCGACCTTTCGACTATTGTTCCTTTCGGAATGATGGCGAAACATCCCTATTTTTTCTCTTCCTCTACCAGGATTCCTTCGTTGAGCACATCAACACTCTCTTCTCCCAATAGTTTATCTCGCCCTCTTTGCAGTAAGCGCTATCCTCCTCCTTCAGCTTCAACTTCCTGCGCATGTCATTTTTCCACACTGTGACTGTGTTGGCTTCACCATCATAAATCATCTTCCAATCATATTTCCATGGTCTTCCTAACAACAAATGGTAAGCGTCCATTAGGATTATGTCCCATAGTACACTGTCTTCAATTTTTCCAACCTTAAATTTGATCATGCATTGTCTGGTTACCTTCACATTATGCCCTTTTTGTAACTAGGATATCTTGTATGGATTTGGATGTTTTCGACACTTCAAACCCAACTTTTCGATGACCTACGTTGAAACTAGGTTCTCTGTATTGCCTTCATCGACAATGGTCTTGCGATACCTGTCGTCGATCAACACTTTGGTTGGTAAAATAGCCTTTCGCTGCGCTGACTCCTTTTCTTCTCAATGGTCATTTTGGACCAATGTCCTCCTGGTTGTCATGTTTCGACCTTTTACTCTTTCATCTTGACCACTTTTGGATGTCGATCCTGTCTTCTTGTCACCCCTCTAATCTCGTCAAAGTCTAGGTTCTGACTCCTCTGCCACATGTAAGTTCTCTGGGAATTCATACACTTTGTGTCCCACTCCTTGACACTTATAATAGACTATAGTCAGATTCTCAGCACCTCGTCTCTTTGTTGGACCACTTCAACCAAATGCACCTTGACCGCAGGTCTCTCGACCATCCTGTTAGTTTTATTGTGCCCATTCTCTAGTCGTTGTCCCTTCTGCATGTCGATTATCTTCGACGGATTTTCTCCTGGTCCCACTACTTTGTCCTTTTGTGGAAGCAGTCTTCACACCTCGACCAGTCATCCTTACTCTGGTCAATGATGTTCTTCTCGACAGATTTTCCTCTACCTTCAGGGATAACTAGTAGGATTCACCAACCGTTTTGAACTTCGACAGGCTCAACTCGTCATATATGACATACTTCAAATAGTTTACATATATTGCGACCGCCTCCTCTCCTTCGTCGGTTTGATTGAATCTAATCGAAAGTATGTAGAACTCTTCTGTGTATTCCTTCATGGTCATCTCTTTTTGTCGAAAGTTCTGCAACTTCCTGAATATGGAAATCACATAGTCATTGGGAAAGAACTTCCTCTTTAGCTTGAAAACAATTATGTCCCAAGACTCAATCTTCTCCTTTCCTTTCTTGACTCCGTCAGCATGTACATTGTCCCACCACAATGAGGCATGACCATTCAACTTCAAACATGTAGTTTTAACCCTCTTAGGATCCTCTAGCTGCTCTATGTCAAAATATTTCTCCATCTCTCTGATCTAGTATATCAAGTCTTCTGGATCCAGACTTCCTGAGTAGGTAGGTGCATCCATTTTTTCCTTACCCCTCATTTCTGTCAACAATTTGATGAATCTATCTTATGGTTCCTCTTCGACTACTGCTTCACGAGTATCCACTTCTTCAACTTCTTCGTCACTATGGTCAAGTGATCTAGGTGGATATTGGTGGTCACCCGCCTATTCCACTTGGGGCCCCAACATTGTTCTTTCATTTCTTTCAGTTTCCTTAATTATAACACAGCTTACTATTTTTAGTAGTTTTTTCAGGTCCTAAACATTCGGAGCCGTTTTGAGGCCCTAAACGACGTTTTTGGGAAAATCCCGTCTTCGGCAAATGTGAGTCAAAGATTCAACATTCTCTATCATTAGTGTAGTCCTTGGATAGATATTTCCAATGAGGTATCATGTGCATCAAACAGAGATTGTATGCCAAATATATGACGCCGGGAAATTGATGTACCAGTTTACCCCAACGGGGCCCATAGTTTGGCATTTTCATCTCCTAGGGTTAGGTTTTTGGATGTTTAGGTTTTTCCTTTGTTTCTCAATAATAGATAGGCTTCAATCCACATTGTAACTCAGATTTCAGAGACCGATGGCCGCCACATCTCTTCTCAGAGATAATCTACCAACGCCCTAGCCAGTTTATTTCCATTATGTATGTAAGCATATTTTCGTTATATGATATTAATGAAATGAAGTCTTCTTTATGCTGCATCTCTGCGTTTATGTGTATTTCTGTAATTCCTTGCATTCCTTCATAAGTCCGGATCAATGGTATCGGAGCGGGTCTGCTCTTTATCGATCCTTCTTTGCATGTCCCCAACAAGGTCGGGGTATAAGGAGTTAGGGATCGACCTGGTTGAACCCTTGCAAGATCAGCCTTGCAAACCTCGACGGCCTCCCATGGCAGACGAAAAGAAAAACGAGGGAGCAGGAGATCCTATCAAAATATTGCTCGAGGAGGCCCTCGAGAAACAAAGGAACTCAATGATGGATAACTTTGTCCAGATCCTTCAACGACTTCCCAGCAGCAGCCATTCTGGAGGTGCAACCACTTTTAAGGTATAAGTAAACTTTGATATTCCCATATTTGAAGGCCAAATAGATGCAGACATCGTAGATAGATGGTTGAATCTGTTAGAAGGGTACTTCTCGGTGCATGAATTTTCCAACCTGGAAAGGATCACTTTTGCACTCCTCAAAGCCGCCCCCCATGTTAAGGACTGGTGGGAAACCTACTGTGAGCAGACAGATGAGAGGGCATCCTCTCTGTTTTTTACCACACCCACTTGGAATTCTTTCCAAGACGCCATCAAGGAATAATATTATCCTGTGGGAAGCTATGAGGACAAGTACATACAATGGACTATGTTGTGACAACAAAGGGATCGCGATGTGCATGAGCTAACGATTCTCTTTCATACCGTGTGCACAAAATTGGGTATCAAAGATTCAAAGAAACATTTTTTGTTGAAGTACTGCAGTTGTCTGCACATATACATTTAAGAGGAAATGGAGTTCCTCGACATATCCTCGCTTGGCGCAGCATATCGGTTTGCTACCAAGATTGAGCAAAGTTCAAATAGAAGAAGCGAGACTTTGGATCTGCAATCAGAAGCAAGGGAAAGGTGCCCCCAAACCGCAGAACAAAGGACAAATCCAATGCGGGGCGGCCCAGGATAACCCGCCAAAACTGTAAGAAAAGAACAACACTGCGAAGTCAAAGAAGGACACGGGAAATTGGTGTGAGTTTCATAAGAGGTCCACGCACAACACAAGTGAGTGTCGGGCCAAGCAATCACTGGTGGCCGAGCTGAAGGCTTCGGAATCGATGCATGCTCCGACTCCGAACCAGAACCCAAAAGGGGCAATGACAGGGGGAAGCAGATTATCGATGCGGATCCCAACTCCATTATTACCACCAAGAAGGTCTAGAAGGAGGAACCGGAAGATCCAGAGGAGGGGGAGCGCCTCTTCCATTCCCAAATGTGGGTAAAGGGTTCCCCACTACAGTTCATTGTCGACAACGGGATCCAAAAGAACCTCATTTCAGCAGAAGTCATGAAGCGGTTGGGCTTGCCGACCACAACACACCCACAACCGTACACCATTGGGTGGCTTCACCAAGGATGAGATCTCCACGTCAGCCAGCCGTGTCGCCTTCCCTACAACATCAAGCCCTTCATAGATGAGGTATTATGTGAGATTGCTCCTCTTGATGTTTCTGATGTATTATTAGGCCAACCATACTTGTGGAAGCGACATGCTGTGTATGAGTCCTGGCCTCGCGTTGTTATTATTACTTTGGAAAATAATTTGTACATGATACGAGAGGTAGTGTCGCCTGCCGCCATCTCTTTGGTTACTGTAAAAAATGCAGTAAGCTCATTTCCAAAATGGGGAAATTTGTTTTCCTGGTGATCTACCCTCAAGGAAAGAATAAGACTGTGGCCACGACCTCCATACAGAGCTCCTCGGCCCAACAAAAACAGATGGACAAGGTAATGGAGGAGTACGAGGACATCTTCACCTCACCCCCAGGGGTGCCTTTGCACTGTCAGGTCAAGCACCCCATCGATATGACCCCAGGTGCACCGCTTCCTGATGGACCAATCTATCGGTGCTTTATTTGGGAGAATGATGAAATCAAGAGGCATATTCCAGAGTTGTTGCAGAAAGGACAGATCCGACCAAGTTCATCACCCTGTGGGAGCTCGATTGTGTTGGTGCAAAAGAATGATGGATTGTTATTTCACCTGGGACACCTTTGTTTTCCGTCAAGTGAGCATGCCAAGATGATTTGGGAAGCCCACTACAGTCGGTTAATTGGGAATTTCGGGGTCGAGAAAACAGTGGCAGTACTACAGAAGTATTTCTATTGGCCAAACCTTCAAATGTATGTCGGGAAGTACATCAAATCTTGCACAACCCGTGACATTGCCAAACCGACCATCAAGAAGCAAGGCCTCTACACTCTGTTTCCTACCCCTAGTCGACCTTGGGCATCCATCTCCATGGATTTCATGTCGAACCTTTCTTCTACTAAGCATGGAAACGACTGTGTTTTCGTGGTCATCGACAGATTCTCAAAGATGGCCATTATGGTGGCCTACAAGAAGAATATCATAGTAGAAACCACTGCTAAAATCTTCTTTGAACGAGTGTGGGTACACTTTGGGATCCCACAATCTATCATCTTAGATCGGGACAGCAGGTTCCTCAATACATTTTGGTCCAGCCTTTGGTCAATGTTGGACACCAAGCTCACCAAGTCCACAACTTTCCATCCCCAAACTGATGGCCAGACAGAGGTCAGCAATAGGATGATCGTACACATTATGTGCATGTACAACTCAAAGCATCCACACACATGGGATGAGAGCCTCCCCTATGTACAACATAGCTATTACTAAGCTCTCCACAGCTCAACAAACCACAACCCCTTTCAGGTGGGCTTGGGATTCTAGCCACTATGTCCCATTGACGTAGCCATGCCATTTGCAGTCACTCAGGCCGATTCGGCTCATGTCTAGTCGCAAGCTGACAAGGCAAACAACTTCATCAAACGCATTCAGCACATCCACCAATAAGTTCATGACATATTGGACAAAACCAATGTTAAATACAAGTAGTGACATGATCAGCATCGACTACCACGCAACTTCCAGGTGGGAGACAAAGTGTGGCTACATTTGCAGAAGGAGCACCTCACTGGAACCTACTGTAAGCTTCTGCTCTGATATAGGCCATACACTATCACCAAGGCTGTAGGGGACAATGCCTTCAAGCTTAGTATTCCACCATTCCTTGGTCTGCACCCAGTGTTCAATGTGGACCGCCTTCAGCCCTATTTTCCACCTCCGTTATAGGGGACATCTCCGACATTGCAAAACAACTCACAACAATAGAGTTAACCTAGACTATAAGGAACATACCACCACAGATCGTATCATGGACATGCAAATCAAGAACACTCTCCAGCAAAAGATCCAATTGTATCGGGTTGTCAAAGCTGATCAACTCCTGCACCAAGGCAAGTGGCTCACAAGGGACCAAGGTCAATAAAAGTTTCCTCATCTCATGGAGGAACTCCATGCAATGGGGACCATTGCTTCTTAATGGGGAGCAATGATCTAGGTGGATATTGGTTTCCACTCGCTTATTCCACTTGGGGCCCCAACATTGTTCTTTCAGCTGTTTCAGTTTCCTTAGTTATAGCACAACTTACTATTTTTAGCAGTTTTTTCGGGTCCTAAACTTCTGGAGCCGTTTTGAGGCCCTAAACAATTTTTTTGGGAAAATCCCATCTCTAGCGAACATGAGTCAAGGACTCAACAATCACTATTGTTAGTGTAATCCTTGGATAGATCTTTCTAATGAGGTATCATGTGCGTCAAATGGAGATTTCCAAATTTACGACACCGGTAAATTGATTTACCAATTTAGCCCAACGGGGCCCATAGTTTGGTATTTTCATCTTTTAGTGTTAGGTTTTTGGATTTTTAGGGTTTTCCTTTGTTTCTCAATAAGGGTGAAATCACGAACCTGGGAAACACTTTTGTGACAAACGAAGTGAAAAAAATGGAGCGCGGGTAGATGATCACGTGAAAATAAGTCAACCTCAAACTCTAGGCCGAGAGTTTTGAGATTTCAATTTCTCGCCCGAGAGTTTAAAAAAAATCTAGGCCAAGAATTTGAACCAATTGCCACGCTGTATTTTTAAAAAAACTCTCGGATGAGAGTTTGAACTAAACTCTCAGTTGAGAGTTTGGAAGATATTTTTTTGCCCGAGAGTTTATGGTCAACAATCCTGCGAAAATATATGGCATCTTTCCGGAACCTGCAACTTCAGTAAGCCCTAACCCCTGTAAATTCTAAATATTATTTGTCGGACTTGGTAGCAATAGATTCATCTCCGAATCTAGTTTCCAATGATATAATAATTGTTTCATTTCAACTTGAATTTCTATTTATTAATATTTTTTTTCTAAACCTTATCCCTTAAGAATTTTATTACTTTGAAAATCACCCGAAATGAAAATTCAATATTATAACAAAGACAACACCAAAAAATTTGAAATTTCACAGAGATCATAATTGGCTCATCCTCTTCAAAATGGTACTTTTAGTTTTTCCAATAAGAGTCACATTTGAAAGAAAATGTGAAGACAAAAACATGTGTCAATAATGCACCATTTTCTGAACATACGTTGTTTCGATAAATAATAAAAAATAGTTCCCAAGTCTTAAAAAACTCAAAATATAGTCCAAGATCCAGTGTAGTGTGTGTAGATTATGATCCTACAATTGTTTTCCCTAAAATAAATAACTAACTATCAAAAAACCATCATCAACATAGCTCACTCATTATCCATACCTAAAATTTTCAAGTATATGCCGTCTATTGACAACAAATTTGTCCCATGATATGTCCATAAAAAAAAATTAAAAAAATACGAGTAGAAAGATAATTCAATTCTCTAAAACCTTTGTGTTTACTTCAAGTTGAAATTCCTAAGGGAGATATGGGTTTGAAGAGGTCGAAATTGAAAAACATAAAATTTAGCAGTTTTGTTAGTAAAAAACAAGCCAAAATTGTTTCCCAACTTCATGTTTTCACCCATAATAGATAAGCTTCGAGTAGCATTATAACTCAAATTTCAAAGGCCGTTGGATGCCACATCTCTTCTCAGAGATAAGCTACCAATGCACTAGCTAGTTTATTTCCATTTTGTCTGTAAGCATATTTTCGTTATGTGATATTAATGAAATGAAGTCTTATTTCTGCTGCATCTCTGCGTTTATGTGTATTTCTGTAATTCCTTGCGTTCCTTCATAAGTCCAGATCATCAAGTGCATCAGAAACACATCCACGTCTCTGAGCTTCCTTGATTGTCGCGACCTTGTTGGTCAAACTCTTCAACGTTCGCATCCACAAGTTGAACATTTCATGATCTATTGTGACTCCTTCTCTTCCTCGTGCTCTTTGTCCTACACCATAGACATTTACACCTCTTTGTGTCATTCTTCCAACCGTATTTGAAATCTCCACTTGTCCAATTGCAACCGTACTTTCAGAACATGCGCACAACTCTACCCAACCACAGCTGGAGCTATTCATGCACACGCATACTCTTCTCGCTCGGACACCAACACTCGACAAGTTGGTATCGGGATCTCTCCTGCTCGCAGGTTCTTCTCCTGCTTCGATACCACTTGACGCAAGGCAAGTTGGTATCGGTATCTGAGGCTCTTCTGGCTCTCAAGATATTCCTGCTCTGATACCACTTCACGCAAGGTGGGGATCGGTCGGACCCTTCTTGCTTAACAATATCACACAGTTAAAACACAAATGCTCACATAGAGTAGACGTGAACTGGAAATGCTAAGGAGTTGGCTTCTATTACTTGTATCAATTACAAAATTACATGCAAACTAATAAACAAGTTGGCCTCAGCCGGTTACAATATATAGAAGAAAATATTTGTTCTATTTGTGTGATCCCTCTCTATGTGTTCTCTTGCGATCCTCAGATTTGCTCGATCACTCATCCTATGACCAATGATTATCGATCCTCTCTTTTGTGCCTTCGCACCAGTCTTCTACTTTGATCTGTCGTTGCTCCTGAGGTCGACCCTGTCGGGCTTGCCTGAGGCATCCTTACTCTGTCTGTCGCACCAGTACTGATCCGACAGATCCTGCAATTGTCAGTGCCCCCTGAAGGTGCCTGTACAACCTTCTTCTATGGTGACACCTGGCCTGGTCTCAACTGCCTTCTTAAATGCCATTAACTTCCTCAACAATCTACAACGACTGTAGGTCTGTTTCCTCGACTTCTACACTTCTCGACCTCTATGCCTCTTTGACTTTGCTACAGTTGTTGGTCTTATCACTATCCACTTCAACTGGTCTGCACTTTGACACGTTGACCATTCTCTACCTTGTCGGTCCTCGACTTAACTCGGAAGCTTTATTTATTCTCCACGGTTGTTGTCCTCCTCGTCCTCCTCAGTTGGCCTTTTCCGCTTCCGTCAATGTCGCTATCTTCCTTTTGTCGACTTTCAACTTTGTCGACTTCCACTTCTGTCGACTATACTTCGATAGCTTTTGCTCGACTACCAGTCTTCCTGCACTAGTGGTCATCAGAAATCCCCCTGGTCATCCTTCTTCTATCGATCATATTTGACTATTTTGCCTAGGCCCCGATGCCCTTGGATCATGTAGACACCAACTACACCCTTTTGTGAAACTTTCATCCACAAAGCCTCACCAAATTATCCATGAAATGGCATGAGAATTGCTTTAGTTCTTCTTAGGAAATATTTTCTAATGATGAATTCAAAATCATCCAACTTCACCACTTTGAATTCCATAAAGACATTCCATTTTTCCAATTGAATGTGAAATCCAAATGCAACCATAGATGTTGCCTCAACCATAGAGTTGACTTCCTTGATTGAAACACCACACAATCCAAACCTAATTCCAACTTCACTTGCCAACTCCTTATTTAAGAAGTTGTAGGAGGCACAATAATCCACCAACACCTTCACCATTCTTAGAGGTGAAGAGCATAACAAAATTCTTTTCGACATCCCTAGTCATGCGACACTAGTTTTCTTTAGTCGCAAGGGCTTGACTAACTTGTGCCTACTTGTGACCATATTATACCTCTTTCAATAGGGTTTTCTCGTAACCATTCTCTAAGCTACAACTATCATATATGGCAACCAAGTTCTCTAACACTTATACTCACATCTAATTGTGGTCTTAAAGCATCTCAATAAAACTTAACATGTGGCCAAACATCTCAATATGTTTCCAAATTGAACATTGCAAGGGAATAGAATTCAACATATTGAAGAGCCATAACACAAATGTTAAGGCGAAATCCAAGCTGGATACCTGATATTTATTAATCAAGAATGCTACCACAACAAGAGTATGACAAGGGAGTCCAACCATTCCCTATGACGCACTTTACAAAAGTACAAATAATCAAAGGTAATAATGCCGTAGTGCCACCACTAAAGCACTTGAGGGCCTGCCTCCCACGGGTCTTGTTCTTCAATAGATAATAATGTTAACACCAAGTGCTTGCTATATCAAATCCTAGACTTAACACTCACTTGGAACTCTCTAACCCTGGCAATCTCTTATCTCTTCTTGATATGTTTACATAATGCTTAGTTCCTCTTAAATAGGTGGAAGGTGCCTAATTGTTTTTCTTCTTCAAGGTGCCTTTCAAGTTTCACCATGTCTGATGCCCAATGAACCCAAATGTGTAACACACCAAACCTAATGTGCAACAACTCCTCAAAACCATCTAACACCTCAAGGCAAGGAATGTTTAACCCCCTTGAATCCATGTTCTCACAAAAACATGTATGACTACCTAAGGCATTCTAAATCTACTTAAAGGCAACACTTAACATGTTAAATGATTCACCTAGTCATATAATTGTTTGGTGCATGTCCTCTAACCCAGTTGCCTTATGCTTCAATCTACTACACATGTCTAAATCAATCGAACAAAGGTCCCTAGTGTCCATCTAAAAGGAAAAGGCAAAGCCTTACAGGGAACCTATCGATTAATCATTCTTACCATTTATATTTATTGTTATGTGAAAATATAACATATAAAATGTATACATCAAATGTAAACATATGTGTTGCACATGAAAGATCCTTCCACAAATGGGAACACTAATCGATGGCACACGGGATATGCATATCTTTCTTGGATTTTGAATATGTCCATTATCTTTATAAAGCATAAAATTCAATGCCTTGCAAAAATTGATGAAGTTTACATCATTGAGAATCGATTCATATGTATAAAAGGAAGAGAATATATTAAGTAGGTTACCATCATTTTAAATATTTAATTTAAATTTTATAATAAAACTATATTCTAAAACAAATACAAATCATGTGTTTGCACGTGGAGAAAATAGAAAAACCTAACCTTAGGTCATGGACATGGTTTCTCAACGCGTGAGAAAAAGGACATGGGGTCTTACCGTATGCAACTTCACATGAGGTGGAAGTAGCAAAAGCGTTAGACATTTGAAGTAAATTCTTAATATTTCTCAATATGTGGTGATGAAATTTTAGTACTATAATCTCTCATTTTTCTCGAGATATATGTATAAAAAACAAAAGTTAAAGAGGGTTAACAAGAAGTAAATAATTAAGGATATACAAATTTAAATTAGCATTATAAATGAAGATGAGATGTTATAGGTGTTTTTCTTGTTATGAGAGAAAAATATATAAAAGTTAACAAGAGAAAAATATATAAAAGTTATAAGAAATTTTTTGAAATTAATATTGGGATGGATTATAGTAAATGTAGCATGGAAAAAAGTCTAAAAGAAAAGGATACTATGGAGGAGATATAATAAAGTTTAAGATAGAAATGAAAGATATTGAAAAAGAGTTTCAATAATTGAACAATGGTGGCTATTTGGATATAAGTAACAAAGAGTGTATTAAAGTTATGGTGTTTGAGGTAGGTGGAAAGGATAATGATGAAGTAAGAGTAGAGAGTTAGAATATATGAAGAGAAGAGGAGAAGAGTTAATTGATGGTTGCATGCTATCTGGATATAAATAACAAAAGAGTGCATTAAAGTTATGGTGTTTGAGGTAGGTGGAAATGATAATGATGAAGTAAGAGTAGAGAGTTGGAATATATGAAGAGAAGAGGAGAAGAGTTAATTGATGGTTGCATAAGAGTGTATGTGTTAGAAGGATAAATAATGTTACTTAGTGGGGAGAATTTTGTTGGTTCAAAGGGGTAGATTGGGAGGTGTACATGCATATACAAGGGTGCATATATATTGTTTAGAAGCAAGTTGTAAGGGAGGGTTGTGTTTGTTGATAACTTTTATAGACTCATAAGAAGGGAATGCAAGGATGCATTGGAGGAAATTAAAGTAGTTTCACAGTAGTTCACATGATGAGTCCACGAAACATGACATAATGGAGTCAATCAATGAAATTTTTAAGGAATATCTATATCTATCATAAAGTGTAGAAATCTTAGCAAATCTTATTAATTCTTAAAATTCCAACTATAAAATGTTTAATGATTTTTTTTAAAAGTATTTAAAATTTTAAAAAACTTAATCTATTTTCTAGAATTTTTTAGTAATTTTTCAAGTAAAATAATTTTATTTGATATTAGAGTTGGGTTAAATCCTTTTTAGAAGATATAGAAACCATATTATCTTTCTTTTGAAAAAATCAACATGAAAAAACCTGGAAAATTAAATTATTATTATTATTATTATTATATATAATTCACTCTAATAAACATATCTCAAATATGAATTTTAAAATAATTTTATATCAATTATATTCACTAATATTTATTAATCAAATAAATTATCTTAATCAATTTGAAATTATTTGTTAAGAACATATCACCAAAATATTTAAAACCTTATTTGCTTCTCTTAATTCAATGCTTTCTTTTAGCTTTTGATCATTTTATATCACGTGGAATGTGAACTTCATGCTTCTCACCGTCTTCTTACAATAGATGCTAACCTTCTCAAACTTGGAGTAACTTTGAGGCGTGTGAGGAAACAGGAACGAATTCGATGACTTCAATCTCCTCAAATTTTCACACATTCCACATGTTTCTTAATTATATCTTATTTAATTATTTATGTCGTTCTTTGGTCAACCTTCCCGCTTTTGCACACTCGCGGAAGCTCCTCGAGGGAGCCAAGACCAACACTATAAATACAAAACAGTAGCACTCTCCACTCTTACTATCCATTCTCTACGAATTCTTTTCTTCGCCTTGTCTTCTGCAATACACAGTACACACAAATCTCCGCTAAAATGGCGAAGACGCCCTATTTTGTCCGAAGATTCCTATTGCCGCAGAAAATAATGTGCAGGAAATACGAGCCGCTGGGATCTCAGGAGCCTGCTATTCCCAATCCATCGCGGTCATATGAAGTTTCCGCTGAGAGCCGAGCAGTTAGCGAAGGATTCATTCCTGTGCTCGTAGGAAAGGGGAGAAAGCGATTCATGGTAGCGACCGGTCATATGAATCATCCTCTTATGGCAGTTTTGCTTGAGACGTCGGCTGAGGAGTTGGGATTTCAAGAAAGTGGAGCCCTAACAGTTGTCTGTGACGAAGTGATTTTCCAGCGCTTACTCTCTCTGATTTCGATTTGATATAGAGGCAGCCTTTCCATTGATCATTCTTACAACTTGTGTTTATTTTTATGTGAAATTATACCAAGATATATAAAATGTATATATCAAATGGACACATATTTGTTGCACGTGAAATTCCTTTGATGTGAAATTATACCAAGATATATCAAATGTATATATCAAATGGACACATATTTGTTGCACGTGAAATTCCTTTGGTGCAAATGTCATGTGAATATGTTTATTGAGTTTCTTTATTCCTTAAATGCATAAAGCAAAAGGCAAAGCATTAGCTTACACCATTAAAAATGAATTCAAATATAGTAATTAAAATTAAAAGTCTCTACATGTGAACACATACAGAATTTCAAGCTAAAACAACCAGATTCAGGTGTTTGCATGTGTCCACATGGCGGATTTATCGTATATCAAGTAAATTCAGGTGTTTTCATGTTTGCACATGGCGATTTGGATTAATCGTATTTTCTTTTCATTGGCGCCCATGTGGAAGTTAGCGAGAAGAGATTAAATAATAAGTCTTCATGAGATTACATTTTCATTATTATTGATTTTTAATTTTAAAAGTGTTTTTCGCAAAATTTATGAAAATGGATTTTATGAGTATGTTTTATATAATGTGAGTTATATATAGATTGTTATTTTATCACATCTTAAAAATGTAAGAAGTTATTTAGTTTATTTTAAAATTTATTTCAATATTTAATAGTTTTAATAAAATCGTTCCTAAATCATCCCAATTGCTATGAGTTATAGGTAAGTATTATAGTAAAAATCTTGAAATTAGTTGTTTTATGATTTTCTTCTTTATACTAACAAAAATATAAAGATATTTTTTATTTTCTAGACTCCCAATTGCTATGAGTTATAGGTAAGTATTATAGTAAAAATCTTGAAATTAGTTGTTTTATGATTTTCTTCTTTATACTAACAAAAATATAAAGATATTTTTTATTTTCTAGACTCTAGTTGATCACCTCTTTATAATATTTTAATTTATTCTTTAATTTATTTCTATCATCTAATCTTTTATTACAGTGCAACTTTTGCTTAAATTTAGATGTTATAATACTCTTAATGTTATCACTCTTCTATACAGGTACCTTTCTTAATGTTATCATTATTCTATAAAGGTACCTCTTTCTCGACTTCCCATTGATTTAGCCAAGACTTGGTGTATTTATGCCAACCTCGTTTTAAGTTGCAAGTGGTTTTGATTAGAATATGAAGCAATCTTAGGAAGCCTAAATTGTCTCTCATATTATTTATCTTGTTCTTGTACATTAGGTACGTAGCCATATAAATGCTCTCAATGTGGGAGAGACTTGCTTCTATGTGGATGATTGTTAGGAACCCATGTCAACCCTTCTATTTACTTTGTTAGTATATTGTTGTTGGATGCATATGCTTTGTAAGTTGTCCCATAGTAATTGTCGATCAATATTTTGTATTGGCCCATGGTTTGTATTGACACATGGTATTGACCCATGGTATTGGCGCCTAGACTTAGTATATAAGTTTGTGTTGAGACCAATGAAGGCACCATGAAGTTATTTGTATTGAGCTTGCTCAAAGGAGGTTGCCCCCTCGAAGTGGCATGTGATCAATATAAAAGTGATTCTGAGTTCTGTTATTTCTGCTATCTTGCGTGTTTTCATTAATTAATTATTGCAGGTTCTTCACATCTAGTATCAGAGCACTTTCTTAGGCTCGTTGGGTGGAATTTCTGCCAATATTTTTTTTTCGCATCTGTTGCAAGTTCGGATCTTGGAATAATCCCTATCCGCTTAACTGTGGGAAGTACTTGGGCATAAGCCCTAAAACTCATTGTGAGGAGTACCACAAGAACCCCAAAGTAGCTGGCCCATTGAAAGGACCTACCAGCGAAAAGGGCAACGACCCCTACCTGATTGACTAGTTCCCACCCGTGAGGTAAACCAAGAGTTGTCATTTGTGGCAAAGGGATTATCAATTTTACCTGAGCCATGGAGTGAGGGGTACTGCCCCAATATGCAAGTCGTCATACGACATTGGTGATCGAGTGAAATCCCTGAACTGTTAGGAAGCTGCACATACCTAGGGTCCATATCCATTTTCAGCTGAACTGTTGCCAATCATTGTTGCGTTGTTTCAGATCCAGCTGTTCAGATCCATTCTGAAAGTCGTTCCAGATCCAGCAATTTCAGATCTATTTCATATCCAGCCATTTTCGATCCATTCGGGGCCATTTCAGATCCCTCTGTTTTTTATCACTCCGTTTCACTTGAAACATCCCTGACACCCCTATCATCCCATTCTACATATTTCATTCTTGAGGACCCTATCCCAAATTCCACTTCCCAAAGACCGAAATCCCACATTTGTCTATTTTTAGGGTTTGCCATAACTCCTTCGATTTTCACTCAATCGCCCTCAAATTTCACCACAGAGTTCATTTCCTAATTCTGCTTCTCTGTCCTTCTCTGCCAAATTTTCTCATTCTTTCACCCCATTTCTGAAATCCCCATTTTTTGCTTCCCTGTCCATCAGAAAGTGTCCAAAACCTAGTCAAACCCTAATTACCCCTCCAAGTTTTTCCCAAATCCAAATTTCCCTTTACTAAATAAGCTTTTGTTTCTATTTTTCTATCCATTCCCCCTCCCCCCAAAAAAATATCCTGGTTATAGTTGTCACCCACGTAGGAGCAAAAACCATGGAGGAAGCACTTGTAGCCATCCAAACCAAACTCCAAGATCTGGATGAAAAATTTCTCAGCCTCCATCTTCAGCATTCAGTCATGAACAATAACCAACAACAAGAATCTTTTGCAGCCAATGGGTTCTCTTCTTCCAGCAATTTCTGTGGTCCGAAGCTTGAATTTCCTCACTTCAATGGTACTGATCTGACTAGATGGATCTATCGTGCAGAACAATATTTCAGTCTGCATAATACTTTCGATGCCCAAAAAGTTCCACTTACATCCTTTCATTTGGAACAGGAAGCCCTTGAATGGTACCGTTAGTACATCAAGGCTCATGACGAGCCAAAATGGACATATTTTTTTCAACTCCTTTTGCAAAGATTTGGTCCTAGTGCTTTTGATGACTTCACCAGAGCACTCACTAAACTTCGTCAAAGTGGCACTATGAGAGAGTATCAGACAGAATTTGAGAAATTAGCCCATCACACAGAAGGATTGTCTGATGAATTCTACATGAGTTGTTTTATGAGTGGTCTTAAGGATGAAATCCGGTCAGAGGTTAAGATGTTCTGTCCCAACACAATGATGGAAGTCTTGGGGTTGGCTAAGTTGGAAGAAGACAACATTGCAGCCCAACAGCAATCGAAACCCACTTTTGTTCCCTTTCGAAATATGGGTTCTCAACGACCTCCCATCCGCCTAGCTCCTTGACCAACTCCTATCAAGCATCTATCTGAAACAGAGATGCATGCATGCAGAGAAAAAGAGCTTTGTTATAATTGTGATGAGAAATTCACTCGGGGACATAGATGTGTTCAACAAAAGCTCTATCTCTTGGATATGGATTCTCCGCCTGCCTCTAAAATTGGTGAAGAAGTTCCAGATACAATGGATGATCAAGTCGACATTCAGGAGCTACATATTGACCCCCCATCTCAGGATGAACAACTAGAGATATCTCTCCATGCTTTGTCCGGAATCACCACCCCCCAAACAATGCGGGTCAGGGGTTACTTCAAGAAGCTTCCTCTTACAATACTCATTGATTCTGGTAGCACTCATAACTTCATTGACCCTCGGATCGCCAAACATGCTGATTGTTGTGTCCATCCTTGCTCCAACTTTGAAGTCATGGTTGCTAATGGGGGTACCTTACCTTGCAAAGGGAAGTGTCACAATGTGCGTATCTCTCTGGAATATTATAACCTGCACTCTGACATGTTTTCCTTGTCCCTAGGCGGATGTGATGTGGTTTTGGGCGTTCAATGGTTACACACACTTGGCCCCATCTTATGGGATTTTTTTGAACTTTGGATGCAGTTTTCAATCAATAGAAAACAACACAAATTTAAGTGCTTATAACAAGGGTCTCTCTGCATCATCAGTTCACATCGCCTGGAAAAGATCCTTAAGAAGAATTCACATGATATCATTTCTCAACTCCATTCCATTTAGATGCACCCATCAATGGTCTCCCCTACATCCTTGGCTAGATCTACAGGTGTCCTTGTTGAACCAGTGGGCTTGTCGTCGTCAATATACCTTTCCAGTAATAATTTAGCCGCATCTACATCTCACCAGGAAATGCTGGCTATTTTGCATGCAGTACAGAAGTGGTAGCCATACCTATTAGGGAATTATTTATGCATCAAGACTGATTTCCAAAGTTTGGAAAATTTCCTAGAACAATAGGTCTCCTCCCCAACACACTTGAAAAGGGTTATCCAACTCATGGGTTATGCCTATGCGATCACTTACAACAAGGGTAAGGAAAATATGGTGGCAGATGCTCATTCTCGCACATTTGATGACCCATTTTCTCTTACAGCTATTTCTCCGCTTGTTCCAAATTGGTTGCAATCTGTTCAACAGGTCTATCTCTTCTATGAACTACATGCTTCTTCATCAGCAGGGCACTCTAGGTTCCTCAAAATGTATGACCGGGAATAATGTAAATTATTTTGGTAGGGACTGAAAATGACAATTCAACAGATGGTGGCTTCCTGTGATACTTTCCAGGTCAACAAGGGTGAAACAACACTCCTTTCGGGACTGCTCAAACCCTTTCCCATCCCTACACAGATTTGGACAACTATTTCTATGGATTTCCTATAAGCGTTCCAGTGGTACAATGCCACATCTAAAAGGACACCATATGAAGCAGTCTATGGACAGGCACTGCTAGTTCTTCTACCATACACCCTCAGCAACTCCCTAGTTCAGGCAATTGACTCAGTTCTTTGAAACCACTATCAGATTCTTCTCATTCTGTAGGACAACCTTCACATGGCAAGAATTCGACTGAAACAACAAAGCCGATCAACACCTTTTTGAGCGCACTTTTCACGCAGTTGATATGGTTCTTCTTCGTCTACATCCTTCCACGCCATCCTCCCTGAAACTCAAAAGGCGTCAGTGGTCCGGAATGCAACCCGAGGATGCTACAGGTGAACCACTCCTTCATATTCTGCATCAATTTCCACATCTAAAGCTTTGAGGACAAAGATTTTTCTAAGGGAGAGGGGATGTTAGGAACCCATGTCAACCCTTTTATTTACTTTGTTAGTATATTATTGTTGGACGCATATGCTTTGTAAGTCGTCCCGTAGTATTTGTTGATCCATAGTTTGTCTTACTGTTGTTGGACGCATATGCTTTGTAAGTCGTCTCGTAGTAATTGTCGATCAATATTTTGTATTGGCCGATGGTTTGTATTGGCCCATGGTTTGTATTGACACATTGACAGATATCTATTGATCGACAATACAAAATGATGAGTATACAATCCAAAGTCATCCTAGAACAAATTGCATCTTCCGAACAACCCTCTAGCTTTTGTATGTATATAGTAAAATGGCTGTGCAACACCTAACAACCCTCTAGCTTCTCTATGTATATAGTAAAAAGGGTGGGGAACACATGAAAACCCTCTAGCTTCTTTGTGTAGATAGTAAAAAGGGTGGGGAACACATGACAACCTTTCTCAAATCCTATATTATAATTAATTTCTTTAGACTAGCCCTACGAGTTCCTTAACTTGGAAATAACCTCATCATACAACCTTATTTCAACAACTTTCAATTCAAAAAGGACTTTTAGCTCTTCTAATCTATTCAAAAGGTTAGTTTTAAACACTATGTCAAAAGCTTTTCTAAAGTCAACAGAGCAACACATAAGATTGGTTTTTTTATTGCAACACTCCTCAGCAGCAGCCCTAAGCGTAACAAGGTGGTCCATATTTAAATGATAACTCCTAGATCCTGCCTGGAATTTAGCTTTTTATCCATGAATTTCTAGGCATAAGCTGATCTTCCTTTCCAGAATAATTCCATATAACCTGGCTAAAATAGGGTTAATCATAATGGTCATATAATTAGATGGATTATTTTTATCTCCAATTTTTAAAAATAGGAATAATGAGGCTTTCTATCCAAGGTTTAGGGAAATCCTGCTTCACTGCTAAATTGAAGAGATTATACATATGAGGGAATCACATTGTTTAAAGTAGGAATTACAGTCCCTCAAGGGAATCATATTGCTTTCTTTATTTTTATTGCCTTGAATTTGCCTCCAAAATCTCTTATGATGTAGCTTAAAGAGGTGCAAACTATTCTCTTTCTTTCTATTTATATAGTACCTTTTTTCTTTTTAACTTGGGATTGTACCTATATATGTCCTTGGAATTTAAGGATTAGAAGCATCTATAATGGCTTTTCAAGTATGCTTACACTATTTGTCATACCAAGCCATTCTATTTTCATTTTTATGTGACACCACCACAAATAACTTGTTAATGGAAGTAGAGAAGGTTGTGGTAAAATTATGATAAAAGTTTTCAATATTGTCCTTACTCTTGATAGCATATTTAATTCATTATTTAAATCAATTAAAAATAAAATGAAGAGAAAATGCATTTAGTTTTTATAATTTTTTTATTATGGAGCTTGTTTGCCTCTAAAAAATTATATATATATATATATGATTTTCAAAAAATGTTGTTATATATATATATATTGAAATATTACTAATTTTTTTATTAAATCATATTGATATTTATATTCAAATAATTATACTATGTAATTAATATGTAATTTTTTTTCACGTGGAAAAACCACCTTCCTGCTATTCCGAAGGAATCAAGGAAAGTTCACACACACGGAAAATCTCAACAAACTTCCCCACATATCGTGGATGGTAGGTTGAGCAAACTGTCAGTCGGTCATCCAAGACAAAAGATGTCTTAACATAAATGAACCCGGGTGGATGGAATGAAAACCTACTCAACGCATGTTGACTTACCTTCGATGTGCACTGATTGCACACCTTGTCTTCATAGCAAACCACGTCGAATCAGACCGATGCACGTTACTCCATTGCAGATCACGTCGACCTCTGTACGGGAAGAAAATTATGTCTTTGAAAAGTTTCTAGAGCGAAATCTGTTTGGATTAGCTTTCCCTCCTATTTACCAATATCTTACTTGAGTTCCACAACTGTTGGGATCCTCTCCCATCATTTTTCCTAATCCTCTCACCATAATACTTTATATAAATAAAACATATTTACATTATCCAGTTATCCAATACAATTATATATATATATATATATATATATATATATAATATTTAATTTAATTTTTATTTATATTAGTAAATTTTTATTTTTTAATAATTATAATTATATTTAATTTAATTTATTTAAATATAAATTTTTTCTTTTTATTAAAAAATAAAAACCACCATATTTATAATATTAAATTTGTAGTTTTAACTAGTATATATATTTATTTTAAATACTCATATGGATTCTTTATATATTGAACTACGTTATATGCCCAGTATCATTATTTAATTTCATTAACTTATTGGAAATAATTAATATTTGATGACAAATTATTATTCACTTTTGTTTCATTGTTATTTAACAAGGGAAAGGCATATTCCCTGCCAAAAAATGTGAATCAAAATAGAAAGAACAAAGCTCATAAAAAGTCAATAGAAGTTCCAAAAGAGAAGAACGAGACTTAGTAGTCTATGATATAAATTTTAAGCCTCTGAAATAGTATAGGCTACTTAAATATTAAACCTTTGAGATGAGATTGTTCACATGAATTTTAGCCTCCGTTGGAATGAACACTTATTCCTTAACCTCGACAAATTGCAAGTAAGAGCGATTGCACTCTTAATTTATAAACCTTAGACGCGGTGGGCCTTAAATCGTTAACCTTGTCTTGGTGCCATAGTTTTTAACCCATCGATATCTGTTGAGACTTGCTAATTTTGTTGTTACCTCTTTGTTTTCCCTGTTTTGTCAGTGGATGCATGTGCAGTTCATAGAAATAACAAAAGAAACAAAAAAAAAATCGAAACGCATAGAAACCATGAAAATTATTTGTTAAAAGATGGATGAAAATAGTGAAAACAAACCCAAAAAGTTGCGTTTAAAAGAGAAAAATGAAATGGTGAGAGCCAGATCCTCTGTGTTTAACCAATCCTCTTAATGAAATCATGCTTTAAGTTGATAATTATCATGAGACTACCAACTATGGCAGCAGTGGTAGCGAGCACGATCCCGATTCTGTTTTCCTTCTCATATGATCTTGATTTTGTTTTCCTTGTTTATATGGTCTATGGTTTCATGGGAGAAGAAGAGCTTAACATAGCTTGATAGTTAAGGCAAGAGATCAACCAACTAGTTTATTGTAATGGTTGCGGCCTTGACCATTGAATTTAAAATTGATGCCATTATTTTTAGAGGAAATCAATCATAGATTTTACAAAGAATAATATGAGGTGACTTGGGATTTTGTATGTTTCCAATGAATGCAAAACAGAGTGTCCACGTTATCCTTTAAAATATGTCAGGCCAGTGATGAAGAGGGTTTAAAGAAAGTAGATCACAGAGATCATAATATCACCAAGAGAAAAGGAGATATTCCAACTTGTTAAAGAAGGAACATTTATATAAATTCAAATCAGATTTTGATAAAAGGTTGCCACATTGTTGAGGTTTGATAGTCTCAGCAAATGAAGATACATCTCCATAAGATTACATTGGTCTTCCAAATCAACACCATGTCTCCAGATCGATAAAGAAGTAGTGCTTGCCTTAAAATATGCTACGTATTGTCAAAGATGTCACAAAAACAACTGCAGATAAAGTGCCATGGAGTATCTGTTGATCGTTTCACCAAATAGCTGGAGAAGATCATTAAAAATTGCAGTAAAGACGAGGACCTGTAGGCAACTGGCGATTTACCAATGACAAGAACGCCAAATATTTGGCCGTCTTCTCAACCTCTGCGTCTCCTCCTACAGCCTTCAAGTAATACTTGGAAATAGAACATTGTGTGAGCTATTAAAGACTAATGTTTGGTTTAAAATTTTTGATATGTTAATATACTGTGCAAGAATTACTAGAGAAAGGTAGTGGTAGTAGGTGAGGAGCATCAGTAATCCAAAACTCTAAGGACAATCCATTCCATTGCAACAACTTCTTGTCGCTTAAATGTGTTATTTGCGACTGTAAATGTTTCAGGCATGATATTGGAAACGAAATGCTTGAATTAAACTATGTTTCATTTTCTAAGAAGTTTGACGCGATTACAAATTTAAAAAGCATTTTAATACTGTAATGATCTAAATGCATTTTAATACCGCAAATAGAACTTGAAAGAAATAATATTTTGAAATTTATACCAATTCGTAGGTTGATTCTCTTCAATTCTGATTGCAAGTGTCATGCAGGCGATACCCAGGACCTGTATATGAGTATCGTTTGTAAAAGTCCCTTAGACAAGAATCTGTCTAGTAAATTCGTGCTTAATAAGTGTTTCCCAATGAAGATGATACGAGGCTATGTACTGCACCACAACATAAGTTACGAATTAATTATTGAAACATCCAAGGACTTTTTCAAAATTCCAATTCTATTTAAATTGTGCAAAATTTTTGCCTCCATCATCTAGTTAACCATAAGAAGACGTTGTTTTCCTATGGCGTCGGTCAACTAAGTATCAATACAGTCCAATAGATGACTTTGCAACAGAGGTTTCTTACGCTCTCTTGCTTTAAATTTATGAAATGTATCCTCGTCTTCATCCTTAGTGCACATATAGTCCTGCAGATCAATAGAATAAACAAAAGCATTATGAATTGAAATTTCAAGAGTCTTGGCTTTTCACATCTTGTTTCATTGCAAACTCATTACAAATCTCCTTTAATAATATGACACTAGCAAGAGATCAATGAACAACTTGATTTGCTAGTTAATATTTTAATTTACTCTGACAAAAAACAGAAATTGTCTCTGCAGTAAATGAAAATAAATCCTAATGATCAATTATATAAGCTTTATGAGTTCCTGATTCTCATTTTTTTAGTGTCGACAAGAGAATTTATTAACATAAACATAAATTTTCTGAACTAATGTTACCTGCAAATATTCCAAAAATGCTTCACTACCACAATGAGATTCTGTAATTCTCGGCATGCAAGATCAGTTATACTAAACGGAAGCTCCGATAGGCAATTGGAACCATTGGCAGAAGCATAATCACTCCATGACCAAAATTTCTCTTCAAATTCAGTAATTAATGGATAACAGGAACTGGCAAGGACTAAGGGCCACACGGCGCCAGAATCAGCCTGTAAATCATCCCTTACCATGGTAAGACACAGATCAATCAAATTCTTCTGAATCAAAAGAAGCTAAAAAGAAGGAAGGGGTCACATTCGTAGTAATACAGGAAGAAGCATCAGCCTGTTCTTCATCGTAGTTATTATCATCAAGTTTAGACATGGCCGTTTGAATTTCAACATCAAATACGGAGTCAACCCACGACAATTCCTCTTAATACACAAAACTTTGTCCAAAGTCCGGCTTCAAGGTTTTCTGTTGGTTTGGAGACTTGGAAGGCGAAATTCGTTGTTCTGAATAGACAAGTAAGGAATATGTTTTCCAACTTCACATCATGCAGTACTGTGGATGAAATGAGATGGAATAAGTAGTGTGTTGCTGCCACACAACGCAACAAATTCTATCGACTGTAGACTAGGATCACGGACAAATATTTCTTTTTGCAGTGCTCCGTTGAGTTTGGAATAAATTCTCAGTTGAATTCCAAGGCTTCCATTTTCACTCAAAGAATTCTCCTAATATATCCCTGTTGCGCTGTGAAAGCGAAGCTACCGAATATTTATAGGGATTACCATGTACATGTTTTTGACTCTATCAACCGGGGATATATTAGCTCTATGACAGTGGGGGATGACATAATAATTGTTGTCTATTCCCGTTATGATATGGTGTTATTGAGACGACAAGGAGATCAAATCTCACCTGTAACCTGGGACAACAATAAAAGGGTCATAACCTACGATGTGGAGGGGAATATAACATCTATCTCTTACAATAGCCATAATAATTCATTCTTAATAGCGTGTTAGTTGAATGAAGGACTGGGATGGAAGATAATATCCGTACAAGCAGGAGGACCAAGTTCGACGGTCAATCAGGTTTTTGCGAGAGAGTCGAAAGATAATGTCCTTATTCAATAATATATTAAATTCATTAATTAAATCATTTAAAAATAGAATCGAAAGATAAGTGTATTTGGTTTTAATAATTCTTTATTATAGGACTTATATGCCTCTCAAAGTTTAAAGTGAAAGGTTAAAATTGTTATAGTGTATTTGGTTTTTATAATTACTTACTATAGGGCTTATGTTCCTCTCAAAGCTTAAAGTGAAGGATAAATTGTTTTATATATATATATATGAATGATTTTAAAAAAAGTTATATATATATATATATTTAATATAATGCATATTTTCTTATCCATGAGATATATAGTTTTATATTAATATATATTTTTATATTAAAATATTAGTAAATTTTTTAATTACAATTTTTTATTAAATAATATTTATATGTATATTCAAATAATTATATTTTATAATTTATATATATATATATATATATATATATATATATATATATTACTAATATTATATTTTTATATAAATAAAACACACACATATATATTTATAGGGAATCAGCAGTTAGTACTCGCGTGATATAGGGACCAGGTGCCCCACACCACCCACAAGCATTGGACACGGATAAGCCCAGGTGTGATTTGAACTTTTGACCTCTGTTTACAACATGTGACTTCATATCAAGCTAATCGCCAATGAGACATACCTGTACCGACATAAATAAAACATATTTAGATTAACTATTAAATAGTTATTTTTTTAAGCTTAAATTTCTTAATTCATAAAATTTTATATAAATAAAACCTATTTACATTGATTATTAAATAATTGTTTTTTGCTTAACTCTCTTAATTCATAAGATAAACTTAATATTTACCATGAATGATTAAAGGTAGTCAACATGTTTCACTTCCATTTTCTAATAGTAGGCATTATATCCCATATAGGAAAAGAGAATTTATAATCCCTACCAAATAACCTCTATTCCCACACAACAATACAATTTTCCATATATATATATATGCTCGAGTAAACATCCAACTATTATTTATATAACAAGAAATGTTTTCTTTTAAACCAAAAAAATAAAAAAACACCAAATATATAAAATTACATTTATAATTTTAATTAATATGTTAATTATTATTTTTATTAAAATATTCATATGAATTATTTATATATTGAATTAGGTTATATCTAAAATATCCTTATTCCCCATTTCATTAAGTTATTTGAGAGAATTAATATATTTGATGACAAGTTTTAATGAGGAAATCATAATATTTATTATTCACTTTTGTTATCATTGTTTTTTAATGATTTAGTCAATTATTTTAGGTTTTGGACTTTCTAGTAGGTTTTGGTTGGAATCTGGTAATTTGATTTTGTAAAATCTAAATTTGGAAGTGTTTTAATTGTGTGTTTTAATCCATAAATAGATTCAATACCCTCAAATACCCCAATGACACCCAGATTATGCAATTTCCATAGCTAATATATGTGATTCTAAGATTTTTTATAGATTTCGAACCAAATTCCAAACAAAATAAGACAGAAAATATACTTAGAAAAAGTTGAAAACATAGAATATTTAGACTACACCTTTTGACATTTACAGTATTAATGATTATATATATGCTACATTTTATCATGTTATTTTAATTTAGCCTTGTTGAGTAGATTTATTTGATGTATGGAAACTTGTTGAGTAGATCTATTTAATGTAGGGAAACTTCTTGTTTAAGCATTTTTAAAATAAAATTGTAGAAAATTTGTTGTGGGCACAATAGCTTCTCTTACTTCTCTATTCTTGGAATAGAAAAGTAGCCCCCCCCATACTAAGTTTTGGTTTTCTGAGTGTCAAATATATGTATATGTAAATGATGAATAATGTGAACAAAGCATGATTGCTTGAATGCCCATTAGTACCTTCATGGTAATCTTCATCAATGCTTCTGTGGTGCTTGATTGAGTTATTGGGACTATGTTGACTTAGTGGTTTTCCTCTTCTCTGATGACTTGCTTTGACATGACCAATGATAGGGATTTGATAGTTGATAGAATGTCTTAAGTTTCAGTTTTTGAGGCCCTTTATATTTTTATGCGTGATCCCTAATCCTTGTCTACCAATCCCAATTTTGGCCTTGCCTTGTCAAGTTTGAAAACTGTTGAAAAATTATCTAGTGTGCTTTCCACCTTTCCTGATTTTGGCATGACCAATGATAGGGATTTGATAGTTGATTGAATGTCTTAAGTTTCAGTTTTTGAGGCCCTTTATATTTTTATGCGTGATCCCTAATCCTTGTCTACCAATCCTGATTTTGGCCTTGCCTTGTCAAGTTTGAAAACTGTTGAAAAATTATCTAGTGTGCTTTCCACCTTTCCTGATTTTGGCCTTGCCTTGTCAAGTTTGAAAACTGTTGAAAAATTATCTAGTGTGCTTTCCACCTTTCCTGATTTTGGCCTTGCCTTGTCAAGTTTGAAAACTGTTGGAAAATTATCTAGTGTGCTTTCCACCTTTGTGCATTGTCTCACAAACCTAGGTTTCTCCTTTAAGTTAGGTAAGACACTCAACTGAGGCTTAACTCTTGAGGCATATTAAAGAAGAAGTTTGAGGAGAGCACAGAGTCATGTCTAAGAAATATTTCCCCGAAACTTGGTTAGGTATTCTCTTGAAGTTTGACGCCTCCCTGGGGAAAGGAAAACTTAAGTATTTTAAGAAAGAAGTCTTGGTTTTTGGCTAAGTATAGTATACGGTTGGTTTTGCAATTGTCTCTCTGACAGGAGGCCGATTTTCCAAATGTCGTTGCAATGGGTGATCGGTTTTCCAAAATTCGTTGCAATGCACAACCATTTTTCCAAAATTCACCTCAATGGGTGGCTGGTTTTCCAAAAGTCATTGCATAGACGGCCTATTTTTCCCAATGTTGTCGCAATGGCGATAAGTTTCGCCAAGGGGACCTGCAATGGGTGGCAATATTTTGAAAAAACCATTGCAATGCATGACAAGATTTCAAAAAATTCATTGATTAACCCATTGCGAGGAAACTTGTGGCATGGAACACCACTTCTCCCTGCAACATGCAACCACGTTCCCCAAAATCCACCACAATGGTAGCTGGGTTTCTCGAAACTCGCCGCAACAAGCGACTAAATTATTCAAAATCCGTCAACCAGCCCCTCAAATAAATCCTACAGCATGGTTTGAAAATTCCTTCGATGGAGTCAACAAACAGATAGATGCGGCAAAGAAAGGTTACTTACCCACCGATGCACTGGGCATAAAAGGGACATTCTCGCAGATATTATGTAGAACATCTACGGTTGAGAACCAAGGTTGATGGTGAAAATATTTTTGGCTTGGCATTGTTTCAAATACTCCCTAAATGGTTTATGACTTGCTTGACCAATTTTAAAGGTCTCTTTAAGGCACTTATATGAACTTTGACTTTGTTTGACCATGAAGTTTTTGTGCATGATGGAATGATTTTTCACATGATTTTAATACCCTTTATGTATTTCATGCCCCCTTGCTTTGGGTTTGATTCCCATTATTCAAATTTGATTTTTACCCTCTGTGTTTTTCCAATTCTGTGACCGATAAGGGTAGAGGACTTTGTGGAAAATTGAAGCGAGAATAAAATTAATTTTATGGGTAAACCATGGTTGTATAATTTATCCCTACGTATAATATTTCCAACGCATCAAACATTTCATCATTCGAATGAAATATGAGGGATTTATCAACTTTTTTGTCATGGGACTTAGTTTCAGCATGACAATCTAAGGAGGCCTAATATTTGGCTAAATGAAGCCTATAATTGAAAAAAAATTCAAGGGTTCACTTGGTATCAATTTTTGTAATTTCATCAAACTCATATAAGGAAGGAAATTATCACTTATCATAATAAAGGGGAGCAAAAGGTAGACTAAGTAATGGAATTTCCCTTGGAGGCCTAGTTTGCTTATATAACTAAAGGAGGGCACACCAATGAGGGGAAATGAGAAGGGAGGTTGCCCCAATCAGGTGAGAGGGACTATAGTAATGAGTATCCTGCACTATCAATCACTTGGAATTCTCTTATATAGTTAAGCAGGGTGCTCCTTCTCCCATTGGCTCGTTTTTGGACTAATTAACCACTTAATCATGAGATAATCTAATTTAGACCTTTAAGTGAGACTAAAATCCCTCCAAGTGGAAGTTCCCTTATGACATGAAAGGTTTGCAGGTCTGCATTCACAGGTGGCTAATTATTATCTTTCATAACTCCTATTATGAGTGCAATAAGTGGAAGAGGTGTCCATTGGCCGACACTATGGAATGGGAAGAGTTTTTTCCCCATCTCGTGGAGTATGGATGAAAAAAACTCATCTTTTTCAACACGTGAAGTCATATTTCGAATTTGATGCGAGTTATGGGTGTATGAGACATAAACTAAACCATATTTTACTTCGTATTCAAGTGAGGGAGCCAAAGCCATTGGAGAAGGAAGTAGATAAAGCTTCATTTCATGTCCATTCCAAGCATAGCTTTTGGATTTTTAATGGATTCATGATGGGAATTTCGCTTGTTATCCATTGGTGGTATTATTTGTAAGTATTAATGGAGATTCAAGTAGAAATATTAGACTTATAGGCTCAAACCTACCATTTCCTCCCCTTTCTTCTTTTGGAAGTTTCCTCTTTTGGAAAATTGTCATTTCTTCCTCTATTCGTATTCAAAAATGGAAAAAACAAGGGGGTATTATGACAATTTTTTTCCAAAATTCACATACTTTCTTATTATCTATTATTTTTTATATTTAAACTCTTGTATCCGTCCCTGTCATTTTGTTGAAAAAAAAACCTTTTGAGTCCTTCCCAAAATAGTTTTTTTGTCATTTTCGAACATTTTATCCATCGTAGCCGGGCCAAAAATTTTGTGAAGCATCTTGGGACCTGTAAAAGCTCATGGTAAAATTTCCATCCCAATATGACCATTATTTCCCCTGTTTTACAATTCTTTTCATTTATAGTAATAGGTTATTTCAGGAAAGTCATGATATTTTGAGGTATTTAGAAAACTTCGAAGGATAAATGTATTATTGAACATTTATCAATATTTGTAACTTTTTAGACTGATCAATTGAGCTCCTTAATTATCGATTTTGAATATTCTTTCTAAATTAAGCCAATTAGGGATAATTGCTAATTTGGTCATAAATATTAAATTTAAGATTTCTGGATCAAAATGAGGCATAATGAATACCTTCTATCAGTAAATATGTGATTAATCAATTTTAAAATGCATCCTCTTATGTTTTAGGAATTTTAATAATTTTCCCAGTAAATAATTCCTAGAAAATAGGATTAATCTCAAAAATCAAGTCTGAAGCCAAAGCTCATATCCTAAGCCTTAATAAGTTCAGTAAACTCAATTTTACAATTTATGGACCTCTATATAATTTTCTGAAGTTTAATTGAAAAATTGGATAATTTACACTAGACTTTGGAAAATTAATTATAGAAAATAAACAAGGCAAAGATAGAAGGTTGGAGTTACAGAGCTAATTCTAATTAGGATGAGAAACCTTAGAAAGAATTTACAAGCCCCAAAATAGATTTTGAAAGCCTCATTGTGGCAACTAAGGAATTTGGCAAAATTAGTAAGTGCAAGAAAGTTGAGGGAAAATTCAAAGGGAAACTAAAGTCAGAATGATAGTGAATAAATTCCAATTTAATGATGATCATAATTGTTTTTAATTGAAATCTATCTCATAGAAAATATCTTAATGGGCGAAAATATATAATATGTAACATTTGGAAAATTGATTTAAACGTCATATTTTGTGGCACATTGACAATTCTCACAGTTAGCTAGTTTTGAGTTTTTTGGAATTGTTAATTTGATTTACAGTATTTTCCCTTTATGATTAATGTGAAAGCTGTCATATATTGAATTATGATCACAGGAGCTCATGATGACCACCGAGAAAGTTGAATATGGATTGACGAAGATCACTATTTGAAAGCAAGCAATGTAACCATGAAGAAGTGGAGATTGTGTTCAATCAATGGTGTCAATCCATTAAGTTTTTTTTTTTTTTTTCAGCAGAAAAAAACCATACTACTGGTATTCATTGATGTGAATCAAATAGTACAAAATCATAAGTCGATGTATAATCAATACTTATACGGTAGAAAGGCATGATAATAACCAAAAATACAAACCCAGATTACTAAGAGAAACATAGTAATCCATCATATGATCGAAATGTTCATGATAAAGTCAGGACATAGTCCAGTTTAGCAAAATAATAAAAAGGATCATAGTTGCTACAGACTAGACAAGGAAACCTGATCTGAATCGAGTAGATGATTCTCTTGAAATTCTTCCCACCTGATATAGCCTTCAACACCCTCATGTGCATCTTTAGATAATGAATCTGTCAGAGAATTGTGCTGCCTATATATGTGTTCAAAGGAAATTTTCTTGAAAAAAAGGACTTTAACATATAATCTCTCTAATAAATCAAGGAAGTCACCATGTTGCATGAATCCAAATTCCATTAAGTGACTAAGGTCACTAAAGGACTAATTAGAGAAATTCCAAAGGTCACCCAAGGGTGAATTAAATCAATTTTGTAATTACTTTATTAAAATAATTATAGGAGTCTCAAGGGAGTATGGAAGGCGAAGGGTCACCTAGCCTTGGCATATATATTGTAATATCATTTGTCAATGAGAAATGAATTTTTGCTATCGAACTTTTCCTATGTATTATTGATGAACTATGAAGAAGGAGAACTGCCTTGGATTAGTTTTTGCACATGAATACTTCTATTATGTGGATCAATGTCTTGAATTACTTCATGCTCTTTCATGCATGGATGTGGATTAATATTGTTTCAAATTTATGAATGGATTGTTCCTACAAGTTCATATTTCTTATTTCATATGTTGTTCTTGTTCTTTTGCTTCCCGTGGATACAGGAGTTAGAATGAAATAACTAGAAATATTGTTCTTGTGCCTATGCCTTCATTTTGCGGATTGTTTAACTACTTCTTGAAATAGTTAACTGAAATATGAATGTGGATGTTCAATCGATATTTTGGTGCTCACCCTTTTACTCTCACTCTCAGTTGGGATAGGCCCAACTAGGATAGGTTAGTTTAGTTAGGAACTGCATTTAGTTTAGATTAGCTTGCATTTCATCCCTTAATTATAAAACCCTAAACATTGGATCAGACCACAACCAGTGAAACCCAATAAGGAATGGTTGCTCAGCTAGAATTCAGACAAGTTCCCTACTCCAAACAGTTTTAGATCTAATAGGGACTTCTTACCAAGGAGAACCCCTACTGTTGACCCTAGTTCATTTCAACCCATCAATAGATTTGGCGCTAGAAGGAGAGTCGAATGACAAGTCGACCTGTGTGAAGTCATTTTACTTGGATCAAATTAATTATTAATGGCTTCTCCCCATATCCTTAGTATATTGGAACATGATTTTAGTTGAGCGAGTCCATCCGAGAGCATTTCCAAGAAGACATTCGATTTCTTGTCACAATCGAAGTTTGATGGTGAAGGGAAAACCTTTGCATTTAGGCCTATCATTCGTTTTGATGTTACATGTTGAAATATCAAAATTGTTCGAGATGCTGAAATATGCAATTTTTTTACCCTTACTTTCGATGGACAAATTAGGTATTGGTATAAAATGATGCCACCCATCTCTATTCACAGTTGGGTACATTTCATGGAAGTTTGTATTGCTTCTCATGAGTACTATGACTATGAGAAGTCATGTGAAGAACATGAGGGAATATGGAGGAAGAAATATGTGCTAGACAAAGATTTCATATCAAGAATGGCTTAAATTTATTATAGGTTCCATGAAGAGGACGAACTCGATAGGCAATAATTAATTGACTAGTGTTTGCAACTCCTCCTTTTGCCTGAAGATAATGAATTTTTTATTGATGATGAAAAAAATTGCAGTTGAATGAATGATGCTAACCCAACACCCTTGGAGCAAGAAACATCAAATTTTAATCAAAATGATACACAAAATATTCCTGTAAAAAAATCCAAGGAACATAATAATCGCTCTTTCCCTGCTATATATCCACATGAATAAGTTTTCATTATATTAATGAATGAATGATATGAAAAATCCTGTGAGCACATTTCAAGATATGTGGATACTTTACGTTTCTTGGATTTATTAGATTATGATTTGGAAGTACCCTGTCCTCGCAACCTCTTTGAACAAGTAGAAGAAAATGATCAAAATTAAACTGCACAAGGAATGTTGGATTTTCAAACGACACCTCTGTTTAAAATTGTAAAAAAATATAAATCAATGTTTGTCGAGAAGATGAATGATCTAGCTATTGAAGATGTGATTGTTGATGATGAATATATTTTTGCTGAAATGAATATTCAACAAAATTCTTCCATCTTGACTGATAATTTATTGTTGAATCATATTTTGACTGGTGTTTCCGTTGAACATGTATATTTTGAAGAAAATTTATTGAATAATGATAGGAAAATGTTCAGTGATTTATCTTCTGGAAATTTCTACTGCTTGTATTTTGATTTATTTACAGATCTTAACACTAAAAGAGAGATTCAAAATATCCCTATCATAAATTTTGTTGATCTGATTCTTTTAGAGTAAACAATGGCATAGGGGAAGATACAGTTATTTCTATTTCTCAATTTAAGGCTTGTAAAGAAAAAAAGAATATTTTCATGGGTGTCTTTAATGAAACTCAGACTAACACTGATATGGTTTATGATGTGGAGTAGAAAGAGGTGATTTATGATAGTCCATTGTGTCATGATGATGATGACATGTTTGATAGTGAAAAAAATTTGGTTCAAGAAGAACACGTTCATGAGTATGATGAGGAACTTCATCGTTTGATGATGCTTATGTCATGTCCTCATATCGTTACTTCTGATGGTTATATCATGTCCCTCTAATCATCATTGATTTCCTGCCCACATTCATTGATTAAATATTCTCTTAATTTTTCTCTAAAAGTAGCTTGACCTATCATATCATTCATTCACTCTAATAGCTAGCCCAACCATGATCTCTTTAGGTGACATTAATATCCTCCCCCTTGAGATAGCTCTAAGCCTGGCATCATTGTAATATTGGATTGGGAGGTGAGAGAAGCATGCTTGAGGAGTTTGGGGAACCCACCATATGTGGTGTGATCACATAGAAAAGAGAAGAAGATGAGTAGCAAGTACTTTGGGCAAGATGTTGAATTAGTAAATCAAATTTGGAAATAGAGTGTAGGAGAGAGTAATGCTTGTGATATGGCTTGATGTGTTTCCTAACCTTTTACCCCTAACAGTATGATTTTGTGATTTTTCATATATTTGGGGTTAGCATTTATCCTTGAGATTGATTTCAATCCTCTTGCCCATGTGTTAACACCCAAAAAGTGCTCACTAGCTCATTTCCCTATTCACATGACCCATTTGTCCACTTTTTCACCATTTGAGCCTCTGAAGCCAACAAAAGGTCACCAAAAGGCCTTAATACACCCCTTTTTCCACTCAAAATGAGTATTTTTCCTAAAAAAACCCTAAAAAAGGGTCCAAAATTCCCAAAATATTAAAAAGGGAATAAAAATAATAAAAATATTCAAAAAAAGGAAAAAGGAGGGAAAAGTACCTAAACCATGTTGGTCAATACCATTGGTTTCCACAAAACCACAATGGTATTCCCCACCACCAAAACCTATAAAAAGGTGGTAGGGGCTCCTCATTTCACATCCATCCATCTTCCTATCCTCATGCTGCCAAAATCTCCCTTGAGTATTTGGCCATTGTAGCAACCTTGGAGAAAGGACCCTTTGGAGTTTGGAGCTGCTCATCCTTGGAGCTTCTCAACTATCTTCATCACTTGGAGGTATTATCGCAAGAACTTGCTTGCCCCCATTTTCAATACAAATTTATTTTCTATATTTCTTGTTCTTGTTTTTTAATTCAAAAATGCACATGCTAGTTTAGTTTAGTTTAGATTTAGTTTACATTGTTTTTGCTTAATATTGAGACTGCTGCTACTAGTTAGCAGGTGCCCATAGCACTAAGCTTGGTTGCAAAACCAAGCCGACATTTTTTTGGCGACTCCGCTGCTTTCAAATCTTTAGATCTCACTTTTTCTTTAGATCTTAGTTTTTTATTGTATTAGTTAGTTTAATTCATAGATCTGCTACCCTAGACAGTAGATCCATTGCTGTTCTAGATCTTGGCCCATTTTCTTGCCATTAACAGCCCGAAATTCTCAATTTTCGAGTTCATTTTTCGGCGTCGGTGTACGGCTTTCGCCTCGCGCCTTTTTGCCTGACAGTCGCGCGGCTCATTGCGACTGCGCGGTTTTTTTCCGCGCGGTTCCCCGCGGCTTCGCGACCTATTTGCGCGTTGCACATCGCGGCTTCGCAGACATTTTTCGCGCTGCACATCACGACTGTGTGCCGAAATCCCGCGCGGTCCATCGCGGCTTCGCGGCCAAAACCCGCGCTACCCATCCCGACTGTGCGACAGAAACCCGCGCGGTCCATCGCTGCTGTTCTGTCAAAACCCGCGATGCCATTTTTTCCATTCGGCCAATCTGTTTAAAAAAATTAATTTTTTACTGTATTTTCTGCCCACATAGCACATTTTAACAGTATTAAATTCTGCATATTTTACAGCCATAAAAAAATTTTACTATTTAGAATGCACCTTTGAAAGAGTCTTTTTAAAAATTTCCAGAAAGTGAAAGAAGGATTGATTTGCATTTTATCTAGATTCAAAAAAATTTGTTGTTTACTTCTTTAATATTTTGCCCTTAGCAATTTTTGAAAAAGAAATCCATTTATTTCTCAAAGAAGTCATTTAATTTGCTTTCCTATTTCACAAGATCCTTAGTTTTTTAAATAGTTGTTGCAAAGCATTTAATTTCCATTTATTGAAAAAAGTCATAATATTTGCTTTTTTATTTCAAAAGATTCTTTGTTTTTTGAATATTTTCTGCAAAGCATTTACTTTTTTCAATTTCAGTTTAAAATACCACACGTGCACCCACTCAAACACTTAATTTAAACTGAGCCTTAAAAAAGTACCCTAACTTCAACCCACTTTTGACCCTAATTGAGTCTAACTGAACCTATTTCATCCAATTTCACCGGATTTGGAACCTATTGAGTCTATTTCACCCTATTTATGTCTATTTGAGTGAAAAAATCTCTTTGGATTAGTTTCTTGTCCTTTCTTTTTCTTTTGGTCTTTCTTTTGGAGTGGAATTTCAAGTGTCCTTTCTGTGGTTTAGGACCTTGATTACACTGTTTATTTGGAGACCTAGATTTATCCAACCATATTTCTTACTGATTTATTTTCTTTTATTGGGTTTAAAAGTATTTATAGTATACTTTTCCCAATTGTGGCATTCCTACATGAATAAGAAGCTTACAGTTTGTAGTCGCTTTCACGTTTTGATAAAGCCTCATAAAGTTTTTTCATTTGCTTTGGTAGTGTGTTACTTTGAGTTTCAATTTTGTTCTCATTTTGAAAATGCAAAAAAAGTTGGTTCATTTTTACTAGTGTTGGTTGGATACTTTGTAAAGTGGCTTAAAGGATTTAGGAGTGCTTTGCATCAAAAAACGAGAAATTTTATCTGCATAACTAGTTGTTTGAGTAGTTGCATGCTTAGGTTTAGGTTTGATTTTGCATATTAGAATTTAAATTTTTACCTTTTGCATTCGAAAAGACCAAAAATTGCATCATATGGAGAAAACTTACATATGCATCCCGAATCATCTCTTTAGGACTTGCATTGGAAATAAATTGAGAGTGAGAAGTGCATATTTGGGGTGATTAAGTGCTGCATGTTTTAGTTAAAGAATATATTTCTTTACTTGCACTTGTTTTACTTCTTCTAAAAGTTTCAAAAGTACATTTTAAATCAAGCAATGTACTTATTAGGTTTTCTTCTAGTAGAATTGTGGAGGCAGGGAGTTGTGAGTTAACTCCTCCACGATCACTCAGACTTGTCAAAACATAGATGTCATTCGTTTAGGGAGAAAATCCACCTTTGTCGAAGGTGAACTGAGAAACTTCAATAACACCAGAGTCAATCACGAGGTCGTGCGAGGTTGAGTATAGGAGATACCCCTCTGATATTCACTTTAGAATCTACTAGTATTTGTGCATGTACAGGGATTCATTAGTACCTTTGGAGCTTCTGAGTTTCGGGATTAGTTACCCTGCCCATGCGCATTGATTCGACCTGCGAGTGTCCCCCTAAACCCTCTCTATAAATTTGTTATCCTTAGCATCCTTTCTTTAGGGCTCTACATAGGTGAGAGTGGAAGGATATTTCCATTGCACCTAGGACAAACTCGGGAGGAAATCCCTCGCAGCTCTTTGGGAAGGCGGTTATTGATTCAAACGCTTGGCCCCATCGCGTCTGTATTGTGGACCACAGGTAATTGTTCTTCGTACCTTCACTAGTTTGTTCTAGGTCCTCATCATCCCAGACGCTCCTTTGGAAGGTAATCTGTTTGTTTGTTTGACATATTTCAAGAAATTTTTAGTGTGTGTTGTTTGTTTTTTATTTTTTGTAGATTATCTTCTTAGTGTCTTCTGCGAGCCACTCTGGCTGATCAACCTCCCTACAAATCCAGAAGGATTCAAGGACGATCTCCTAAACGTAGAGAATTCCCTGCACCGATGCAAATACTGGATTATCCTGATCCAAACCCTTGGGGGACAGAAGAGAAAAACTAGGAACATCAAACAGAACAACCAGTAGAAGAAAACAGTTCTAGGTTAGGTGAGTCTGAGAGACATTCTGACGAAGGACACATTAGAGATATTGAGGAATAGTTACATAACTCTCCTAGAGTCTATTTTCCTCATCTTGAAGAAAACTTAAGTCACATTGAAATTTAGGACCTCTCAGATCCATTTGGACTTTTGAACCCGCCACAAAGTCCTAGTGTTTCCGAGTTAGCTGGTATCAGTGTTCCTAATCCATTTTCTAGGTAGTTTAATCTGGAAAAGATAGAACAAGTATTTAGTTCAGGGGACATGTCTACTCCAGTTAATACTTTCCTTGTAGGAGTCACTTTTAATGCAAAATCCACAATAGGATCAAGTTGGTTTCCCTCGACCTCGATGGTACTTACTGGTACTAGTTAATCAACTCAAGTGAGTTCGAACCCTTTCTCTTTTGGTTTCGCTTTGTCGGGTTGTCAAACTATGATTTCCACTATGCCTCCTATTTCAACTTTGACCATTGCTTTAGAAAGTGGCCCATCTATCCCTTTCCATACTACCCCTTTCTTCAGTGGAAAAATGTTTATGTCTAACCCACCCTTCACTGAAGTTGTTTCTAATTCCACTCTACCCCAGTCAAGATTACCTTTCCAATTTGTTGTAGGTATGATTTTTGGTCACCCCTTTGGATTCAAAGTGTCACAAAGTAATCCTATTGTACTAGGGGGCACCAGTATTGGATGTTCATGGGGATAGCCTACTACTCAAGGAAGTATTCCTTTGTATGGGGTGGGAGGTTCTAATATGACTAACCCTGTTATGAAAACTGTCTTACAAGGCATCCAACCGTTTGGAGGGATGGGAGGGACTTTTGGAACAACTAATCCTTCATTTCAACATCAGTTTGGTCAGAACTTTGGACAACACACTTCACCTTTCACTAATCCTGGAAATCCACATGTTCTAGGACAACAAAATTCCAACACCAATCAATGTGTAGCTAATGTTCTCGGAACCTGGAACCTAATGGATCTCCCTCATTTACCCTTTATGGAAACTTTAAATGTTCTATACCTATCGAAATTGATGAATGATCCGGTCCCTCACAAACCGACTTGGCCTCATGTTCCAACCAAATTTCCTTCAAACATCCCAAAGTTTGAAGGTAAGTATGGTGAATATCCCATGGACCATGCCACTACCTTTAATTTGTGTTTTTCCTCCAACTCACTTAACGATGATTCGATACGGTTGAGACTCTTCCATATAATCTTAATCGACATAGAAACCAAGTAGTATATTGAATTGTCATCCACTGCCTATCATCGTTTTTATGACTTAGCAACAGTCTTCTTAGACCATTTCCAACTTCTTGTTTGGTATGACGCTGGTACAGATCTTCTATCTACTTTTAGGCAGAATAAGGCCACTCACATCTTTGATCACATTTAGGATTGGAGAAGGAGGAAAATGATGATTAAGGATGAGATTCCCCCAGTTTTTATATTAGAGTTGTTTTTAAAATCACTTATACCTTACATCTCTAAAGATGTTTCTACTTTAGGGGTTACCATAGAAGAGGAATCCATCTTAAGGGCCTAGCAATTAGACTTGATTTACTGTCAGTTTGGGATATTGTACGAAATTATTTCTGATGCACTGAGATCAAAAACTCATCCAACCAAACCTATCCCGACACCTCATGCTAATGGAGTGATCAGTGTAATTGAGAACAATCCAGTTAGCCTGAGTACTAACATTTCAAATCAAAATTCACCAGAAACTGGTCAGAGTAACACATAAAACCTTAAACCCAACCCTCCTTTAGATGTTTTTTCAGTATAGAATTCTCAAGGAAACTAGTCGCCCGAAGGGAATAAAACTAGGAAAAAGAAAAATTGGAATAAGGGGACAAACAATGCAAATAATAACAACAATAATGTTGGTAGGGCTAATGAAAAAGATAAGACAAAATTCCCTTGCTTTTTATGCGGGGAGGATCATCTAACTTACAAATTCCCTAAGATGGAAATGGCACAAAAGCTCTTGGATGGTGCTCATCAAAACCTTGCAACCTCCAAAGTGGCAACCAGGGAGCCTCCCCTCAAGGGGGCAATTTAGGCCCAGGAGACGTTTTCATGTGTGAACGAGATTTGTATCTCCAGAATGGGAACAAGAATTATGAAATTAATTCATCTAGATCAAAAGGTAAGGAACCTATTAATGTTTATAGTGACAATTATTTGCATACAGAGAATCCTCCTAATGACACTATCCCTCGAATACCAAAAGGTGTTCTTAATAAATGAGCATTCAATATTAATGCGTGTGCTACACAAAATTATAACATAGTTGAATATTTGGCACATGATCCATGTGTGATTTCTACACTTGAGGTCTTGCAGAGTTTCCCAACTCAAAGGAAGACCTTACTTTCAGCTTTAGGGGCGTTAGATCTTGTAGATAGTCAAGTTGTCACTTTTGATTTCAAAAATTGGAAGCCTCATTTTCCCTACCATGCGGATTTTTAGATTCAAGTTATGTCTGTAAACACTAAGATCCATTTGATAGTGGTGGATGAGGGTGACTCCACATGCATTATGTCTTTATCATGCTAGAAGGATTTAGGATCACCTGAGGTAGTTCCTCCGATCACCATGTTGAAAGATTTCGACGGTCATATTTTTAAACCTCAAGGAATTATCCCAACTTTTCCTATAGAGCTAGGGGGGAAAAGTAGTCAAATTGGATGTGGAAGTGGTTGATTCCCCACTTGATTACAATTTATTACTAGGGATAAATTGGATTCAAGCTATGATGGAAGTAGTCTCTTCAATATTTCGCGTCATCAATTTTCCACATGAAGGAAAGATTGTAACAATTGACCAACTACCCTTAAACGATAATGACTCCAATCAAGATCATAGATCTAATATTCCTTTAGTTTCTCATTCCACGAGGAGTTGTGAAAAAATTGGTGTGGGGATATATCCTTCGTCAATGGGAACTTTTAATCTTCCACCACCTGATTTGCAAGCTAATGCATCACCTATGCACTCAATTTCAACAATTGCCACACCTTCCAGAAATAAGGAGTCTCAATTTAAGTCTTTGAAATTTAAGAACCCTTGGAAGTGTTTAGCCTCTAAAGTTGAGTGTACTATGTTCAACCAACCTTTATATCCCTTGGGTAGAATTGATACTGAGAAGAAGCATCTGAGTTCATGCTTACCTTCTCGAGACTTGGTCCCGACAGTTGACTAGGCGATACCTCCATCTAAATGTTTAGATATTTGTTTTATCTGGGATGATATACCTCCATCTGATGAAGTTTTCCTAGAGTCTATAATGCACGAAGTAAGTTGTTCCCACAATAACCATTTTCACCAAAAATGGCTTTCTTAACAGGTAGAGTCTTCATGATTATAGGAAATATCCAACTATTATGTCACTTTCTCATGAACATGATACCTTTGTCACAATCAGGTAGATTTCTTCTCTCATAGGCTACCAAATGACCTTCTACATCAAAACTCCTCCAATGGAAAAATATAAAGCATCTATCTACACTTCAATTATTTTCTTAAATTCTGGTAGCTTCAAGATTTACATTGTCATAATTTCATGCTTCAATACATAGAATCTTTCCCAATACTTCTTTGACCATCTACATGGTCTATGACTATTTAACAAGCCACTAAATGGCACAAAAAGAATCCATGAGGATGCTTCCTTTTCTTACCTAGTGGCCCAAGAATGGAATTTGGTTTTCCCAAAGACAAACTTGGACTCTTTAAATTAAAGTTGATCCTTCTTCGGTGCCTCAAATATATTTTCCAAATGTTTCTTATGATGTTCCATGTTCTCGCTAAACATCACAATTTCATCCAAATAGACAACCACTGATTTTTCCAAGAACAACCTGAACAAATCATTCATCATAGATCAAAAGGTAGTAGGAACATTGCACAATCCAAAAGGCATAACTCAAAACTCAAAAATATTGTACCTTGTTACACAAGTTGTCTCCACCTTATCTCCTACTGCAATCATTACTTGGTTGCAACCATGCCTCATGTTTGACTTTGAGAAAACCTTACCTTTGTCACCTTATCAAAACAATATAATATCAAAGATAAGGGATGTTAGTTCTTAAGGATCTAATTGTTAAACCTGCAATATTCCAAGCACATCCTCAACTCTATTGTGTCCTTCAAGATGAGGGTTGGTGCACCATAATGAGACTACGAAGGCTTGATAAAGATAACCTTAATGATATTTTTTAACTTCTTCCTCAATTCTTCGAACTTTGGTCTAGAAATTGATAAGGAGCCTTCATTAGAGGTCTTAACCTTGATTCAATATTGACACGATGATCAATAGTTGGCCTAGGTGAGAGAGATTTTGGAAATTAATTTTGGCATCCAGTCTTCAAAATCATTCAACACATTGGAAAGTGATAGTATAGCAGGAATCCACACTCCACCCTCTTATACTTCTCCTATGAATGATGCATAGCCACCCTTTTCATGCCCAATGTAGTGAGGCAAGGTGGGGGTCGGTCAGACCCTTCTTACTTAACAATATCACACAGTTAACAAAAAAATGCTCACATAGGCTAGACGTGAACTGGAAATGCCAAGGAGTTGTCTTCTATTACTTGTATAAATTACAAAATTACATGAAAACTAATAAACAAGTCGAACTCATCCTGTTACAATATACATAAGTGAATCTATGTTCTATCTGTGTGATCCCTCTCTGTGTGATCCTCTGATCCTCCGATCTGCTCGATCACTGATCCTATGATCCTAAGATATGCTTGATCACTGATCCTTCATCCAACGATTATAGATCCTCTCTTATTTTCCTTCGCACTAGTATTCTACTATGTTATTTCACTGCTCCCGAAGTCGACCCTTGGGATTCCCCGAGGTGTCCTTAATCTGTGCATCACACCAGTACTGATCCGGCAGATCCTGCAGTTGTCACTGCCCCCCGAACGTGCCTACACAACCTTCTCCTTTGGTGACACCTGGCCTAGTCTCAACTACCTTCTTAACTTCCATTAACTACCTCAACAACCTACAAAGGCTGCAGGTTTGTTTCCTCGACTTCTGCACTTCTCGAGCTCTGTGCCGCTTTGACTTTTCTACAGTTCTCGGTCTTGTCGCTATCCAATTTGGTTGGTATGCACTTTGACACAGAAACCATTCTCTACCTTATTGATCCTCGACTTAACTTGTTGGATTTACTTAGTCTGCATGGATTTCGTGTTCCCCGTCCTCCCCTCTTGGCCTTTGTCGCTTTCGTCGATGTCGTTATTATGGATTTTTTCAACTTTCGCTTATGTCGACTATACTTCGACAACTTTTGCTCGAGTTCTTGGCCTCGAATGTCAGTCTTCCCACACTAGTGGTCTTCGGCAATCCCCTTGGTCGGCCTTCTTTTATCGATCATCTTTGACTATTCGGCCTGGTCCCCGATGCCCCTGCATTAGTCTCCCTAGGTGAAAAACAAAGTGACTGCTCCGTCAATCTTCTGAATAATTCCTCTGAAATTGATGTCGCCTCTTCTAGCTCGTCGTTCTTCCATCGGACTAAGTATTCTTTATTCTTCCAACTTATTGTGTGTTCGACTTCGTGCTCATCCATTACTTTGGCAATCTCTTCCTTTATTTGATATGGAATTTGTCCTATCCATTCGATGTTCAACACCTCGATGCTACTGCTCATCGAGCCTTCTTCATACTTGTACAAATCCGATACATTGAACGTACGAGAAATTTTAACTCTTTCGGTAGCTCCAACACATAAGATTTGTCTGAAATTTTCTTTTGAATATTACATGGTCCAATCTTTTTCATCTTCATCTTGTTATATGTTCCTATCAGGAACCTCTCCTTCCTCAAGTGTGCATATACTAAGTCTCTGTCGATGAACGACAGTAGCCTCTACTTCATGTCGGCTCTCAACTTGTATGCTGCATTACTCTTTTTGATCTACTTTTGTACCTTCTCATGCACTTCTTTCATGTGCTCTGCAAATGTATCTACATATGCACTATTTTTGGTTTATGTCGGTACTTCGACCAAATCCATCACACCATGTGGGATCTGACCTTGAACAATCTGGAATGGACTCATACCTGTTGATCAATTCACAGAAATGTTGTATGTGAATTCTACTTGTGCCAACCCATTTTCCCATTGCTTGGGTATGTTGGTCATCAAACATCTTAGAAGGTTTCCAAACTTTTGTTCACCACCTCAGTCTATGCATCAGTCTGCGGATGGTATGCCAAGCTAAACTACAACTTTGTGTCTAGTTTCTTCCACGGGGTTCTCTAGCAATGACCCATAAACTTGGTATCTCTATCCAATGTTATACTCTTCAGAAACCCATGCAATCTGACTATCTCCTTGAAAACTATTACGTCAATGCTTGTGGTGTCACTTGTCTTCCAACAAGGAATAAAGTGTGCCATCTTTGAAAATATGTTGACTATCACAAAGATTGATTCGTTACCTTCCTGTGTCTTCGGAAATCCTAACAAAAAATCCATGCTCAGGTGCTTCCATGGTACATTTGGCACTAGCAATGGTGCATACATCCCCGTGTTCTGACTTCAACCTTTTTCTAATTGGAAAATTATGCACTATCGAACCCACTTACCGACATCCGTCGCCATCCTTGGCCAATAGCACTTCTCCTCAACCAACGCCTTGGCCTTGTAGATGCCAAAATGACCTGTTAATCCACCACTATGCAGTTCTTGTATTAGGTTTTCTCTCACTGATCCCCTCGGAATACATAACTGTTGTACCTTGAACAGGTATCCCTCTTGGATGAAATACTCCAAGTATGGAGTTCAGTTGGTACTCCATGGTTCGCGACTAGCCTTCCATGATTTCGCAAAATATTCGCCGGTCTCATACTTTATTTTCACCGACTCTATTCCCATCCCCTGAACTGTTGTCGTGTTCATTAATTCAACTCTTCAACTTGGCGCATCGGCAACCTTGTTCTACTTGCCCGGCTTATGTCGCAACATGAAGGTATATCCTTGCAAGACTCTACCCACTTCATGTGCCACTGCTTAAATTTTGACTGAGTGTTCAAGTACCTAAGTGCTTGGTGGTCTGTATACAACACAAACTCCTTGGGAAGCAAATAAAGCCTCCACTTTTTCAATGATTTAATGATAGCATAGAACTCTTGGTCGCAGACTGAATACTTCTGCTTTGCTTCATCCAATTTTTCATTGAAGAATGCAATTGGTCGGCCCTCTTGTCTCAACATTGTGCCAATTTCCATTCCGCTCGCATCGCAATCGACTTGGAAAAGTTTGTTGAAATCCGGAAGAGCTAACACTGGGCTCTCTATCACCTTATTCTTCAACTTGTCGAAGGATTTCTGGGAAGATTTTGTCCACCTGAACTCCCCTTTCTTCATGCATTCTGTCAACGGTGCACATATCCGACTGAATCCTCTTATGAATTTCCTATAAAAACTGGAACGTCCAAGAAAACTCCATACGTATGTCATGCTTTTCCATTCTAGCCACTCCAATATAGCCTTTACCTTTTATGGGTCCATCACCAACCCTTTACCCGAGATTATAAATCCCAAGTACACCAGTTCTTCCTTCATGAAGAATCACTTCTGCGGATTCACCATCAACTTATCTTCTTGCAGCTTCTGCAATACTTGTCAAAGGTGTTCCAAATGTTCTGTCTTGGTTCGAATGAATATCAGAATGTCGTCGACGTACACTATGAAGAATTTTCCCAAGAACGGATTCAATACCTCGTTCATCAGCCTCATGAACATACTAGGTGCATTAGTCAATCCAAAGGGCATGACTAACCACTCATATAGTCCTTCCTTCGTCTTGAAGATTGTCTTCCATTCATCACCTTCTCTAACCCTGATCTGGTGGTATCCACTCTTTAGGTTGATATTAGTAAAATATATTGATCCACTCAAGAAGTCGATCAAGTCATCCATCCATGGAAATGGAAACCTATACTTGATTGTGATCTTATTGATAGCTCTAGAGTCTGTACACATCTTCCATTCTCCTCCTTTCTTTGGAGCTAGTACAGCTGGCACTGTGCACGGGCTCAGACTTTCTCTAATCAACCCTTTGTCCAACAACTCTTGGACTTGTCGATTGAGTTCCTCACTCTCTATCGGATTCATTCTATGTGGTGCCTTGTTTTGAAAACTCGACCATGGAATCAAGTCGATCTGATGGGATATGCTTCTTGTCGGTGGAAATCTTGTTAGTGTCTCTTTGACCATGATGCTCATGAACTCATCCAGCATCCTTTTGATTTCGACCAGAACTTTCTCTGTTGTCGACCTTTCAACTCTTGTTCCTTTCGGAATGATGGCGAAACATCCCGATTTTTTCTCTTCCTCTGCCAGGAATTCCTTCATTGAGCACATCAACACTCTCTTCTCCCAATAGTTTCCCTCGCCCTCTTTGTAGTAAGCGCTATCCTCCTCCTTCGGCTTCAACATCCTGCGTGTGTCATTTTTACACACTGTGGTTGTGTTGGCTCCACCATCATAGATCATCTTCCAATCATATTTTCATGGTCTTCCTAACAACAAATGGTAAGCATCCATTAGAATTATGTCCCACAGTACACTGTCTTCAAGTTTTCCAACGTTAAATTTGATCATGCATTGTCTGGTTACCTTCACATTATGCCCTTTTTGTAACCAGGATATCTTGTATGGATTTGGGTGTTGTCGACACTTCAAACCCAACTTTTTGATGACCTACATTGAAACTAGGTTCTCTGTATTGCCTCCATTGACAATGGTCTTGCAGTACCTGTCGCCAATCAACACTTTGGTTGGTAAAATAGCCTTTCGCTGCGCTGACTCCTTTTCTTCTTGATGGTCATTATGGACCAACATCTTCCTGGTTTTAATGTTTTGACCTTTTACTCTTTCATCTTAACCACTTTTGGATGTCGATCCCGTCTTCTTGTCACCCCTCTAATCTCATCGAAGTCTAGGTTCCAACTCCTCTACCACATGTAAGTTCTCTGCGAATTCATACACTTTGTGTCCCACTCCTCGACACTTATAATAGACTATAGTTAGTTTCTTAGCACCTCGTCTCTCTGTTGGACCACTTAGACCAAATGCACCCTGACCGTAGGTCTCTCAACCATCCTATCAATTCTCTTGTGCCCATTCTCTAGTCATTGTCCCTTCTGCACGTCGATTATCTTCGACAGATTTTCTCCTAGTCCCACTAGTTTGTCCTTTTGTGGGAGCAGTCTTCACACCTCGACCAGTCATCCTTACTCTGGTTGATGATGTTGTTCTCGACATATTTTCCTCCGCCTTCAGGGATAAATGGTAGGACTCACCAACCATTCTGAACTTTGACAGGCTCAACTCGTTGTATATGACATACTTCAAACAGTTTACATATATTGCGACTGCTTCTTCTCCTTCATCGGTTTGACTGAATCTAATCGAAAGTCTATAGAACTCTTCTGTGTATTTCTTCACGATCATCTCTTTTTGTCGAAAGTTCTGCAACTTCCTGAATAAGGAAATCACATAGTCATTGGGAAAGAACTTCCCCTTTAGCTTGACAACAATTCTGTCTCAAGACTTAATCTTCTCCTTTCCTTTCTTGACTCTGTCAGCGTGTACATTGTCCCACCACAATGAGGCATGACCCTTCAACTTTAGACATGCAATTTTAACCCTCTTAGGATCCTCTAGCTGCTCTATGTCAAAATATTTCTCCATCTCTCTGATCTAGTATATCAAGTCTTCTGGATCTAGACTTCCTGACTAGTTAGGTACATCCATTTTTTCCTTACCCCTCATTTCTGTCAACAATTTGATGAATCTATCTTCTGGTTCGTCTTCGACTACTACTTCACAAGCATCCACTTCTTTGACTTCTTCGTCACTGTGTTCAAGTGATCCAGGTGGATAGCGGTGGCCACCCACCTATTCCACATGGGGCCCCAACATTGTTCTTTCAGTTTTTTCAGTTTCCTTAATTATAACACAACTTACTATTTTTAGCAGTTTTTTTGGGTCTTAAACATTTGGAGCCGTTTTGAGGCCCTAAATGACGTTTTTGGGAAAATCCCGTCTTCAGCAAATGTGATTCAAATACTCAACATTCTCTATCATTAGTGTAGTCCTTGGATAGATATTTCCAATGAGGTATCATGTGCGTCAAACGGAGATCGTATGCCAAATATATGACGTCGGGAAATTGATGTACCAGTTTACCCCAACGAGGCCCATAGTTTGGCATTTTCATCTCCTAGGGTTAGGTTTTTGGATGTTTAGGGTTTTCCTTTGTTTCTCAATAATAGATAGGCTTTGAGCCGCATTGTAAATCGGATTTCAGAGGCCGGTGGCCGCCACATCTCTTCTTAGAGATAAGCTACCAATGCCCTAGCTAGTTTACTTCCATTATGTATGTAACCATATTTCCATTATATGATATTAATGAAATGAAGTCTTATTTATGCTGCATCTCTGTGTTTATGTGTATTTCTGTAATTCCTTGCGTTCCTTCATAAGTCCGGATCAATGGTATCAGAGCGGGTCTGCTCTTTATCGATCCTTCTTTGCATGTCCCCAACGAGGTCGGGGTATAAGGAGTTAGGGATCGACTAGGTTGAACCCTTGCAGGATCAGCCTCGCAAAACTCGACGGCCTCCCATTGCAGACGAAAAGAAAAATGAGGGAGCAGAAGATCCTATCAAAATATTGCTCGAGGAGGCCCTCGAGAAACAAAGGAATGCAATGATGGATAACTTTGTCTAGATCCTTCAACGACTTCCCAGCAACAGCCATTCTAGAGGTGCAACCACTTTCAAGGTACAAGTAAACTTTGATATTCCCATATTTGAAGGCCAAATAGATGCAGACATCATAGATAGATGGTTGAATCTGTTAGAAGGGTACTTCTCAGTGCATGAATTTTCTAACCTGGAAAGGATCACTTTTGCACTCCTCAAAGTCGCTCCCCATGTCAAGGACTGGTGGGAAACCTACTATGAGAAGACATATGAGAGGGCATCCTCTCTATTTTCGACCACACCCACTTGGAATTATTTCTGAGACGCCATCAAGGAATAATATTATCCTGTGGGAAGTTATGAGGACAAGTACATACAATGGACTATGTTGCAGCAACAAAGGGATCACGATGTGCACGAGCTGACGAATCTATTTCATACCGTGTGCACAAAATTGGGTATCAAAGATTCGAAGAAACATTTGGTGTTGAAGTACCACAGTTGTCTACACATATACATTTAAGAGGAAATGAAGTTCCTCAACATATCCTTGCCAGGGATAATTTTAAGGACCCATACTTATTTAAAAGTGTATAAACCTTGGCGAATATTACCAATTCTTAAAATGTCAACGATAAAATATTTGGCGATATTTTTCTAAAATTATTTCAATTTCTAAGGATTTTATATAGTTTATATAATAATTTGGCAATTTTTAGAGTGAAAAAGGTTTACCCCATCAAAACTGGGCGAAATGGGGCTTCAAAAAATGCAAATTGGCGAATCTTTTTTTGGAAAAAAACATGGAAAAATAGCCCATGGGCTAAATTTTGCCCCTAAAATTATCCTTGATCCTCGCTTGGCACAGCATATCGGTTTGCTGCCAAGATTGAGCAAAAGCTCAAACAGAAGAAGTGAGACTCTGGATCTGTGAATCAGAAGCAAGGGAAAGGTGCCCCCAAACCGCAGAACAAAGGACAAATCCAAGGCGGCGCGGCCCAAGATAACCCACCAAAACCGCAAGAAAAGAAGAACACTGTGAAGTCAAAGAAGGACACAGGAAAATGGTGTGAGTTTCATAAGAGCTCCACGTACAACACAAGTGAGTGTCAGGCCAAGCAGTCACTGGTGGCCGAGCTGAAGGCTTCTAAATCGGATGCATGCTCCGAATCCGAACCAAAACCTGAAAGGGGTAATGACAAGGGGAAGCATATTATCGATGCGGATCCCAATGCCATTATTACCACTAGAAAGGTCTAGAAGGAGGAACCGGAAGATCCAGAGGAGGGGGAGCACCTCTTCCATTCCCAAATGTGGGTAAAGGTTTCCCCGCTACAGTTCATTGTCAACAGTGGGAGCCAAAAGAACCTCATTTCAGCAGAAGTCGTGAAGCGGTTGGGCTTGCCGACCACAACACACCCACAACCGTACACCATTGGGTGACTTCACCAAGGATGAGATCTCCACGTCAGCCAGCTGTGTCGCCTTCCCTACAGCATCAAGCCCTTCATAGATGAGGTATTATGTGACATTGTTCCTCTTGATGTTTCTGATGTATTATTAGGCCAACCATACTTGTGGAAGCAACATGCTGTGTATGAGTCCCGGTGTCGCACTGTTATTATTACTTTGGCAAATAAGTTGTACATGATACTAGAGGTAGCGCTGCCTTCCACCATCTCTTTGGTTACTACAAAAAAATGCAGTAAGCTCATTTCCAAAATGGGGAAATTTGTTTTCCTGGTAATCCGCTCTCAAGGAAAGAATAAGACTGTGGCCATGACCTCCATATAGAGCTCCTCGGCCCAACAAAAACAGATGGACAAGGTCATGGAGGAGTACGATGACATCTTCACCTCACTCGCAGGGGTGCCTCTGCACTGTCAGGTCAAGCACCCCATCGATCTGACCCCAGGTGCGCCGCTTCCTAATGGACCAATCTATGGGCGCTTTGTTTGGGAGAATGATGCGGATTCCAAGATGCGGATTCCAGAGTTGTTGAGGAAAGGAATGCGACGATGCATTGGAGGAAATTAAAGTAGTTTCACAGTAGTTCACATGATGAGTCCACGAAACATGACATAATGGAGTCAATCAATGAAATTTTTAAGGAATATCTATATCTATCATAAAGTGTAGAAATCTTGGCAAATCTTATTAATTCTTAAAATTCCAACTATAAAATATTTAATGATTTTTTTGTAAAAGTATTTAAAATTTTAAAAGACTTAATCTATTTTCTAGAATTTTTTAATAATTTTTCAAATAAAATAATTTTATTTGATATTAGAGTTGGGTTAAATCCTTTTTAGAAGATACAGAAACCATATTATCTTTCTTTTGAAAAAACCAGCATGAAAAAACCTGGAAAATTAAATTCTTATTATTATATGTAATTCACTCTAATAAACATATCTCAAGTATGAATTTTAAAATAATTTTATATCAATTATATTCACTAATATTTATTAATCAAATAAATTATCTTAATCAAATAAATTATCTTAATCAATTTGAAATTATTTGTTAAAAACATATCACCAAAACATTTAAAACCTTATTTGCTTCTCTTAATTCAACGCTTTCTTTTAGCTTTTGATCATTTTATATCACGTGGAATGTGAACTTCATGCTTCTCACCGTCTTCTTACAATAGATGCTAACCTTCTCAAACTTGGAGTAACTTTGAGGCGTGTGAGAAAACAGGAACGAACTCGATGACTTCAATCTCCTCAAATTTCACACATTCCACATGTTTCTTAATTATATCTTATTTAATTATTTATGTCGTTCTTTGGTCAACCTTCCCGCTTTTGCACACTCGCGGAAGCTCCTCGAGGAAGCCAAGACCAACACTATAAATACAAAACAGTAGCACTCTCCACTCTTACTATCCATTCTCTACGAATTATTTTCTTCGCCTCGTCTTCTGCGATACACAGTACACACAAATCTCCGCTAAAATGGCGAAGATGCCCTATTTTGTCCGAAGATTCCTATTGCCGCAGAAAATAATGTGCAGGAAATACGAGCCGCTGGGATCTCAGGAGCCTGCTATTCCCAATCCATCGCGGTCATATGAAGTTTCCGCTGAGAGCCGAGGAGTTAGCGAAGAATTCATTCCTGTGCTTGTAGGAAAGGGGAGAAAGCGATTCATGGTAGCGACCGGTCATATGAATCATCCTCTTATGGCAGTTTTGCTTGAGACGTCGGCTGAGGAGTTGGGATTTCAAGAAAGTGGAGCCCTAACAGTTGTCTGTGACGAAGTGAGCTTCCAGCGCTTACTCTCTCTGATTTCGATTTGATACAGAAGCAGCCTTTCCATTGATCATTCTTACAACTTGTGTTTATTTTTATGTGAAATTATACCAAGATATATAAAATGTATATATCAAATGGACACATATTTGTTGCACGTGAAATTCCTTTGGTGCAAATGTCATGTGAATATGTTTATTGAGTTTCTTTATTCCTTAAATGCATAAAGCAAAAGGCGAAGCATTAGCTTACACCATTAAAAATGAATTCAAATATAGTCATTAAAATTAAAAGTCTCTACATGTGAAAACATACAGAATTTCAAGCTAAAACAAGCAAATTCAGGTGTTTGCATGTGTCCACATGGCGGATTTATCGTATATCAAGTAAATTCAGGTGTTTTCATGTGTCCACATGGCGATTTGGATTAATCGTATTTTCTTTTCATTGGCGCCCATGTGGAAGTTAGCGAGAAGAGATTAAATAATAAGTCTTCATGAGATTACATTTTCATAATTAATGATTTTTAATTTAAAAAGTGTTTTTCGCAAAATTTATGAAAATGGATTTTATGAGTATGTTTTATATGTTGTGAGTTATAAATAGAGTGTTATTTTATCACATCTTAAAAATGTAAGAAGTTATTTAGTTTTTTTTAAAATTTATTTCAATATTTAATAGTTTTAATAAAATCATTCCTAAATCATCCCGATTGCTATGAGTTATAGGTAAGTATTACAGTAAAAATCTTGAAAATAGTTGTTTTATGATTTTCTTCTTTATACTAATAAAAATATAGAGATATTTTTTATCTTCTAGATTCTAGTTGATCACCTCTTTATAATATCTTAATTTATTCTTTAATTGATTTTTATCATCTAATTTTTTTATTACACTGCAACTTCTCCTTAAATTTAGATGTTATAATACTCTTAATGTTATCACTATTCTATATAGGTACCTCTCTTAATGTTATCATTATTCTATAAAGGTACCTCTTCCTCGACTCCCCATTGATTTAGCCAAGACTTGGTGTATTTAGGCCAACCTCGTTTTAAGTTGCAAGTGGTTTTGATTAGAATATGAAGCAATCTTAGGAAGCCTTTTGTCTCCCATATTATTTATCTTGTTCTTGTACATTAGGTACGTAGCCATATACATGCTCTCAATGTGGGAGAGACTTGCTTCTATGTGAATGATTGTTAGGAACCCATGTCAACCCTTCTATTTACTTTGTTAGTATATTGTTGTTGGACGCATATGTTTTGTAAGTTGTCCCGTAGTAATTGTCAATCAATATTTTGTATTGGCCCATGGTTTGTATTGACACATGGTATTGACCCATGGTATTGGCGCCTAGACTTAGTATATAAGTTTGTGTTGAGACCAATGAAGGCACTGTGAAGTTATTTGTATTGATCTTGCTCAAAAGAGGTTGCCCCCTCGAAGTGGCATGCGATCAATATAAAAATGATTCTGAGTTTTGTTATTTCTGCTCTCGTGTGTTTTGATTAATTAATTATTGCAGGTTCTTCACATCTGGTATCAGAGCACTTTCTTGGGCTCGTTGGGTGGAATTTCTGCCAATAATTTTTGTTTGCATCTGTTGCAAGTTCGGATCTTGGAATAATCCCTATTCGCTTAACTGTGGGAAGTACTTGGGAACAAGCCCTAAAACTCATTATGAGGAGTACCACAAGAACCCCAAAGTATCTGGCCCATTGAGAGGACCTGCCAGCGAAAAGGGCAATGACCCCTACCTGATTGACTAGTTCCCACCCGTGAGGTAAACCAAGAGCTGTCGTTTGTGGCAAAGCGGCTATCAATTTTATCTGAGCCATGGAGTGAGGCGTACTGCCCCAATATGCAAGCCGTTAGATGGCATTGGTAGTCGAGTGAAACCCATGAACTGTTAGGAAGCTGCACATACCTGGGGTCCATATCCATTTTCAACTGAACTGTTGCCGATCATTGCTGCGTTGTTTTAGATCCAGCTGTTCAGATCCATTCTGAAAGCCATTCCAGATCCAGCCATTTCAGATCTATTTCAGATCCAGCCGTTTTCGATCCATTCGGGGCCATTTCAGATCCTTCTGTTTCTGATCACTCCGTTTCACTTGAAACTTCCCTGACACCCTTGTCATCCCATTCTGCATATTTCATTCCTGAGGACCCTATCCCAAATTCCACTTCCCAAAGCCCGAAATCCCACATTTGTCTATTTTTAGGGTTTGCCATAACTCCTTCGATTTTCACCCAATCGCCGTCAAATTTCACCACAGAGTTCATTTCCTAATTCTGCTTCTCTGTCCTTCTCTGCCAAATTTTCTCATTCTTTCACCCCGTTTCTGAAATCCCCATTTTTTGCTTCCCTGTCCATCAGAAAGTGTCCAAAACCTAGTCAAAACCTAACTACCCCTCCGAGTTTTTCCCAAATCCAAATTTCCCTTTACTAAATAAGATTTTGTTTGTGTTTTTCTATCCATCCCCCCCCCCCCAAAAAAAAAAAAATCTCCTAGTTATGGTTATCACCCGCGTAGGAGCAAAAACCATGGAGGAAGCACTTGCAGCCATCCAAACCAAACTCCAAGATCTGGATGAAAAATTTCTCAGCCTCCATCTTCAGCATTCAGTCATGAACAATAACCGACAACAAGAATCTTTTGCAGCCAATGGGTTCTCTTCTTCCAGCAATTTCCGTGGTCCGAAGCTTGAATTTCCTCACTTCAATGGTACTGATCTGACTGGATGGATCTATCGTGCAGAACAATATTTCAGTCTGCATAATACTTTTGATGTCCAAAAAGTTCCACTTACATCCTTTCATTTGGAACAGGAAGCCCTTCAATGGTACCGTTGGTACATTAAGGCTCATGACGAGCCAAAATGGACATATTTTTTCCAACTCCTTTTGCAAAGATTTGGTCCTAGCGCTTTTGATGACTTCACCAGAGCACTCACTAAAATTCGTCAAAGTGGCACTATGAGAGAGTATCAGACAGAATTTGAGAAATTAGCCAATCACACAAAATGATTGTCTGATGAATTCTACAGGAGTTGTTTTATGAGTGGTCTTAAGGATGAAATCCGGTCAGAGGTTAAAATGTTTTGTCCCAACACAATGATGGAAGTCCTGAGGTTGGCTAAGTTGGTAGAAGACAAGATTGCAGCCCAACAGCACCCGAAACCCACTTTTGTTCCCTTTCGAAATATGGGTTCTCAATGACCTCCCATCCACCTAGCTCCTTGAACAACTCCTATCAAGCATCTATCTGAAACAGAGATGCATGCACGCAGAGAAAAAGGGCTTTGTTATAATTGTCATGAGAAATTCACTCGGGGACATAGATGTGTTCAACAAAAACTCTATCTCTTGGATATGGATTCTCCGCTTGCCTCTAAAATTGGTGAAGAAGTTCCAGATACAATGGATGATCAGGTCGACATTCAGGAGCTGCCTATTGACCCCCCATCTCAGGATGAACAACTAGAGATATCTCTCCATGCTTTGTCCGGCGTCACCACCCCCCAAATAATGTGGATTAGGGGTTACTTCAAGAAGCTTCCTCTTACAATACTCATTGATTCTGGTAGCATTCATAACTTCATTGACCCTCGGATCGCCAAACATGCTGATTGTTGTGTCCATCCTTGCTCCAAATTTGAAGTCATGGTTGCCAATGGGGGCACCTTACCTTACAAGGGAAAGTGTCACAATGTGCGTATCTCTGGAAGATTATAACCTGCACTCTGACACGTTTTCCTTGTCCCTAGGCGGATGTGATGTGGTTTTGGGCGTTCAATGGTTACGCACACTTGGCCCCATCTTATGGGATTTTGTTGAACTTTGGATGTAGTTTTCAGTTAATGGGAAACAACACAAATTTAAGTGCTTACAACAAGGGTCTCTCCGCATCATCAGTTCACATCGCTTGGAAAATATCCTTAAGAAGAATTCACATGGTGTCATTGCTCAACTCCATTCCATTCAGATGCACCCATCAATGGTCTCCCCTACATCCTTGGCTAGATTTGCAGGTATCCTTGCTGAACCAGTGGGCTTGTTGCCGTCAATATACCTTTCTGGTAAGAATTTAGCTGCATCTACATCTCACCAGGAAATGCTGGCTATTTTGCATGCAGTACAGAAGTGGCAGCCATACCTATTAGGGAATTATTTCTGCATCAAGATTGATTTCCAAAGTTTGGAAAATTTCCTGGAACAATAGGTTTCCTCCCCAACACACCTGAAAAGGGTTATCCAACTCATGGGTTATGCCTATACGATCACTTACAAGAAGGGTAAGGAAAATATGGTGGAAGATGTTCCTTCTTGCACATTTGATGACCCAGTTTCTCTTACAGCTATTTCTCCGCTTGTTCCAAATTGGTTGCAATCTGTTCAACGGGGCTATCTCTTCTATGAACTCCATGCTTCTTCATCAACAGGGCACTCTAGGTTCCTCAAAATGTATGACTGGGAACAATGTAAATTATTTTGGCAGGGACTGAAAATGACAATTCAACAGATGGTGGCTTTCTGTGATACTTGCCAGGTCAACAAGGGTGAAACGACACTCCTTTCCGGACTGCTCGAACCCTTTCCCATCCCTACACATATTTGGACAACTATTTCTATGGATTTCCTATAAGCGCTCTAGTGGTACAATACCACATCTAAACGGACACCATATGAAGCAGTCTATGGACAGGCACTGCCAGTTCTTCTACCATACACCCTCAGCAACTCCCTAGTTCAAGCAATTGACTCAGTTCTTCGAAACCGCTATCAGATTCTTCTCATTCTGTGGGACAACCTTCACATGGCAAGAATTCGACTGAAACAACAAGCCAATCAACACCTTTCTGAGCGCACTTTTCACGCAGCTGATATGGTTCTTCTTCATCTACAGCCTTCCACGCCATCCTCCCTGAAACTCAAAAGGCGTCAGTGGTCCGGAATGCAACCCGAGAATGCTACAGGGGAACCACTCCTTCATATTCTGCATCAATTTCCACATCTAAAGCTTTGAGGACAAAGATTTTTCTAAGGGAGAGGGGATGTTAGGAACCCATGTCAACCCTTTTATTTACTTTGTTAGTATATTGTTGTTGGACGCATATGCTTTGTAAGTCGTCCCGTAGTATTTGTTGATCCATAGTTTGTCTTATTGTTGTTGGACGCATATGCTTTGTAAGTCGTCTCGTAGTAAATGTCGATCAATATTTTGTATTGGCCCATGGTTTGTATCGACACATGGTATTGACCCATGGTATTGGCGCCTAGACTTAGTATATAAGTTTGCTTACTCAAAGGAGGTTTCCCCCTCGAAGTGGCCCGCGATCAATATAAAAGTGATTATGAGTTTTGTTATTTCTGCTATCTCGTGTGTTTTCATTAATTAATTATTGTAGATTCTTCACAATGATATGATATGGTGTATTTCCTTTACTTTTGGGATTATATGTTATAAAACACTTTTGGATTTGCTTTATGCTTCTCCACAGTTATTTAGATATGTTGCAACCCCCAACTTCACATCCATATAAGGTAATAGTAGTGACAAGAGTCTCAAATAAAAGTTTCTCCTTATCACAAAGCCAAGGGTCTATTGATTTACAATTGTTTTCAAGTCCATAATAATATTTTTCACTCTCCATTAATGTTTTTCTTAATGCTATAGTTCTATTTAAGCTTGTGATGTTCTGAGATATTTGTATGAAGACACTTCCTCCAAGTTGTTATTGTTGTACATAGAATTAACATAAGTGATCTTGTGAGTTTGATTATCATAACACTTTTTTTGTTAGTGTTGATAAACATACCCAAACTAGAGCAAAAATCCTCTAGAATTTTTATTTGTTTGTCAAGATCATAGGGACTCCTCACCAAAAGAAAAATATCATCAGCGTAGAGATGAAAAATGATGAGTATACCATCCAAAGTCATCCTAGAACAAATTGCATCTTCCAAACAACCCTCTAGCTTTTGTATGTATATAGTAAAATGGCTGTGGAACACCTGGCAACCCTCTAGCTTCTCTATGTATATAGTAAAAAGGGTGGGGAACACATGAAAACCCTCTAGCTTCTCTGTGTATATAGTAAAGAGGGTGGGGAACACATGACAACCTTTCTCAAATCCTATATTATAATTAATTTCTTTAGACCAGCCCTACGAGTTCCTTAACTTGGAAATAACCTCATCATACAACCTTATTTCAACAACTTTCAATTCAAAAAGGACTTTTAGCTCTTCCAATCTATTCAAAAGGTTAGTTTTAAACACTATGTCAAAAGCTTTTCTAAAGTCAACAGAGCAACACATAAGATCGGTTTTTTTATTGCAACACTCCTCAGCAGCAGCCCTAAGCGTAACAAGGTGGTCCATATTTGAATGATAACTCCTAGATCCTGCCTGGATTTTAGCTTTTTATCCATGAATTTCTAGGCATAAGCTGATCTTCCTTTCCAGAATAATTCCATATAACCTGGCTAAAATAGGGTTAATCATAATGGTCATATAATTAGATGGATTATTTTTATCTCCAATTTTTAAAAATAGGAATAATGAGGCTTTCTATCTAGGGTTTAGGGAAATCCTGCGTCACTGCTAAATTGAAGAGATTATAGATGTGAGGGAATCACATTGTTTAAAGTAGGAATTACAGCCCCTCAAGGGAATCATATTGCTTTCTTTATTTTTATTGCCTTGAATTTGCCTCCAAAATCTCTTATGATGTACCTTAAAGAGGTGCAAACTATTCTCTTTCTTTCTATTTATATAGTACCTTTTTTCTTTTTAACTTGGGATTGTACCTATATATTTCCTTGGAATTTAAGGATTAGAAGCATCTATAATGGCTTTTCAAGTATGCTTACACTATTTGTCACACTAGGCCATTCTATTTTCATTTTTATGTGACACCACCACAAATAACTTGTTAATGGAAGTAGAGAAGGTTGTGGTAAAATTATGATAGAAGTTTTCAATATTGTCCTTACTCTTGATAGCATATTTAATTCATTATTTAAATCACTTAAAAATAAAATGAAGAGAAAATGCATTTAGTTTTTATAATTTTTTTATTATGGAGCTTTTGTGCCTCTAAAAAATTAAATATATATATATGATTTATATATATATATATATATATATATATATATATATATATATATATATATTGAAATATTACTAATTTTTTTATTAAATCATATTGATATTTATATTCAAATAATTATACTATATAATTAATATGTAATTTTTTTTCACGCGGAAAAACCACCTTCCTGCTATTTCGAAAGAATCAAGGAAAGCTCACACACACGAAAAATCTCAACAAACTTCCCCACATATCGTGGATGGTAGGTTGAGCAAACCGCTAGTCGGTCATCCAAGACAAAAGATGTCTTGACAGAAATGAACCCGGGTGGATGGAATGAAAACCTACTCAACGCATGTTGACTTACCTTCGACGTGCACTGATTGCACACCTTGTCTTCATAGCAGACCACGTCGAATCAGACCGACGCACATTACTCCATTGCAGATCACGTCAACCTCTATACGAGAAGAAAATTATGTCTTCGAGAGGTTTCTAGAGCGAAATCTGTTTGGATTACCTTTCCCTCCTATTTACCAATATCTTACTTGAGTTCCACAACTGTTGGGATCCTCTCCCATCCTTTTTCCTAATCCTCTCACCATGATACTTTATATAAATAAAACATATTTACATTATCCAGTTATCCAATACAATTATATATATATATATAGATATATATATAATTTAATTTAATTTTTATTTATATGAGTACATTTTTATTTTTTAATAATTATAATTATATTTAATTTAATTTATTTAAATATAAATTTTTTCTTTTTATTAAAAAATAAAAACCACCATATTTATAATATTAAATTTGTAGTTTTAACTAATATATATATTTATTTTAAATACTCATATGGATTCTTTATATATTGAACTACGTTATATGCCCACTATCATTATTTAATTTCATTAACTTATTGGAAATAATTAATATTTGATGACAAATTATTATTCACTTTTGTTTCATTGTTATTTAACAAGGGAAAGGCATATTCCCTACCAAAAAATGTGAATCAAAATAGAAAGAACAAAGCTCATAAAAAGTCAATAGAAGTTCCAAAAGAGAAGAACGAGACATAGTAGTCTGTGATATAAATTTTAAGCCTCTGAATTAGTATAGGCTACTTAAATATTAAACCTTTGAGATGAGATTGTTCACATGAATTTTAGCCTCCGTTGGAATGAACACTTATTCCTTAACCTCAGCAAATTGTAAGTAAGAGCGATTGCACTCTTAATTTATAAACCTTAGACCCGGTGGGCCTTGAATCGTTAACCTTGTCTTGGTGCCATAGTTTTTAACCCGCCGATATCTGTTGAGACTTGCTAATTTTGTTGTTACCTCTTTGTTTTCCCTGTTTTGTCAATGGATGCATGTGCAGTTCATAGAAATAACAAAAGAAACCAAAAAAAAATTGAAACGCATAGAAACCATGAAAATTATTTGTTAAAGATGGATGAAAATAGTGAAAACAAACCCAAAAAGTTGCGTTTAAAAGAGAAAAATGAAATGGTGAGAGCCAAATCCTCTACGTTTAACCAATCCTCTTAATGAAATCATGCTTTAAGCTGATAATTATCATGAGACTACCAACTATGGCAGCAGTGGTAGCGAGCATGATCCCGATTTTGTTTTCCTTCTCATATGATCCTAATTTTGTTTTCCTTGTTTATATGGTCTATGGTTTCATGGGAGAAGAAGAGCTTAACATAGCTTGATAGTTAAGGCAAGAGATCAACCAACTAGTTTATTGTAATGGTTGCGGCCTTGACCATTGAATTTAAATTTGATGCCATTATTTTCAGAGGAAATCAATCATAGATTTTACAAAGAATAATATGAGGTGACTTGGGATTTTGTATGTTTCCAATGAATGCAAAACAGAGTGTCCACGTTATCCTTTAAAATCTGTCAGGCCAGCGATGAAGAGGGTTTAAAGAAAGTAGATCACAGAGATCATAATATCACCAAGAGAAAAGGAGATATTCAAACTTGTTAAAGAAGGAACATTTATATAAATTCAAATCAGATTTTGATAAAAGGTTGCCACGTTGTTGAGGTTTGATAGTCTCAGCAAATGAAGATACATCTCCATAAGATTACATTGGTCTTCCAAATCAACACCATGTCTTCAGATCGATAAAGAAGTAGTGCTTTCCTTAAAATATTCTATGTATTGTCAAAGATGTCACAAAAACAACTACAGATAAAGTGCCATGGAGTATCTGTTGATCGTTTCACCAAATAGCTGGAGAAGATCATTAAAAATTGCAGTAAAGACGAGGACCTATAGTCAACTAGCGATTTACCAATGACAAGCACGCCAAATATTTGGCCGTCTTCTCAACCTCTGCGTCTCCTCCTACAGCCTTCAAGTAATACTTGGAAATAGAACATTGTGTGAGCTGTTAAAGACTAATGTTTGGTTTAAAATTTTTGAGATGTTAATATACTGTGCAAGAATTACCAGAGAAAGGTAGTGGTAGTAGGTGAGGAGCATCAGTAATCCAAAACTTTAAGGACAATCCATTCCATTGCAACAACTTCTTGTCGCTTAAATGTGTTATTTGCGATTGTAAATGTTTCAGGCCTGATATTGGAAACAAAATGCTCGAATTAAACTATGTTTCATTTTCTAAGAAGTTTGTCGCGATTACAAATTTAAAAAGCATTTTAATACTGTAATGATCTAAATGCATTTTAATACCGCAAATAGAACTTGAAAGAAATAATCTTTTGAAATTTATACCAATTCATAGGTTGATTCTCTTCAATTCTGATTGCAAATGTCATGCAGGCGATACCCAAGACCTGTATATGAGTATCGTTTGTAAAATTCCCTTAGACAAGAATCTGTCTAGTAAATTCGTGCTTAATAAGTGTTTCCCAATGAAGATGATATGAATTAATTATTGAAACATCCAAGGACTTTTTCAAAATTCCAATTCTATTTAAATTGTGCAAAATTTTTGCCTCCATCATCTAGTTAACCATAAGAAGACGTTGTTTTCCTATGGCGTCGGTCAACTGAGTATCAATACAGTCCAACAGATGACTTTGCAACAGAGGTTTCTTACGCTCGCTTGCTTTAAATTTATGAAATGTATCCTCGTCTTCATCCTTAGTGCACATATAGTCCTGCAGATCAGTAGAATAAACAAAAGCATTATGAATTGAAATTTCAACAGTCTTGGCTTTTCACATCTTGTTTCATTGCAAACTCATTACAAATCTCCTTTAATAATATGACACTGGAAAGAGATCAATGAACAACTTGATTTGCTAGTTAATATTTTAATTTACTCTAACAAAAAACAGAAATTGTCTCTGCAGTAAATGAAAATAAATCCTAATGATCAATGATATAAGCTTTACGACTTCCCGATTCTCATTTTTTTAGTGCCGATAAGAGAATTTATTAACATAAACATAAATTTTCTGAACTAACGTTACCTGCAAATATTCCAAAAATGCTTCATTACCACAATGAGATTCTGTAATTCTCGGCATGCAAGATCAGTTATGTAACATCCCTAAAATTCGACCCTAATTGTTATTACTCTTGTAAATATAAATATGAATTATGTAAACGACCCTAGTGAGGAGCTCAAGGCCAAGGCCCCACCAGTGGACCTCGAGCTAGTTTTATGTTTGTAAGTCTTAGTTTAAGCCTAGAAGGTTAAAGGATGGTATTGCGACTCAGCAAAAAGTAACAAAACACTTTAAAGAAAGGAGAGAAGTCAATGGCTAGAAGCCATATGACTTAAGTTATAGGGCCTTCATAAAACTAAATGCTGCTTTAGTAGAGGGAGCTAAACTACCTATGAACATACTAAGAAACCTCTATTACTACCTTAAACCTTTATTAAAAAGGATACATATATATAGCAATACAAAGAGGCTACTTATGAAAATATATGATGAATATGTTATATATTTATAAGAGATTATGAATGATAAATGGTGGTATAAACTATTTCAACCTTACTTTATATATAGATGGTCTCCAAAGAGAATATGATTCTTTATATTATAGATTCACTTGGCATACATGGAATGATAAAAGAAAGGAATATATATACATATGCCATCCCTTTCAGAAAATATTATTTGTTATGTATACATATATAATGCATTTAAAAGGATCCACATTATAACGATTATATGGTGGAAAAGTATTCATTTAATAATTATTATAGTGAATACATTTGAGATAATACATGTAATACAATTGTATATATGTCATATATATGAGAGGAAAACTAGAAATTTACTACAGGTAAAACATATGATTTCATTATCATACCAAACGAGAAAATTATATATTTAAAATATATTTATAAGGAAAGATACTTATAGGATCACACATAAGATTTAATTAAGGGTAGTTACGCTAACCCAGATCATGTGAAGGAGAATCTTCGTTTTTCATAAGAACAAGGGCTCACTTGAGCGAGCTTACAATCTAGACTTTTTCTTGTTTCCTTTTTAATAGGTGCACTCCCTAGTTCGAAGGGAGAAATTCAAGTGTGATGGTTATAAATACTTAGTGATGCCTAAGTGTTTAATTATTGATGGTTTAGGTAGGAAAAATCTAAGAGACGTGATTGAGGAATCGCAGGAACTTGTCTCCTTGATTCTTTAACCATTGCCACTTGTCCATGCGCCGACTAATGGAGCAAACATTTGTCACTCAGGATGGAAGTGAAACTCCCTCTTAAATTAATGGAGCTTGGGATGGAAGGGGCGATTAGTGTTTTACAATGAGAGGGAACTCACGGCTTGGTGATTTTCTTTTACACTTTGTTTTGAGATAAGACATAGCTGGTGGTTTTCGCTTGGTGTAACGAAGAACACGCGTTCTGTTCTATGGAAGGAAGAAACTGGTATCCGGTTATCGGAAGGAAGTGCTTCGAACCTGGTACGATAATGGTTGCGCCAGTTATGGGATGGCGTGGAGAGGTAGGGCGACTTCATCTCTGCGATAATAAGGAGAGATGCTGAAAGACATTGCTGGATATGGAAAAAAGGGCGTCACTGTAGTAGCACCTTGCGAATATTGGAAGAGAACTCTGGAAGTTCCCTTGGCTATGCCCATGCGGTGTTTATCAAATAAGATCTCTGCTATCGGGATCAATTGCTTACCTACCAGTGGACTCGGCGAACCCAGAAACGTTCACACTTAAAACTGCCAGGTATCATTGCACGAGAATTTTACCTTTGTAGTCCACCTGTGTTTATATTATGCCGTCTATTTGTAGATAATATTATGAGTTCTGCCATGGATGTGAATAAAAGACTTAGATCTCTGTGTATGTTGAATGCAACCGAGGATCAAGGTTATACTGAAATAGTTGTCTGTGCCCCTACATATTTATTTTACTCTAGATAAGAACGTCGAACGTATCCCTTAAAGAGGATTTGAATGCCTGTAATTTTCCTTCTGTGCCTTGGTTTGAGGAGAAGGTCGATGTACCTATTTTTCTTTTACCTTTTTGTTTCCTCTGCGTATTAGTAGAGAAATCTCTGCATATATATAGACATGCTTATTATATTTCCTACGGTTTAAAGAGATGACCTCTCTCCCTATATACATGTATACCTACTGCTGCTTGAGATTGAATTCATTGAACACATATTCTTTTACTCTGGTATGATTTCTAAGTTAAGTATGCTAATTGCGTTTGGGCATGTAACCTCCGTTTTGTTATCGCAGATTCCTTTATTTATTATATTAATATTTTTCTGATATAATTCTTGCTGCAATTTGAGAAAGGACGGCTTGTACAAAGTCAGAACCCTGTCGGTGGTAGTTTGGTAAAATGCGCATATCCTTGTAGGGTTAGCCTGTATTGTATGCAACCATGAGAGTTGTTTATTTATGTTTTGGTTGTCTCTTGTGATTGGGGAATGACCCCAGTTTATCAATATGATGCGGCCTACGATTTAGTAGAGAAACCTCTGATATATATATATAGATAAATATAGTTATTGCTTATTCGTGGATAAGAATTCTAGTTCATCCCTGGCTGACGAATAAGAGTCTTAGATCTTTGGATATATTAAGATTTGAAAATCGTGGTTGTGTGCTCTGCATGTTCAGTATTAACTTGATAGAAAAACGATAGATCTATCCCTTGAAGCGGAATGGAAAATATAGATCGTTTCCCTATGCTAAGAATGAAACTGTGGTCTTTGTGCTTTGCGTATTCAACTTATTGGATGCAAACGTTAGTTTTGTGGAAATCTTTATACATAATCATGATAGTATTCTTCATTATGACCAAAATTATGTAAAGGAGCAATCGTAGTTTTGGAGACAAGCCTCTTCCCGATACTTTATTTTCCTCCATAGTATTTAAATATATGCACTTTAAATTATCATACATTATGGAATTCATGGAAGTTTTATGAAGGTCTCTTTATATATGTTCTTAATGTAAGTTTTAAAGAAAAGGGAGATGCCGTGTAGTTTTAATACTGAATAGTGTTTATACAAATTCTTAAGAAATAAGAGATGTCCTTTAGTTAAAACATTGAAAGGTAAATATGTATATATTCTTAAATATATGTTTGAAGTATGGAAGATGTCCTTTAGTATAAATACTCAAAGGTATATATTTATAGTTTTAATGTAAGATTAACATAAGGAGAGATGCCCATTGGATTAAACATTGGATACAATGTATGTTTAAATGTATAGGGAGATGTTCCTTAGTTAAAATAGTAATTTTATATATGTTTTCTCTTAGTAGAAATCTAGGTTTATATATATTTTATATGACCGATAAAGAAGGGTTAAAGCCTTAGTAGTATGAAGGAAACTTCAAGTTTAGAATTGAAGTTTATGTATAAGGTCACTAAGGGTTTCCATGTTAATACTTAACCATGAAAGGGTCCTCTGGAAGAGAGACTTAGGCTAACGGAAAACAATTTCCGTACTGCCCATACATTGTATTCCTTGATTTGATGAATAATAAAATATGCACACACGTTTGTGGACTAGCCTGTGTACGGGTGAACCACGTTACTCTTGGTCTCCTATGTTTCCTATGGTGTTTCTCAATGTGTCTTATGTATGAGTACTTGATTCTGTCCTTAAAAATGTTTATGCTTACTTTGATGTATACAGAAGGTTGGTTGTTGATATAATGCTTCTCTTATGATTATGATTGTGTTGTTACTATTTATATTGTTTTATTGAAAGAAGTATATGTTTCTTAAAGGATGTATTTTAAGACCTAATGAAGTTTGTGTTTCCCGTAAGATTTAAGAAATGGTTGCCATCTTAAGTTAAGCATTGATTTAGTTAAAAGTAAAACAACTATCTATTCATGCAAAAATGACGGAAGATAGTACTTAATATACATGAATTTCATTGAGGGATCTTTTCCTTGATTATTATAATGACATTTATAAACAGTAATAAACATTGTAAAGTTTTAATTATTTGTAAATTTAAGAAAGTAAAACCACACTTTATATTTCCGCATATATTTTAGTGGCATTTTAGGCACTTAGAAAAGTTTTAAATTTTACGAAATTTTGGGTACGTGACATATGGTATCAGAGCATTAGGTTACAACACTTGGGCCTAATGAGCTCAACATGAAATAAATAGGTATGAAAATTTACTAATCAAATTGTTCTTTTGTTTCTGGATGCATGGGATTTGAATGAACGAGGAGTTAATGTCATCCAGGTTCAAGGGAGTAAAGATAAGTATCTCAACATTTGAAGGAGGTATGTTATCCTTGTCGAAAGTTTTCTTTGCTAGAAGAAAGATGTAGGTACTCACATGATTATCGTGGAATATTTAGTGGAAATAATTTTCGTACATGTGAATGTAACGAATTCTGTATTATGATTTATTTACTTGGTTAACCTTGTTAAAAGGAATAGAAGCACTATAATCTCTTATAGGATTGTTGATTCATAATTTTAATATTCTCTGGTAAAGAACTAAACTAGAAGAAATAGATGAGGATATGGAAAACTTAGCTGAATTATGTTATTACCTTGACAGAACAAAAGATTATGAGACATGCCGACTAATAAGTAATTTCATAGAAGTATCATATATTTTCCACATTTTATCAAAGTTTACTACGTGTGTTACCTATGAGCATCTCTAAGTTAAAAGTACCAGTTTTATTAGTATACTCCAATGAAGTAAGTTTGTTTGATTAAGCAAAGTCAGTTAAACACCCTAAAATTCAATGCATGATTGTTTGTTCATATAATGCTACTTCATAAATATTTCTTCGTAGATATGTAGAAGATAATCGGGTAAAATATTTGTTGGTAGAAGTGATGGATACTAATTATTTGATGCATAAGTTATGGAATGAGCATGTGTATCATGCTATGGAACTAATGAGTTCAGTTGTTGCACTTTTGAAGCAAAGAAAAATTTTCCTTATACTAACACTTCAGGAGGAGATTTTGGATCACGACCAATGTCATAATCCAAGAGGAACATGGATTATACAACCACTTACATAGATAAGTTGAGCTAAATCGCTCAAGAGTAAGAAATAATTTACTTTACATTTTTATTTTTACAGGGCTTTATGGATTATGATTGGTGGTAAGACTTATGATTGATGATGTGTAATCATCAAAATGCATAGAATGAGATATATTCATTAATATTTTGTTGGTATTATGTCGCATGTGAATGAAAGAAATACTAAATGATTGTTACTAAGAAAAATTCTCGGACTCAAATGAGAAGGTTTGAGGGGAAAATAATATTTCCTGAACTCAAGTAGAGGCTACATCTCGCACTCACTTACTAGCTGTTGCAGGGTGCAACTTCCCTAAATTGTGGTCATGTTTCCCATGGAAGTGGAACAGAGCAGGTGGGTAGCTCGTTGAATGTTATACTGACCCAAAAGTCCTAGGCAAACTTTATATCCATCGAATTGAGCAGAGGAAGGGCTCACGATTTTTCCTTGTGTTGTTAGAACGGAGCGCACAAGAGGTTCTCTGAGGAGACTAAACTTTTTTCTTGTGGTGTTAGAACTGAGCCCACAAGAAGATTCGATGAGGGGAAGCTATGTAATGAGTTGCAGAGTAAGACTGTCATATTTCTGTTGTATGCAGAGGTTTTCCGGCTGAGTTACAGAAGACTCATGTTTTGTATGGCAAGTCTCCACGATTGTGGAAATACACAAAGGGTTTTGTATGGCAAGTCTTCACGATTGCATAAAATACATAAGAGTTGTGTATGCAAGTCTCCATGATTGCAGAAGTACAAAGAGGTTTGGTGATTACAAAGTTCAGTTGAAAGAATTGTTTTATGATATGAGTTAATGATAATGATTGTCATGTAGCTGGACTATCACATGTATTTATGTGTGAATGTTATGAATGCTAAAGTAAGCAAATATTTCATCAAGGATGAGGATGAATGATAAACATTTTCTATTTTGAAATTTTGTATACTTATGTTATACTAAAAAATACTGAAAAATTTTGTACGAGTTGTACAATGTGCAGGTTACAATTGAAGAGAGCTTGCTGAAACCGCAAAGAGGTAAAGACGACCAAACCTTAAGAGCAAAAGTAAGCGAAAGATGATGAATGGACGCAAAAGACAAACTGTTGAACACCGAGGACGGTGTTATCCTTAATGGGTGGAGTGTGTAACATCCCTAAAATTCGACACTAATTGTTATTACTCTTGTAAATATAAATATGAATTATGTAAACGACCCTGGTGAGGAGCTCAAGGCCAAGGCCCCACCAGTGGACCTCGAGCTAGTTTTATGTTTATAAGTCTTAGTTTAAGCCTAGAAGGTTAAAGGATGGTATTGCGACTCAGCAAAAAGTAACAAAACACTTTAAAGAAAGGAGAGAAGTCAATGGCTAGAAGCCATATGAGTTAAGTTATAGGGCCTTCATAAAACTAAATGTTGCTTTAGTAGAGGGAGCTAAACTACCTATGAACATACTAAGAAACTTCTATTACTACCTTAAACCTTTATTAAAAAGGATACATATATATAGCAATACATAGAGGCTACTTATGAAAATATATGATGAATATGTTATATATTTATAAGAGATTATGAATGATAAATGGTGGTATAAACTATTTCCACCTTACCTTATATATAGATGGTCTCCAAAGAGAATATAATTCTTTATATTATAGATACACTTGGCATACATGGAATGATAAAAGAAAGGAATATATATACATATGCCATCCCTTTCAGAAAATATTATTTGTTATGTATACATATATAATGCATTTAAAAGGATCCACATTATAACGATTATATGGTGGAAAAGTATTCATTTAATAATTATTATAGTGAATACATTTGAGATAATACATGTAATACAATTGTATATATGTCATATATATGAGAGGAAAACTAGAAATTTACTACAGGTAAAACATATGATTTCATTATCATACCAAACGAGAAAATTATATATTTAAAATATATTTATAAGGAAAGATACTTATAGGATCACACATAAGATTTAATTAAGGGTAGTTACGCTAACCCAGATCATGTGAAGGAGAATCTTCGTTTTTCATAAGAACAAGGGCTCACTTGAGCGAGCTTACAATCCATACTTTTTCTGGTTTCCTTTCTAATAGGTGCACTCCCTAGTTCGAAGGGAGAAATTCAAGTGTGATGGTTATAAATACTTAGTGATGCCTAAGTGTTTAATTATTGATGGTTTAGGTAGGTAAAATCTAAGAGACGTGATTGAGGAATCGCAGGAACTTGTCTCCTTGATTCTTTAACCATTGCCACTTGTCCATGCGCCGACTAATGGAGCAAACATTTGTCACTCAGGATGGAAGTGAAACTCCCTCTTAAATTAATGGAACTTGGGATGGAAGGGGCGATTGGTGTTTTACAATGAGAGGGAGCTCACGGCTCGGTGATTTTCTTTTACACTTTGTTTTGAGATAAGACATAGCTGGCGGTTTTCGCTTGGTGTAACGAAGAACACACGTTATGTTCTATGGAAGGAAGAAACTGGTATCCAGTTATTGGAAGGAAGTGCTTCGAACCTGGTACAATAATGGTTGCGCCAGTTATGGGATGGCGTGGAGAGGTAGGGCGACTTCATCTCTGCGATAATGAGGAGAGATGCTGAAAGACATTGCTGGATATGGAAAAAAGGGCATCACTGTAGTAGCACCTTGCGAATATTGGAAGAGAACTCTGGAAGTGCCCTTGGCTATGCCCATGCGGTGTTTATCAAATAAGATCTCTGCTATCGGGATCAATTTCTTACCTACCAGTGGACTTGGCGAACCCAGAAACGTTCACACTTAAAACTGCCAGGTATCATTGCACGAGAATTTTACCTTTGTAGTCCACCCGTGTTTATATTACGTCGTCTATTTGTAGATAATATTATGAGTTCTGCCATGGATGTGAATAAAAGACTTAGATCTCTGTGTATGTTGAATGCAACCGAGGATCAAGGTTATACTGAAATAGTTGTCTGTGCCCCTACATATTTATTTTACTCTAGATAAGAACGTCGAACGTATCCCTTAAAGAGGATTTGAATGCCTGTAATTTTCCTTCTGTGCCTTGGTTTGAGGAGAAGGTCGATGTACCTATTTTCCTTTTACCTTTTTGTTTCCGCTGCGTATTAGTAGAGAAATCTCTGCATATATATAGACATGCTTATTATATTTCCTACGGTTTAAAGAGATGACCTCTCTCCCTGTATACATGTATACCTACTGCTGCTTGAGATTGAATTCACTGAACACATATTCTTTTACTGTGGTACGATTTCTAAGTTAAGTATGCTAATTACGTTTGGGCATGTAACCTCCGTTTTGTTATCGCAGATTCCTTTATTTATTATATTAATATTTTTGTGATATAATTCTTGCTGCAATTTGAGAAAGGACGGCTTGTACAAAGTCAGAACCCTGTCGGTGGTAGTTTGGTAAAATGCGCATATCCTTGTAGGGTTAGCCTGTATTGTATGCAACCATGAGAGTTGTTTATTTATGTTTTGGTTGTCTCTTGTGATTGGGGAATGACCCCAGTTTATCAATATGATGCTGCCTACGATTTAGTAGAGAAACCTCTGATATATATATATAGATATTTATATAGTTATTGCTTATTCGTGGATAAGAATTCTAGTTCATCCCTGGCTGACGAATAAGAGTCTTAGATCTCTGGATATATTAAGATTTGAAAATCGTGGTTGTGTGCTCTGCATATTCAGTATTAACTTGATAGAAAAACGATAGATCTATCCCTTGAAGCGGAATGGAAAATATAGATCGTTTCCCTATGCTAAGAATGAAACTGTGGTCTTTGTGCTTTGCGTATTCAACTTATTGGATGCAAACGTTAGTTTTGTGGAAATCTTTATACATAATCATGATAGTATTCTTCATTATGACCAAAATTATGTAAAGGAGCAATCGTAGTTTTGGAGACAAAGCCTCTTCCCGATACTTTATTTTCCTCCATAGTATTTAAATATATGCACTTTAAATTATCATACATTATGGAATTCATGGAAGTTTTATGAAGGTCTCTTTATATATGTTCTTAATGTATGTTTTAAAGAAAAGGGAGATGCCGTGTAGTTTTAATATTGAATAGTGTTTATACAAATTCTTAAGAAATAAGAGATGTCCTTTAGTTAAAACATTGAAAGGTAAATATGTATATATTCTTAAATATATGTTTGAAGTATGGAAGATGTCCTTTAGTATAAATACTCAAAGGTATATATTTATAGTTTTAATGTAAGATTAACATAGGGAGAGATGCCCATTGGATTAAACATTGGATACAATGTATGTTTAAATGTATAGGGAGATGTTCCTTAGTTAAAATATTAATTTTATATATGTTTTCTCTTAGCAGAAATCTAGGTTTATATATATTTTATATGACTGATAAAGAAGGGTTAAAGCCTTAGTAGTATGAAGGAAACTTCAAGTTTAGAATTCAAGTTTATGTATAAGGTCACTAAGGGTTTCCATCTTAATACTTAACCATGAAAGGGTCCTCTGGAAGAGAGACTTAGGCTAACGGAAAACAATTTCCGTACTGCCCATACATTGTATTCCTTGATTTGATGAATAATAAAATATGCACACATATTTGTGGACTAGCCCGTGTGCGGGTGAACCACGTTACTCTTGGTCTCCTATGTTTCCTATGGTGTTTCTCAATGTGTCTTATGTATGAGTACTTGATTCTGTCCTTAAAAATGTTTATGATTACTTTGATGTATACAGAAGGTTGGTTGTTGATATAATGCTTCTTTTATGATTATGATTGTGTTGTTACTATTTATATTGTTTTATTGAAAGAAGTATATGTTTCTTAAAGGATGTATTTTAAGACCTAATGAAGTTTGTGTTTCCCGTAAGATTTAAGAAATGGTTGCCATCTTAAGTTAAGCATTGATTTAGTTAAAAGTAAAACAACTATCTATTCATGCAAAAATGATGGAAGATAGTACTTAATATACATGAATTTCATTGAGAGATCTTTTCCTTGATTATTATAATGACATTTATAAACAGTAATAAACATTGTAAAGTTTTAATTATTTGTAAATTTAAGAAAGTAAAACCACACTTTATATTTCCGCATATATTTTAGTGGCATTTTAGGCACTTAGAAAAGTTTTAAATTTTACGAAATTTTGGGTACATGACAAGTTATACTAAACCGAAGCTCCGACAGGCAATTGGAACCATTGGCAGAAGCATAATCATTCCATGACCAAAATTTCTCTTCAAATTCAGTAATTAATGGATAACGGGAACTGGCAAGGACTGAAGGCCACACAGCGCCGGAATCATCCTGTAAATCATCCCTTACCATGGTAAGACACAGATCAGTCGAATTCTTCTGAATCAAAAGAAGCTAAAAAGAAGGAAGGGGTCACATCCACAGCAACACAGGAAGAAGCATCAGCCTGTTCTTCATCTTAGTTATTATCATCAAGTTTAGACATGGCCGTTTGAATTTCAGCATCAAATACGGAGTCAACTCATGACAATTCCTCTTAATACACAAAACTTTGTCCAAAGTCTGGCTTCAAGGTTTTCTGTTGGTTTGGAGACTCGGAAGGAGAAATTCGTTGTTCTGAATAGACAAGTAAGGAATATGTTTTCCAACTTCACGTCATGCGGTATTGTGGATGAAATGAGATGGAATAAGTAGTGTGTTGCTGCCACACAACGCAACGAATTCTATCGACTGTAGACTAGGATCAGGGACAAATATTTCTTTTTGCAGTGCTCCGTTGAGTTTGGAATAAATTCTCAATTGAACTCCAAGGCTTCCATTTTCACTCAAAGAATTCTCCTAATATATCCCTGTTGCGCTATGAAAGCGAAGCTACCGAATATTTATAGGGATTATCATGTACATGTTTTTGACTCTATCAATCGGGGATATATTAGCTCTATGGCAGTGGGGGATGACATAATAATTGTTGTCTATTCCCGTTATGATATGGTGCTATTGAGACGATAAGGAGATCAAATCTCACATGTAACCTGGGACAACAATAAAAGGGTCATAACCTGCGATGTGGAGGGGAATATAACATTTGTCTCTTACAATAGCCATAATAATTCATTCTTAATAGCGCATTAGTTGAATGAAGGACTGGGATGGAAGATAATATCCGTACAAGCAGGAGGACCAAGTTCGACAGTCAATCAGGTTTTTGCTAGAGAGTCTAAAGATAATGTCCTTATTCAATAATATATTAAATTCATTAATTAAATCATTTAAAATTAGAATCGAAAGATAAGTGTATTTGGTTTTTATAATTCTTTATTATAGGACTTATATGCCACTCAAAGTTTAAAGTGAAAGGTTAAAATTGTTATAGTGTATTTGGTTTTTATAATTATTTATTATAGGGCTTATGTTCCTCTCAAAGTTTAAAGTTCTCAAAGTTTAAAGTGAAGGATAAATTGTTATATATATATATATGAATGATTTAGAAAAAAGTTATATATATATATAAATTTAATATAATGCATATTTTCTTATCCATGAGATATATAGTTTTATATTAAAATATTAGTGAATTTTTTTAATTACAATTTTTTATTAAATAATATTTATATGTATATTCAAATAATTATATCTCTGGTTCGATGGTTTAGTGTTACATCACTTTTGGGACTTGCTGGTGGTTAGCCTTTTGGGGCTTTTGCCCTCGGACATGTTAGATGTTTTCCTTTTCGGTTTTTCTCCCCTTTGAGACACGTTGTTATGAGGTTCTCTAGCTCGGGATTCTGCGGCGATAGTGGGTTACAGGTGTCCTGGGGGCCCTGACACGTTTTTTGCGGGACAGGTGGGGGTTTTTACCTGTTGTCCCGGTCACTAGTCTTGATGGATTGCCTTCGAAAGAATTTCCATGTGGTTAGTCCTTGTGTTGTGCCGGAGCCGTCGGTGCTGCAGCCAACGGCATCTGTAAATCCTAATCTATTTGGTACCAAAGCGAGAGTTAGACGCAGGATTAAAGCACACAAGGCGAGGGCTACTCTATCCAGATTTGTGATAGCTGAGGACACAAACCTCGACAGGGTTGCAATGCTGGCGGAACGCGCTCTTGTGGGGCGTCTGGAGTATTCTTCTGGTTCTAAAGAAGAGATTTTTGAGTGGGTTAGGGTTAATTGGATGTCGGACGCTGCTATGGCTCCGAGGGTGAACTTGTTGATGAACCGCTGGATTCTTTTCGTTTTTCCGGATGCTGCCATGATGAAGAAAGTTTTGGAAGGTACTTGGCTCTTCAAAGAAGGCTCATTGATTCTGAAACGATGGCATCTGGATTTTGACCCTTTATCTGAGAAGCAGAGGTTCCGACACCTGTGGATGTTGATTCCAGGGTTGCCGATTGAACTGTGGTCAGAGGAGATAGTTGTGGGTTTGGCCAATTCTGTTGGATGTTTCATTCGCATTGACAGGAATTCACTGTTTGGTATGGATAGAAGGTATGCGAAAGTAATGGTGGAAATTGATATGGAGGCGGGTCTACTGGCTGAAGTCGAGATTGTCTGGGGTTGTAGATGTTGGAAACAAAGGCTTGATTTTTTCAGAATCCCTTTCAGATGCTTCGCGTGCAAGGAACTTGGACATACACTGGCAAAATGCCCTTTTTTATTAAAGAATGGGTCAGGATTGCAGGGTAATTTGGACATGCGTTCGCCCCCGGTTGTTCCTGGTAAGTTTGTTCCGAATCCTGATACTGTGTATTCTGAGGTTTCTAAGGATGATATTGCTTTATTGGAAACTACTGAAAAGGTGCTGGATGCTCGTATTGCTTCTGGGGATGTCATTTTGAGACATGGGCTCCATAAGCCCTCTGACGGAAGTCTCCCCATGTCAGTTGGCCTGTTTAATTATTCTGTTGTTCGAAATCTGTCCTCTGAGTTAGCCTCTGTTGGAGGTAAGGTGGATGAGGGTTTGGACGTTTCTGGGATTCCTGTTTCTGTTGATGAGAGTCGGGGATTTGTTAAGCCGTTGTCCCCTCCTACGTTGGGTTTAGATGCTGTTGGTACTGGGGTTACGAATTCCTGCTTGCAGTCTTCTATTGAGTCTGGGAATGGAGGAATATGTGAACTGAAAATCGATGGGGTCTTAAAAACCCTTTCCTCGGTATCTTCTTTCTCCAAAGCCCCTCCTCCGGGTTCTGATGCTCTTCCATTGCATGCTATTAATTTTTAGAATGTTACCATTCGTAGGGGTAAAAAGAAGAAGGAGGGGTCTCGGGAATCGGTTAGTGCTATTTCTAGTTTCCCTAGTGAAGCTGGTTTGATGGTGACTGGGTCATCTTTTAACTTGTCTGATGAGGGTCTTAGAGCGAAGATACCCTGTAATACTGGTTCCTAATGTCAGTTTTATCTTTGAATATTCGCGGGGTGGGGAAGGTTGCTAGGGCAAAGGCCTTCTCCAAACTTTTTGCAGCAATTTGTCCAGGTGTTGTGTTACTACAGGAAACTATGTGTATAAGTTCAGTGGCGATCAGTTGGTTAGGTGAGCTTCTGCCTAGATGGGAAGTTGCGGCATGTTGTTCTAATGGCCTTTCTGGTGGGCTGGCAGTGGCTTGGAACCCTTCACTATTTTCCTTCAAAGTTTTCTCCACTCCGTGGGGTTTGCTGTTGAAAGGTTTTTGTTTTGGTTTGAACACACATTTTCATATTCTCAATTGTTATGCACCATATGATGGATGTAGGTCTTTCTGGGATGCCTTGGCAGCCTCTGGGATTATTAACCTCTCCCATTTAATGATTGCTGGTGATTTGAATTTCACTAAGTCGGCCTCTGAGATTTGGGGTTCGGGAGCCAGAATGGACCCGTTGGCCGATTACTTTATGGATTTTCTTGAGAGGTTCGACCTGGTGGATGTGGTTCCTGCGAAGGTTATTCCTACCTGGACAAATGGTAGACTGGGGGATGCAGGTGTTCATAAGAGACTTGACCGTTTCTTGGTGAAGTCATCCTTTTTAAATTCTCTTCAGAAGACTCGTTCTTGGGTGTACGAGGTGAAATTTTCGGATCACTGGCCCATCATTTTCCAGTTTGAAGATTTTGGTCAAAAGGTATGTTACCCTTTTAAGTTTAACAGTTCTTGGCTTTTGGAGACTGATTTCTGTGATATGGTGAAATCCTTCTGGTTAAATTCGGATATTGAGAATCAAAATCCTGTTGATTATTTCTGCCTTAAAATGATGAAGCTAAAAGCATAAGTGATAAATTGGATTAAGGCCAGAAAGAAGGCGGATGCTGCTGAATTGAAAAATTTGGAACTCAGTATACAAAATGCATGTTTACAAAATTTTGATGGTTCCTTAAACCATGATGACTTTGAAATGCTGAAGTTATATGAGAAAAAAAAGGAGGATATTCTTTTGATGGAGGAAAGGGAATGGAGATTAAAGAGCAGAGCGGTGTGGATCAGTCATGGGGACAGGAACACGAAATATTTTCATGCCTTTGCTTCTGCTAGGAGGAATATGAAATTAATTTGGGATATCAAGGATGGTAATGGCAACTCCTTAAAGGGATTGGACTCCTTGAACTCTGAAGCTGTGAGGTTTTTTAGCAATGTCTACAAAGAGCAAGGTGGCAGTGACCTTTTGGATCGAATCAGATTGGCTAAGTTATATCCTAGATGCATTGAAGGACGGGAGGCCGAGGCTCTGGGAAAGGAGGTTACGTTAGAACAGGTTGAACATACCTTAAAATTTTTTGCCAAGGACAAAATCCCTGGTCCGGATGGGTGGCCAATGGAAATTTATGTACATTTCTTTGATTTAATGGGGAATGATATTCTGCGTCTTGTGGAATTTACCAGAGTTCATGGGTTTATATATGATGCTCTTAATGCCACCTTCTTTACCTTGATCCCTAAAAGTAACAAACCTGTTACTTTTGGATATTATAGGCCAATCGCGCTCTGTAATCTCATCTATAAACTTGTTTCAAAAATCATTGCACAGAGATTAAAGGATGTTCTTTCTTCTGTTATTACTCCGGAACAGTTTGGGTTCTTGAAGGATAGACAAATACATGATTCAATTGGTCTTAATCAGGAATTGCTCCACACTATCAAGTCAAAGAAGTTAAAGGCTCTGATTTTGAAGATGGATCTAGAAAAAGCCTATGATCGGGTAAATTGGTCTTTCATCAGGTTGGTTTTGATCCAATTAGGTACTCCTCCTCTTGTGATTAATTGGATTATGTCCTGTGTAACATCTCCAAGTATTGTTGTTCTGGTTAATGGAAATCCTTCCTCTTTCTTTCATTGCTCTAGAGGGATCAGGCAGGGTTTCCCTTTGTCACCCCTCCTTTTTCTCCTGATCATTGATGGTTTCAGTAGACTTGTTCATCAGGCTAAAGATATGGGTTTGATAAAAGATATCAAGATTGGTGATGGTTGTTTTCTTTCTCATCTCCTTTTTGTTGATGATGTCCTCCTTGCAGGCATTGATTTTGTGATAGAATGGAAGGTATTCTCAAATATTATTAACTTCTTTTGTAAAGTTTCTGGGATGAAGGTCAGCATCTCTAAGTCTTGTTTTTATCAACATAATATTGAAGCTGGCAGAAGAGATGAAATTCAATCCATCTTACCTTTTAATTGCCTTGATTTGGTTGATGGTTTGAAATATTTAGGTATTATGGTAAAACCTAATTCTTATAAAGTGGATGATTGGCGTTGGATTATCAGTAAGTTTGAGAAGAGAAGTGATCATTGGTCTTTTCGACTGCTCTCTTCGGGTGGCAGAATTGTTCTAGTTAAAGCGGTTCTTTCGAGTATACCGGTGTTCTGGCTGTCTCTTTTAGAGATTCCGGTCTATATTCTTAACAGGCTCAGAAGGCTTATCTTCAATTTTCTTTGGTCTGGTAATCGTCTTGGCTCAAATCTGGTGATGGTGAAATGGAAGGCTATGGCTCGGCCAGTGAAGTCTGGTGGGTGGGGTATTAAAGATATTCACATTTTTAGGAAAGCTCTCAGATTAAAGAGTTTATGGCGTGGTTTATTCAGTAATTCACTTTGGTCGAAGGTACTTCATCTCAAATATATCAAATCTGATATCATCAGCTGGTTGAGGAAGCCTAAAAGGATCACTGGGTTGATGTCTCCTGTCTGGAGAGGTTTTATTAAAGTTTATGAGTGGATTGCAAATGATATTTGTTGGAAGGTGGGTAATGGTCGCAACATCTTAATCGGGGTCGATCCTATGCTTGGGTTGGAAGAATGTTACAGATTGTCCGATAGTCTGATTTCACGGTTAAATTCTTTGGGGTTTAACACCCTAAACGATATATTTGTTGTTGATCGGCTTCACGGTTCTATATTTGGATGGTTAAGTTCTATAGATTAGGAGAATCCGGAGCATGTCCTGGAATGGGATTTCTTTATTCGTGCTCTTAGATCAGCTGGTATTACTCTTACAGGATGCCCTGATAAATTATTGTGGGCAGGTAATCCTAAAGATGGATCGGTCACTGCATATTCTGCTTATAAGAGAATTATTCAGGTTCAATGTATTTATCCTAGTCAGTGGTGGTTTTCAAAAATCTGGAAGTGGACTATCCCATTGAAAGTGAAATGTTTCATTTGGCATGCTCTTAATGGCAGTCTTAAGACCTGGGAAAATTTACTTAAACGTGGTTGGTTTGGTCCTAGCTGGTGCTGCTTATGTAATTTAGGCTCTGAAACTGCTGATCATCTTTTTATGAGGTGTCCGTTTATGCAAAATATCTGGCTACTGTGTTGTAAAGAACTTAAATTGCTGTATGTTTGGGATGAAGTGGACTTTGGTTCGGGTTTGCTCAACTGGGTGAGGGAAAACAAGAAGCCACTATTCCTTCCTATATTTATATCTTGGGCCATTTGGTTTTCAAGGAATGAGATGCTATTTCGGAATAAAAAACCTGATGTTGTGCAGTGTGTTAAGACGGTTTGCAATATGTTACAGTCTTATCCTGAAGTGGAACATGGAAAATTTGTATTGAGTGAGAGTTCATTTTCCCTTGTGGTTTCTCAACCGATCTTATTCTTTGACGGGGCTGCTCAGGATGGTCTCTGTGCGACTGGTGGGGTTATTTATATAAATGATAATCATTTCTTCTCTCTTCGTCTTAATGGAGGCAGAGGAACCAATATGAAAGCTGAGTTATTGGCTCTTTGGGTTGGTCTAAAGGTGGCAAATTCCTTTGGGTTGGTGAATATCAAAGTCTATGGAGATTCTCGTGTTACCATTAAATGGGCATCAAATGAATACAATCTTAATTTTATTGATCTGCAAAATTGGTGTACTCTTACTCGACAGGAGATTGCAAAGATGGACCTGATTTCCTTCAATCACATTTACAGAACTCACATTTCTCATGCTGATCAACTTTCAAAGGAGGCTTTTGCAGGTCTTGAAGGGTTTCTTTTCTGGGAAGAATGGTTGGATTCCTGTCTTCTGGACAGGGGTAATTTCTATTTCTTATAAGATTTTGTATCTAATGGGATGATATCAGTTTTTTTGATGTAATTATCTTTTGATGGGCGGTTTTTTTGTAAAGCTGACTGTTTGATGAACCTCATGAGAAAAGTTTTGAGCTGGATATCATGATATATGGTATTATCTTTGTACTATTTGATTCAATGGAATAGCAATAGTACGATTTTTTTCTGATGGAAAAAAAAAATTATATTTTATAATTAATATATAATTTTTTTTTTACTACTATTATACTTTTATATAAATAAAACACACACATATATATTTATAGGGAATTAGCAACTAGCGGATCCGGGTGTTATTTGAACTTCTGATCTCTGCTTACAACATGTGACTTCATATCAAGCTAATTGCCAATGAGCCACACCTATGTGGGCATAAATAAAACATATTTAGATTAACTATTAAATAATTATTTTTTTAAGCTTAACTCTCTTAATTCATAAAATTTTATATAAATAAAACATATTTACATTGATTATTAAATAATTGTTTTTTTTGCTTAACTCTCTTAATTCATAAGATAAACTTAATATTTACCATGAGTGATTAAAGGTAGTCAACATGTTTCACTTCCATTTTCTAATAGTAGGCATTATATCGCATATAGGAAAAGAGAATTTATAATCCCTACCAAATAACCTCTATTCCCACACAACAATACAATTTTCCATATATATATATATATATGCTGCAGTAAACATCCAACTATTATTTATATAACAAGAAATGTTTTCTTTTAAACCAGAAAAATAAAAAAACACCAAATATATAAAATTACATTTATAATTTTAATTAATATGTTAATTATTATTTTTATTCAAATATTCATATGAATTATTTATATATTGAATTAGTTTATATCTCAAATATCCTTATTCCCCATTTCATTAAGTTATTTGAGAGAATTAATATATTTGATGACAAGTTTTAATGAGGAAATCATAATATTTATTATTCACTTTTGTTATCATTGTCTTTTAATGATTTAGTCAACTATTTTAGGTTTTGGACTTTCTGGTAGGTTTTGGTTGGAATCTGGTAATTTGATTTTGTAAAATCTAAATTTGGAAGTGTTTTAATTGTGTGTTTTAATCCATAAATAGATTCAATACCCTCAAATACCCCAATGACACCCAGATTATGCAATTTCCATAGCTAATATATGTGATTCTAAGATTTTTTATAGATTTCCAACCAAATTCCAAACAAAATAAGACAAAAAATATACTTAGAAAAAGTTGAAAACATAGAATATTTAGACTACACCTTTTGACATTTACAGTATTAATGATTATGTATATGCTACATTTTATCATGTTATTTTGATTTAGCGTTGTTGAGTAGATTTATTTGATGTATGGAAACTTGTTGAGTAGATCTATTTAATGTAGGGAAACTTCTTGTTTAAGCATTTTTAAAATAAAATTGTAGAAAATTTGTTGTGGGCGCAATAGCTTCTCTTACTTCTCTATTCTTGGAATAGAAAAGTAGCCCCCTCGTACTAAGTTTTGGTTTTCTGAGTGTCAAATATATGTATATGTAAATGATGAATAATGTGAACAAAGCATGATTGCTTGAATGCCCATTAGTACCTTCATGGTATCTTCATCGATGCTTCTGTGGTGCTTGATTGAGTTATTGGGACTATGTTGACTTAGTGGTTTTCCTCTTCTTTGATGACTTGCTTTGACATGACCAATGATAGGGATTTGGTAGTTGATTGAATGTCTTAAGTTTCAGTTTTTGAGGCCCTTTATATTTTTATGCGTGATCCCTAATCCTTGTCTACCAATCCCGATTTTGGCCTTGCCTTGTCAAGTTTGAAAACTGTTGAAAAATTATCTAGTGTGCTTTCCACCTTTCCCGATTTTGGCCTTGCCTTGTCAAGTTTGAAAACTGTTGGAAAATTATCTAGTGTGCTTTCCACCTTTGTGCATTGTCTCACAAACCTAGGTTTCTCCTTTAAGTTAGGTAAGACACTCAACTGAGGCTTAACTCTTGACGCATATTAAAGAAGAAGTTTGAGGAGAGCACAGAGTCATGTCTAAGAAATATTTCCCCGAAACTTGGTTAGGTATTCTCTTCAAGTTTGACGCCTCTTAAGTATTTTAAGAAAGAAGTCTTGGTTTTTAGCTAAGTATAGTATACGGTTGGTTTTGCAATTGTCTCTCTGACAGGAGGCCGATTTTCCAAATGTCGTTGCAATGGGTGATCGGTTTTCCAAATGTCGTTGCAATGGGTGATCGGTTTTCCAAAATTCGTTGCAATGCACAACCATTTTTCCAAAAGTCATTGCAACGACGGCCTATTTTTCCCAATGTTGTCGCAATGGCGATAAGTTTCGCCAAGGGGACCTGCAATGGGTGGCAATATTTAAAAACAACCATTGCAATGCATGACAAGATTTCAAAAAATTCATTGATTAACCCATTGCGAGGAAACTTGTGGCATGGAACACCACTTCTCCCTGCAACATGCAATCACGTTCCCCAAAATCCACCACAATGGTAGTTGGGTTTCTCCAAACTCGCCGCAACAAACAACTAAATTAGTCAAAATCCGTTAACCAGTCCCTCAAATAAATCCTACAGCATGGTTTGAAAAATCCTTCGATGGAGTCAACAAACAGATAGATGCGGCAAAGAAAGGTTACTTACCCACCGATGCACTAGGCATAAAAGGGGCATTCTCGCCGATATTATGTAGAACATCTACGGTTGAGAACTAAGGTTGATGGTGAAAATATTTTTGGCTTGGCATTGTTTCAAATACTTCCTAAATGGTTTATGACTTTATGACTTGCTTGACCAATTTTAAAGGCATCCTTTGAAGGCACTTATATGAACTTTGACTTTGGTTGACCATGAAGTTTTTGTGCATGATGGAATGATTTTTCACATGATTTTAACACCCTCTGTGTATTTCATGTTCCCCTTGCTTTGGGTTTGATTCTCATTATTCAAATTTGACTTTTACCCTCTGTGTTTTTCCAATTCTGTGACCGATAAGGGTGGAGGACTTTGTGGAAAATTGAAGTGAGAATAAAATTAATTTTATGGGTAAACCATGGTTGTATAATTTATCCCTATGTATAATATTTCCAACGCATCAAACATTTCATCATTCTAATGAAATATGAGGGATTTATCAACTTTTCCATCATGGGACTTAGTTTCGGCATGACAATCTAAGGAGGCCTAATATTTGGCTAAATGAAGCCTATTATTGAAAAAAACATTCAAGGGTTCACTTGGTATCAATTTTTGTAATTTCATCAAACTCATATAAGGAAGGAAATTATCACTTATCAGAATAAAGGGGAGCAAAAGGAAGACTAAGTAATGGAATTTCCCTTGGAGGCCTAGTTTGCTTATATAATTAAAGGAGGGCACACCAATGAGGGGAAATGAGAAGGGAGGTTGCCCCAATCAGGTGAGAGGGACTATAGTAATGAGTATCTTGCACTATCAATCACTTGGAATTCTCTTATATAGTTAAGCAGGGTGCTCCTTCTCCCATTGGCTCATTTTTGGACTAATTAACCACTTAATCATGAGATAATCTAATTTAGACCTTTAAGTGAGACTAAAAGCCCTCCAAGTGAAAGTTCCCTTATGACATGAAAGGTTTACAGGTCTGGATTCACATGTGGCTAATTATTATCTTTCATAACTCCTATTATGAGTGCAATAAGTGGAAGAGGTGTCCATTGGCCAACACTATGGAATGGGAAGAGTTTTTTCCCCATCTCGTGGAGTATGGATTAAAAAAACTCATCTTTTTCAACACGTGAAGTCATATTTCGAATTTGATGCAAGTTATGGGTGTATGAGACATAAACTAAACCATACTTTACTTTGTATTCAAGTGAGGGAGCCAAAGCCATTGGAGAAGGAAGTAGATAAAGCTTCATTTCATGTCCATTCCAAGCATAGCTTTTGGATTTTTGAATGGATTCATGATGGGAATTTCACTTGTTATCCATTGGTGGTATTATTTGTAGGTATTAATGGAGATTCAAGTAGAAATATTAGACTTATAGGCTCAAACCTACCATTTCCTCCCCTTTATTCTTTTGGAAGTTTCCTCTTTTGGAAAATTGTCATTTCTTCCTCTATTCGTATTCAAAAATGGAAAAAACAAGGGGGTATTATCACATTTTTTTTCCAAAATTCACACACTTTCTTATTATCTATTATTTTTTATATTTAAACTCTTGTATCCGTCCCTGTCATTTTGTTGAAAAAAAAACCTTTTGAGTCCTTCCCAAAATAGATTTTTTGTCATTTTCGAACGTTTTATCCATCATATCTGGGCCAAAAATTTTGTGAAGCATCTTGGGACCTGTAAAAGCTCATGGTAAAATTTACATCCCAATATGACCATTATTTCCCTTGTTTTGCAATTCTTTTCATTTATAGTAATAGGCTATTTCAGGAAAGTCATGATATTTTGAGGTATTTAGAAAACTTCGAAGGATAAAAGTATTATTGAACATTTATCAATATTTGTAACTTTTTAGACTCATCAATTGAGCTCCTTAATTATCAATTTTGAATATTCTTGCTAAATTAAGCCAATTAGGGATAATTGCTAATTTGGTCATAAATATTAAAATTAAGATTTCTGGATCAAAATGAGGCATAATGAATAACTTCTATCAGTAAATATGTGAATAATCAATTGTAAAATGCATCCTCTTATGTTTTAGGAATTTTATTAATTTTTCAGTAAATAATTCCTAGAAAATAGGATTAATCTCAAAAATCAAGTCTAAAGCCAAAGCTCATATCCTAAGCCTTAATAAGTTCAGTAAACTCAATTTTACAATTTATGGACCTCTATATAATTTTCTGAAGTTTAATTGAAAAATTGGATAATTTACACTAGACTTTGGAAAATTAATTATAGAAAATAAACAAAGCAAAGATAGAAGGTTGGAGTTACAGAGCTAATTCTAATTAGGATGAGAAACCTTAGAAAGAATTTACAAGCCCCAAAATAGATTTTGAAAGCCTCATTGTGGCAACTAAGGAATTTGGCAAAATTAGTCAGTGCAAGAAAGTTGAGGGAAAATTCAAAGGGAAACTAAAGTCAGAATGATAGTGAATAAATTCCAATTTAATGATGATTATAATGGTTTTTAATTGAAATCTATCTCATAGAAAATATCTTAATGGGCGAAAATATATAATATGTAACATTTGGAAAATTGATTTAAATGTCACATTTTGCGGCACTTTGACAATTCTCACAGTTAGCTAGTTTTGAGTTTTTTGGAATTGTTAATTTGATTTACAGTATTTTCCCTTTATGATTAATGTGAAAGCTGTCATATATTGAATTATGATCACAGGAGCTCATGATGACCACTGAGAAATTTGAATATGGATTGACGAAGATCACTATTTGAAAGCAAGCAATGTAACCATGAAGAAGTGGAGATTGTGCTCAATCAATGATGTCAATCCATCAAGTTTTTTCTTTTTCTTTTTCTTTTTTCTTTTTTTTTTCAGCAGAAAATAACCGTACTACTGGTATTCATTGATGTGAATCAAATAGTACAAAATCATAAGTCGATGTATAATAAGGATTTATACGATAGAAAGGCACGATAATAACCAAAATACAAACCCAAATTACTAAGAGAAACATAGTAATCCATCATATGATCGAAATGTTCATGATAAAGTTAGGACATAGTCCAGTTCAGCAAAATAACAAAAAAGATCATAGTTGCTACAGACTAGACAAGGAAACCTGATCTGAATCGAGTAGATGATTCTCTTGAAATTCTTCCCACCCGATATAGCCTTCAATACCCTCATGTGCATCTTTAGATAATGAATCTATCACAGAATCGTGCTGCCTATATTTGTGTTCAAAGGAAATATTCTTGAAAAAAAGGACTTTAACATATAATCTCTCTAATAAATCAAGGAAGTCATCATGTCGCATGAATCCAAATTCCATTAAGTGACTAAGGTCACTAAAGGACTAATTAGAGAAATTCCAAAGGTCACCCAAGGGTGAATTAAATCAATTTTGTAATTACTTTATTAAAATAATTCTAGGAGTCTCAAGGGAGTATGGAAGGCGAAGGGTCACCTAGCCTTGGCATATATATTGTAATATCATTTGTCAATGAGAAAGGAATTTTTGCTATCGAACTTTTCCAATGTATTATTGATGAACTATGAAGGAGGAGAACTGCCTTGGATTAGTTTTTGCACATGAATACTTCTATTATGTGGATCAATGTCTTGAATTACTTCATGCTCTTTCATGCATGGATATGGATTAATATTGTTTCAAATTTATGAATGGATTATTCCTACAACTTTATATTTCTTATTTCATATGTTGTTCTTGTTCTTTTGCTTCCCATGGATAGAGGAATTAGAATGAAATAACTAGAAATATTGTTCTTATGCCTATGCCTTCATTTTGTGGATTGTTTAACTACTTCTTAAAATAGTTAACTGAAATATGAATGTGGATGTTCAATCGATATTTTGGTGCTCACCCTTTTACTCTCGTTCTCAGTTGGGATAGGCCCAACTGGGATAGGTTAGTTTAGTTAGGAACTGCATTTAGGTTAGATTAGCTTGCATTTAATCCCTTAATTATAAAACCCTAAACATTGGATCGGACCACAACCGGTGAAACCCAAGGTTGCTCAGCTAGAATTCAGACAAGTTCCCTACTCCAAACAGTTTTAGATCTAATAGGGACTTCTTACCAAGTAGAACCCCTACTGTTGACCCTAGGCCGTTTCAACCCGTCAATAGATTTGGTGCTAGAAGGAGAGTCGAATGACAAGTCGACCTGTGTGAAGTCATTTTACTTGGATCAAATTAATTATTAATGGCTTCTCCCCATATCCTTAGTATATTGGAACATGATTTTAGTTGACCAAGTCCATCCGAGAGAATTTCCAAGAAGACATTCGATTTCTTGTCACAATCAAAGTTTGATGGTGAAGGGAAAACCTTTGCATTTAGGCATATCATTCGTTTTGATGTTACACATCGAAATATCAAAATTGTTCGAGATGCTGAAATATGCAATTTTTTTACCCTCACTTTCGAAGGACAAATTAGGTATTGGTATAAAATGATGCCACCCATCTCTATTCACAGTTGGGTACATTTCATGGAAGTTTGTATTGCTTCTCATGAGTACTATGACTATGAGAAGTCATGTGAAGAACATGAGGGGATATGGAGGTAGAAATATGTGCTAGACAAATATTTCATATCGAGAATGGCTTAAATTTATTATAGGTTCCATGAAGAGGACAAACTGGATAGGCAATAATTAATTGACTAGTGTTTGCAACTGCTCCTTTTTCCTGAAGATTATGAATTTTTTATTGATGATGAAAAAAATTGCAATTGAATGAATGATTCTAACCCAACACCCTTGGAGCAAGAAACATCAAATTTTAATGAAAATGGTACACAAAATATTCCTGTAAAAAAATCCAAGGAACAGAATAATCGCTCTTTCCCCGCTATATATCCACATGAAGAAGTTTTCATTGTATTAATGAATGAATGATATGAAAATCCTGTGAGCACATTTCAAGATATGTGGATACTTTATGTGTCTTGGATTTATTAGATTATGATTTGGAAGTACCCTGTCCTCGCAACCTCTTTGAACAAGTAGAAGAAAATGATCAAAATGAAACTGCACTTGGAATGTTGGATTTTCAAACGACACCTCTGTCTAAAATTGTAAAAAAATATAAATCAATGTTTTCCGAGAAGATGAATGATCTAGCTATTGAAGATGTGATTGTTGATGATGAATATTTTTTTGCTGAAATGAATATTCAACAAAATTCTGCCATCTTGATTGATAATTTATTGTTGAATCATATTTTGACTGGTATTTCCGTTGAACATGTATATTTTGAAGAAAATTTATTGAATAATGATAGGAAAATTTTTAGTGATTTATCTTCTGGAAATTTCTACTACTTGTATTCTGATTTATTTACAGATCTTAACACTAAAAGAGAGATTCAAAATATCCCTATCATAAATTTTGTTGATCTAATTCTTGTAGAGTAAACAATGGCATAGGGGAAGATGCAGCTATTTCTATTGTTCAATTTAAGGCTTGTAAAGAAAAAAAAGAATATTTTCATGGGTGTCTTTAATGAAACTCAGACTAACACTGATCTAGTTTATGATGTGGAGTAGAAAGAGGTGATTTATGATAGTCCATTGTGTCATGATGATGATGACATGTTTGATAGTGAAAAATTTGGTTCAAGAAGAACACATTGCTGAGTATGATGAGGAACTTCATCATTTGATGATGCTTATGTCATGTCCTCATATCGTTACTTCTAATGGTTACATCATGTCCCTCTAATCATCAATGATTTCCTGCCCACATTCATTGTTTAAATATTCTCTTACTTTTTCTCTAAAAGTAGCTTGGCCTATCATATCATTCATTCACTCTAATAGCTAGCCCAACCATGATCTCTTTAGGTGACATTAATAGTCTCCCTCTTGAGATAGCTCTAAGCCTGGCATCATCGTAATATTGGATTGGGAGGTGAGAGAAGCATGCTTGAGGAGTTTGGGGAACCCACCATATGTGGTGTGATCACATAGAAAAGAGAAGAAGATGAGTAGCAAGTACTTTGGGCAAAATGTTGAATTAGTAAATCAAATTTGGCAATAGAGTGTAGGAGAGAGTAATGCTTGTGATATGGCTTGATGTGTTTCCTAACCTTTTACCCCTAACAGTATGCTTTTGTGATTTTTCATATATTTGGGGTTAGCGTTTATCCTTGAGATTGATTTCAATCCTCTTTCCCGTGACTCCTATTTTGAAAAATAATTTGAAAAGATTGATTTTATATAACTGTTGCTCTCAATTGAGATTTAAGGTGAAGTTGTTGCTCTTCTTTTGATATTCTTATTCGTAACCAACAATTTTAATGGATTTTATTTATCCTGTTTGGTGCGGTCATTCATTTTGATGGTTTGTTTTGATTGTACATATCCCTTTCCCTCGCTTTAATTTTTGTCTAAGATTTACTTATCAAACTTATAAGTCAAAAGTTTTGGCATCAGTTACCCTAAAAGGTCATTCAAAACCCATGAGATAATCTGTTGGGGGAGTCAAAACTTATGGTCTACATGGTGGCACCATTAGAAAGACATATATCATATTTTATTAATACCAAAGTATTTCATCTAATCATCCTTACAAATTATTTGAAATTTTATAGTAGGATCCTTGTCATGTTGGAATGTTGATAGATTTGAAAGAGCTTACATGAGAACATTATTGAGTAGGACTCTAGATATCTTTCGATTATTTTTTGGCGAGATTTGTCCACTTCACACACTTAATTGGCTAAATCCAATGAGTTTTTCAAGTGGTCAACCCATGGGTAGAGTCAAAGGGATGATAGTGCACAAGAAACCAAAATGACTCGAAATACCATCCCATGCACTTAAGGGCCTTATTGAATCTGCTCCCCCATCTACTGACTGCAAAAGCAGAAAATCTCTAAGAGATCAAAAGAAATATCCAAAGGGTAAAATGGGACAAAAGCATTCATTCATAAAAGGGGGTTTAAGAGACAACTCTATCGAGGCTATGGACGTTGCGGACAGCAGAGCCATGCATGTGGTATAAGAGATGAGGACCAAAATTTAAGCACTTGTCTGACTTATGATTTCTACTATGTGGTGTTATGCCTAATGAAAATCACATTCTAGACTTAATCTTGGTAAATGAATTCCATAGCCTAGATCCTATAGAATAATTGTAATATTATCTCAAGTCTGCTATTATTAATTCATATCTTTTTGAAAACTTGAATATCTGTTGAAGTGGTACCCATGAACACATGAATTATTATTCTCATCCAGAGAGATTATTTTTAACACTTGGATGAATGTAAGTCCTCAGGTGATTTAGACAAAGATAACTAGTTCTTCTAGTGGTTCTCTAATTGTTGTGGCCGTAACAACTTCCCCTACTTCAATTATGATGGAATAGAAAAGTAGACCCCCATACTAAGTTTTGGGTTTCTAAGTATCAGCTATATGTATATGTAAATTATGAATAATTTACACAAAACATGACTTCTTGAATTTCCATTAGTACCTTAATGATAATCTTCATCGATGCTTTTGTGGTGCTTGAATGAGTTATTGGGACTATGTTGACTTAGTGATTTTCCTCTTCTCTAAACACTTGTTTTGACACAACCAATGATATTGATTGCCTTAAGTTTCAGTTTTCTAGGCCCTCTATATTGCTCCTGAGTCTTTTATGCGTGGTCCCCAATCCTTGTTTTTCAATCTTGATTTTGGCCTTTCCTTGTCAAGTTTGAAAATTGTTGCAAAATTATATGGTGTGCTTGCCACCTTTGTGCATTGTCTCACAAACCTCGGTTTCTATTTTAAGTTAGGTAAGACATTCATAAGAGGGTTAATTCTTGATCCATATTCAAGAATAATTTTTAGGAGAGAACAGAGGCATGTCTAATAATTTTCTCCCCAAAACCTGGCTAATTATTCTTTTGAGGTTTGATGCCTCCGAGGGAAAGGAAAACTTAAGTATTTTAAAAGAGAACTATTGTTTTTTGGCTAAGTATAGAAAGCGTACGGTTTTGAAAATGTCTCCACAATAGGGGTTTGATGGTTTTCCAAAATTCGGTGCAATGGGTGGTTGGTTTTACAAAAGTCACCGCAATGGGAAGTTGGTTTTCCAAAAGTCGTCGCAATGATGGCCTAGTTTTCCCAATGTTGCCGCAATTGGGGCGAGTTTCACCAAGAGGAACTGCAACATGAAATTATATTTCAAATAAAACGCTGCAACACATGATGATATTTCAAAAAATTTGTTGATTAACCCATTGCAAGATAACTTGCAGCATGGAATACTACTTCTTTTCATAATGTTTGGCCACATTCCCCAAAATTCGCCGCAACGACGGATGGGTTTCTCCAAACTCCCTAAAATAAATGGCCTAATTCTCGAAAATATGTCGACTAGTCCTTTAAATAAATCTTGTGGCTAGGTTTGAAAATTTTGTTGATGGAGTCAACAAGAAAGCAAATGCGACAAAGAAAAGTCACTTAGCCATCAATACACTACACATAAAAGGGGCATTCTCTCTGATATTACACAAAACATCTACTATTGAGAACTAGGGTTGATGGATAAAATATTCTTGGCCTGGCATTGTTTAAAATACTCCCTAGTTGGTTTATGACTTGCTTGACCGGTTTTAAAGGCCTCTTTCCAAGCACTTATTTGAACTTTAACTTCGGCTAACCATGAATTTTTATGGATGATGGAATGCATTTTCACAAGATTTTAACACCCCTCTATGTATTTCATGTCCCCCCTTGTTTTGGGTTTGATTCCCATTGTCTAAATTTGACTTTCACCCTCTTTGTGTTTTTCCAATTCCGTGACCGATGAGGGTGGGGGACTTTGTGGAAAACTTGAAGCAAGAATAAAATGAATGCTATTGTTAACCCTTGCTTGGATGATTTATTCATATGCATAATATTTCTAGTGCATCAAACGATTCATGATTCCAATGAAATATGAGGGAGTTATCAACTTTTTTGTCATGGGACCTAGTTTTGGCATGACAATCTAATATTTGGCTAAATGAAACCTATAGTTACAAAACATTTCAAGTGTTCACTTGGTGGAAATTGTTGTAATTTCATGAACCTCATCTAAGGAAATAAATTATCACTTATCAAAACAAAGAGGACCAAAAGGAAGACTAAGTGATGGAATTCCCCTTGGAGACCTAGTTTGCTTATATAAGTAAAGGAGGGCACACCAATGAGGGGAAATGAGAAAGAAGGCTGCCCCAATTAGGTGAGAGGGAGTGTAATAATGAGTATAATGCACTTATCAATCCCTTAAAATCAATTTATATATCTAAGTATGGCACTCCTTCTCTCATTGGCTCATTTTTTGAGTAATTAACCACTTAATCATGGGATAATGTAATTTAGCCCTAAGTGAGCCTAAACACCCTCCAAGTGGAATATTCCCCTACGAAATGACAAGTTTATAGGTCTTCATTCATAGGTGGCTAATTATTCTCCGTCATAACTCATATTGGGAGTTGAAGAAGTGGAAGAATTCCCCTTGGAGACCTCATTTGCTTATATAAGTAAAGGAGGGCACACCAACAAGGGGAAATGAGAAAGGAGCCCGCCCGAATCAGGTGAGAGGGAGTGTATTAATGACTATAATGCACTTATCAATCACTTAAAATCAACTTATATATCTAAGTATGGAACTCCTTCTCTCATTGGCTCATTTTTGGAGTAATTAACCACTTAATCATTAGAAAATTTAATTTATCCCTAAGTGAGCTTAAACACCCTCCAAGTGGAATATTCCCTTACTAAATGATAGGTTTATAGGTCTACATTCATAGGTCGCTAATGATTCTCTGTCATAACTACTATTGGGAGTTGAAGAAGTGGAAGAGATTCCCATTGGCCCATATTATTGAATGGGATGATTTTTTTCCCCATCTCATGGAGTATGGATGAAGAAAAGTAATCTCTTTCAACACATGAAGCCATATTTCAATTTTGATGAGAGTGATGGGTGCACAAGACATAAACTTAACCATTTTTTACTCAGTATAAGTGAGGGAGCCAAAGACATTGGAGAAGGAAGCAAGTAAAGCTTCATTTCATGTCCATTCCAAGCATGGCTTTTGGAGTTTTTAATAGACTCGTGATGGGTTTTTTGCAGGCTATCCATTGGTGATATTATCTGTAGGTATTAATGGAGAATCATGGAGGAATATTAGACTTATAGGCTCATCCCTACAATTTCCTCCCCTTTCTTCTTTTGGCATTTTCCTCTTTTGGAAAATCGCGCTTTCTTCCTTTATTCGTATTCAAAAGTGGAAAAAACAAGGGGAGGTTATGACAATTTTTTTCCACAATTCATAAACACTTTGGTTCTTTTTTATTTTACATATTTAAGCTCCCATGGTTAGCCCCATCATTTTATTTAAAAAAAAAAACCTTTTGAGACCTTGAAATATAACTTTTGTCATTTTTTGGAGTTTTCTTTTTGTAATCTAGTATCCACGGAGTTTCGAACCAGTGACCTAAAAAAAGGAGTGCCTTAATAGTACACCCATTCATCGTTTATTCTATGCCCTGTGGGCATAATTTTTGGGAGTTTTATCCATCATTGTCAGGCCAAATTTTTAATGAACAGTCTTGAGACCTATAAAAGCTCATGGTAAAATTTTCATCCCAAGCTGAACAATATTTATCTTGTGTTGCAATTCATTCCATTTATACTAATAGGCTATTTCGGGAAAGTCATGAGATTTTGAGGTATTTAGAAATATTTGAAGGATAAATGTATTATTGAACATTTATCAATATCTTTAACTTGTTGCACTCATCAATTGAGTTTCTTAATTGTCAATTTTCAATATTCTTGCTAAATTAAGCCAATTGGGGATAATTGCTAATTTTGTCATAAATATTAAAATTAAGGTTGTTGGATCACATAGAGGCATAATGAACACCTTAGATCAGTAAATCCATGATCAATCTCTTTTAAAATGCATCCTCCTACTTTTAGGAATTTTATTAATTTTCACTAAATAATTATTAGAAAATGGGATTAAGCTAAAAAATCAATTCTAAAGCCAAAAATCAGCTCCTGAGCATTAATAAGGTAAGTAAACTGAATTTTACAATTTATGGACTTCTAGATAATTTTTTATAATTTTCCGAAGTTTAATTGAAAAATTGGATAATTTACACTAGACTTTGGAAAATTAATTATAGAAAATAAACTAAGTAGAGATAGAAGACTGGAGTTACTGAGCTAATTCTGAATAAGATGAACAACCTTAGATAGAATTTACAACACCCCAAATATATTTCCAAGCCTCATTGTGAAAATTAAGGAATTTGGCAAAATTAGCTAGTGCAAGAAAGTTGAGAAAAAGTTCAAATGGAAACTAAAGTTAGAATTGTTAGCCCTAAAGTTTGCTTGACTACAAGAAGGAAAAGTTTAGGCATCTCAAAGTAAATGGGATTTTGGTTTATTGGATAAAAAACAGGGATCAAAAAGTAAAGTTTAAAACATTATGAACCATTTTCTATATAACCTGAAAACATCAAATTTAAAAGATATATAAGGATAAAAACTAAAAGATAAAATGAATGATAAAAAAATGGGAAACAAGTTTCAATCATCAAAGGTACCAGCACAAGACAACAAACAGTTCTTGTGTTGAAGAACAGTAGATCGAAATCATATGTCTAAAAAGATATTTTAAACATCTATCTTGGAATGACATTCATATATTTGTATAGGCACGTACATAGAAAACATCCATGTAAATACAAAATACAAATATCACTTCAAACAAAAATATTGAATATCAAAACAATAAGTAATTTGAAACTAGCTCCCAACAGTCTATATCATTCATCAAAATATGGTATCCTCACATAAACATACTGATATAACCAGACAGTGAAATCAAAATATTAGTGTTCTCGAACCTCATAAGTGTCTCCCTTACTTAATTGTAAAATATACATTATATAGAGGAGAAGTCTATGATCAAACTGTTTCTTGATCCCTTCTTTCGAGATCTAAGTATACCAAAAATAGAGAAAGAGTATCAAAATAGTACACATTAAAATGACATGTGTCTTCTTTAAGAGTTCTAAAACAAATTAAAGTCTTCTTGCAGCATCTGCCAGCGCAACTAATCCATCCAAGGCATGAGCCTTTTTCTGAAGTCTGTTGCATTCTTTTTGTACTTCATTAAGTTTCCTTTCCAGTTCCTCCTTGTCTTTGGCCAATTGAACATTCTGCTCCTGCACTATATTCCTTCTTTTTAGTGCTTCTTCAGCCACTTGGACCAATTCTGAATAGTTCTTGTTCACCTCTTGCAAATCCAGTTTTAACATTTTGTTGGCTCTCATTAACCCACCATTTATCAGGTTGACATGTTCATTTTGGGTTTTTAACTGCTCCAATTCTCTCTACTGCTTTTCTTTTTCCAACTCCTGTATAATTTCATCTGAAGACTTTTGTGTTTCATTCATAACATTTTCCATACTGAAAACTGAACCTGTAGATTTCAGAACCTGAAGATTTTCCATTCTAATTGCAGAACTATCTTCTTCTTTATCATTTGAAACAGAGATGCCATATTCTTTTCCAATTCCTCTTGATCAATAGAACCATAAACACATGCTTTTGGAGTCAAGTCTGGAATGCCTAAGTTCAAAATCTGACCAATATTATCAAGGACCTGATTTAATGCTATTTCCAATGCTTTAGCTTTCTTCTCTTCTTCATCTGCATCAGATGAATCTTGTATGTTGATAGTTTGATCTTTTTTAATATTTTTATCTAATACAGCTCTCATGTTTATTCTCAGGTTATTGACAGGCCGAGTTCTAGGTCTTTGATATGCTGCTTCAATTGGAACTTCTACAGGATTTGAGAAGTTATTAGGATCTTTCTATGTATGAATACCTTTTACTTCTTCACCATCCATTTTATTCTTTTCAAACTTTGCAGGTGTTTGAACAACTATATCTTCTTCAAAGGTTTTAGAACTAAACTCATCTCTTGCAGGTGTCTGGACAATTATCTCTGCTTCAAGGGCTTTAGCACTAAATTGATTTCTTGCTTCTTCATCTTGAATTACATATGATACCTCAACAGTTTTCTTAACCAAAGGGGTTTTCATGCTTTCCTTCTTAGTAGAGGTTTTCTTTTTATTACTCTGTTCAGGTTCTTTAACTTCTACTTTAAAAACAGAGTAAAATATGAAATGATTCCATGATCTATTCTTTTTCTCTAACTCCTTGCTGATTAGAAACTTAATTAAACCATGGTGAAACACGTTATGACTAGAAGACTCAAGATGATTTTGCATTCTTTTAGCCATCTTGTTTAAGCTTCTCAAGAAGTAATAAGGAAAATTTAGTTTCTTGATACATGATATATGCTAAAGAAAGCGCATGTGATATAGGTAAATTGTGGCAAATATCCTTTCACAAGTTACATAATTATGAATGATCTGAAATACATTTCTCCAACACTCCAGCAAGTAAACTCTCGGAATACCCTAACTCCAGTCTGGGTTTCTATGTGTAGGCAATAAGAATTCATTAAAATCCTCATCAATTAGTTGTCCTTTGAACCAACGTTTTCCTTCAGGGATGACTCCTATTGCTTGAGCGATGGACTCTTCATTAATAGTGAATTCGAAGTGAGAAAAAGTCACCATTGTCCCTTTTATATTTAGGGAAAATACTTCGAAACTTCAATGTTATGGTATTTGATTCCTTCACACGGAGAGTACCAACCGACCTCTCTTATCTTCACTGTAGCGGCTGGAAAATATTTCTCCCATTCTGTATTCCGAGGCTCTTTACGAACTAGACTACCACTGGAACCACTTCAACATTTCTTTTCTGAATCCATGATGAGATTCGAAGCTATGGGCTCACTACTAGATGTAGAATCTACAGAATAAGACATGAAACCCCAAATGTAGAAACCCACTGCCATATACAACTATCAGGTACAAAGCATTAACTTTTGATAATTTCCTTGGACTTGGAGCGGTCTTGCTCCTTGACAACTGTAACAACTAGAGCCAGATGTAATTTAATGGGCTTCATATCGTGCATCGGATTTCACCATATGATATCATGTTGAAACCTGTAGAAAACATTATTGAACAATCTGGCAGTGCACATACTCATGCAGGAAATAACATTGGTTGCTAGATTATAAAAAACCCTACGACATCAAATCAATCATTTCAGGATCTGCAAACTCATTCACTCATTATTCGAAGTGGAATTTAAACTATGGGAGCTAACTCAAACCACATTATTTTGACAATTAAATCAAAAGATTAAAAGCAAATAAATCAAAGGAGAAACATGCAAGATAAAGTATACAAAATAAATCAAAAAATAAAAAGATTGGAAAAATAAAAATGACTTAAAAAACCAGGACTAACAAGAATGATAGTGAATAAATCCAATCTAAAGTTGATCATAATGTTTTTCAATTGAAATCAATCTCATAACAAAATTCTCAGTGGATGACATATATAATATGTAACGTTTGGAAAATTGGTTTAAATGTCTCATTTTGCGGCACACAGACAATTCTCCTAGTTAACTAGTTTTCAGTTCTTTGGAATTGTTAATTTGATTTAATACAATTTCCATTTGTGATTAATGTACAAGATCTAATATATTGAATTATGATCATAGGAGCTCACGATGACCATCAAGAAAGCTGAAGATGGATTGAAGAAGATCACTATTTGAAAGCAAGCATTGTAACCATGAACAAGTGGATATTATGTTCGATCAGTGATGTAACACCATCATGTTCAAAGGACTCTAATGGAGAATATCTCTAAGAAATCAAGGAAGTCAACAGGTCACATGAAGCCAAATTCCATTAAGTGACAAAGGTCACCCAAGGGTGAATTAAATCAATTTTGTAATCAATTTAATAAAAGAATTCCAAGAGTCTCAAGAGAATATAAAAGGCCGAGGGTCACCTAGCCTTGCCTATATATTGTAATCTCATTTGATGAGAAGGGTCTTTTTGCACTTGAACTTTTCCAATGTATAAAATTGTTGAATTGTGAAGGAGGAGAAGCCTTGGATTAGCTTTTGCATATGAATACTTCTATTATGTGGATCAATGTCTTGAATTACTTCATGCTCTTTCATGCGCGGATATGGAGTAAGATGGTTTCGAATTTATGAATGGATTATTTATACAACTCTTTGTTGCTTATTTAATATCTTAATCATCTTCTTCTACATCATGTGGGTAGTGGAATTAGAATGACATCACTAGCAAGAATTTTCTTTTGATTATTCCTTCATTTTGTTGATTGTTTATCTGCTTATTAAAACAATTAATTGAATTATGAATATGAATGTTAAATTGTGTAATGTACCCTCCTATCATACCAGCATGATAGAGAGGATCATTGTGCTAGAGCCGGGCATCTGGCCCCATACTTAGTAAATAAGCATGCTATAAAAAAAAAAGGATGAACATATGCAAATTCATAACCAATTTGAAAACACAGCGGGAGTAATTCATTAGCACATCCATCATTCATTCCAATATAATTGCAAATTTAACACAAGAGAATACTTATCTCAATAAGGTAGTCCCTGAGCAACCAGCTACGCTTCTGCAACGTTCCACCCAACTGTAGGCCAGTGTGCTCCTAGATCTCTCAGCACCACTGCCACCCCCGAGCTGGGCATGATCTCCACAAGGAAAAAGGGGAAACAGGCTCTCACATAGCCAAAGATATGCCAGAATCAGCCAAGCCAACTAGCAGTTGGGTTTCTCCGGCTGCTAAGAGATGGGCAGAGGTGAATTACTAGGCTAGTGGCTCAACCATGGAGCTATGGATACTTCATTGGGATCATCAAGCCAAATCTTTCCTCTTCCACTCTTGAAGCTCCTGCTCACAGGTTCAAATCCAAAACGGGATGCACTGAAAAACAAAACCACAATGGGCATGAGGAAAACGCTTTCCACAGTGGGATGCATGAGATGGGGTTTCAACTCACTCAGAAAAACGTGGGAACACACAAAAATGAAATGGGAAGATGGGGAACAACCCTGGGAAGCCAATCCATTTTAGAAAAACGTCCTTGGACATTCGGGGGCAAAAACGACCTCCATACAGTCCCCAAATCGTGGCCCTTCTCTCCCAAGCTACTATATATGCAAAAACGAACTCCCAGGCATGGAAAAATGCAGGATTTGGATGAAAAACGTGCAGGGAAAGGCCCAGCTAACTCCAACTGCGTGAGTGAGAGAAGACTCCCTGTTCAGAATGGCTTTGGGCACCATTTCGTGGGTGTTTTCTTGCCCAACAAGCAAAAACACGAATTTCCAAGTTGATGGCTTGCCCATGCACGAAATTGGCTACCATACTTCTTCATTTCCAAGGCATTAACTGCCTTAACCAATTTCTTGGGAGAATTAAATGATTGGTCCATAACCCAAAATTGGTAGTTGAGAGTTCATGGGCTTTCTCATTGACACATGGATTAAAACCATTGGCTCAAGGGTTCAGTTATTTTCCCTCCCTATTCCTTGTAAAGATCATGCCCCCATCTCTTTGTTGCATTGTGTAGCTGGTTGTGGGGTTTTTCATTAAAATTGCATATTTACATGATGTCCGATTTTACATTGTGCACCGCTAGCACAAGAACTCTATGCATCTATTCTAATTGCCGATACATAGAACGATAAATCAATGGCGGGGGCCTTGGCCTTGAGCTCCGCACCATGACTAAATAACAATATTTACATCATTTACAATATTAATGCAATAGGGTCAAGCTGGGGACATTACAAATTGTTATTTCACTGCTCACCCTTTTACTCTTGTTCCCAGTTGGATAGGCCCAATTGGGATATGTTACTTTAGCTAGGAACTGCATTTAGGTTAGCTTGCATTTCATCCCTTAATTATAAAACCCTAAATGGTGGACCGAGACACAACTGGTGAAACCTAATAAGGAATGGTTTCTGGGCCAGAATCTGAACGAGTTCCCTACTCCAAATGGTTTGAGGTCTAATTGGGACTTCTTACTAGGGAGAACCCCTACTGCTTACCTTGGATCATTTCAACTCGTCAACAAAAATTTAAATGGAAATAAATTAATGCATCCACCCCTAGCACTATGATGGACCAACAACCCCTTGAGTTAAACATTGGTGTAGCATAGATTTTATATCTTTCCCAGGACCATCGAACCTTTTTTACACCTTATGAATTGAAACACCTTCCTTGCTAGGAACATATGGCAATTTAGCTAGTCACATGTAGGAAAATAACTTACACCTACACAAGTTTTGGCATTTACCCCAATTATGACACTTATCGATCCTCATCTTTTACCTAGAGGCTGTTACCACCATGCATAGCCCGATCCTATTAATTCCTTGTTTAATAAAATTGTTTTTTGTTTTTATTTTTTTAAGCTATATTATTTCTAGATTTTTAATATGATTTTATGGAAAATCCAATTCATGACCTCTTCAACTTTGTAAGAGAAATCTCACTTCTGAATCATGACCTCTTCACATAACCTTTAGAATATCATCACATTTGACTCCATAGAAATGTGAGCTATATCTCTCTATATAATTAATCATATTATTGACAAATATGGCAAATAGAGATTAAAAAATAGATATGGTAAATGATGTCTTAAAAAAAAAACTAATTAGCCTTTGTTTAGATTGTCTAAGTGAATCAATTTTTTATACCTAGCTTAATTATTATGATATTAAAAATATGTTTGTGTCATATAAAATTAAAACCTTAACCTTATTTGCTTCTCTTAATTCCATGCTTTCTTTTACCTTTTGATCACTTCAAATCAGGTGGAATGTGAACTTCATGCTTCTCACCATCTTCTAACAATAGATGCTAACCTTCTCAAACTTGGAGTAACTTTGAGCTCTGTGAGAAAACAGGAACGAATTTGGTGACTTCAATCTCTTTCATATTTTCACACATTCCACATGTTTCTTAATAATTATATCTTATTAATTTATGTGATTCTTTGGTCAACCTTCCCGCTTTTGCACACTCGCGGAAGCTCCTCGAGCAAGACAAGACCAACACTATAAATACAAAACAGTAGCACTCTCCACTCTACCATCCATTCTCTACGAATTCTTTTCTTCGCCTCGTCTTCTGCAATACACAGTACACACAAATCTCCGCTAAAATGGCGAAGATGCCCCATTTTGTCCGAAGATTCCTATTGCCGCAGAAAATAATGTGCAGGAAATACGAGCCGTTGGGATCTCACGAGCCTGCTATTCCCAATCCATCACGGTCATATGAAGTTTCCGCTGAGAGCCGAGGAGTTAGCGAAGGATTCATTCCCGTGCTTGTAGGAAAGGGGAGAAAGCGATTCATGGTAGCGACCGGTCATATGAATCATCCTCTTATGGCAGTTTTGCTTGAGACGTCGGCTGAGGAGTTGGGATTTCAACAAAGTGGAGCTCTAAGAGTTGTCTGTGACGAAGTGAGCTTCCAGCGCTTACTCTCTCTGATTTCGATTTGATACAGAGGCAGCCTTTACATTGATCATTCTTACAACTTGTGTTTATTTTTATGTGAAATTATACCAAAATATATAAAATGTATATATCAACTGGACACATATTTGTTGCACGTGAAATTCCTTTGATGTGAAATTATACCAAGATATATCAAAGTGGAGCCCTAACAGTTGTCTGTGACGAAGTGAGCTACCAGCGCTTACTCTCTCTGATTTCGATTTGATACAGAGGCAGCCTTTCCATTGATCATTCTTACAACTTGTGTTTATTTTTATGTGAAATTATACCAAAATATATAAAATGTATATATCAAATGGACACATATTTGTTGCACGTGAAATTCCTTTGATGTGAAATTATACCAAGATATATAAAATGTGTATATCAAATGGAGACATATTTGTTGCACGTGAACTTTCTTTGATGTGAAATTATACAAATGTATATATCAAATCAACACGTATTTGTTACACGTGAAATTCCTTTGTTGTCATGTGAATAAATCAACACGTATTTGTTACACGTGAAATTCCTTGGGTTTCTTTATTCTTTAAATGCATAAATCAAAAGGCAAAGCATTGGCTTACACCATTAAAAATGAATACAAATAGTAATTAAAATTAAATTCTCTACATGTGAACACATACAGAATTTCAAACAAGCAAATTCAGGGGTTTGCATGTGTCCACGTGACGGATTTATCGTAAAACAAGTAAATTCAGGTGTTTGCATGTGTGCAGATGGCGATTTGGATTTATCTTATTTTCTTTTTATTGGCAATGGCGCCCATGTGAGAAGCGATTAAATAAATAAGTCTTCATGAGATTACATTTTCATAATTATTGATTTTTTATTTAAAAAGTCTTTTTTCGCAAAATTTATCAAAATGGATTTTATGAATATGTTTTATATAACGTGAGTTATAAATTATCAAAGCAAACTCTCTCTTTCTCTATATATTATCACATCTTAAAAATGGTAAGAAGTTATTTGGTTTTCTTTAAAAATTTATTTCAACACTTAAAAGTTTTAATAAAATCATTCTTAACTCATTAAACTATGAATTATAGTAAAAATTTTGAAATTGGATGTTTATGATTTACTTTTCTATATTGGTAAAAACATAAAAATATTTTTGATCTTCTAGATTCTAGTTGATCACCTCTTTATAATATTTTAATTTATTCCTATCGTCTAAGTTTTTATTACAATGCAACTTCTCCTTAAATTTACATGTTATAATACTCTTAATGTTATCACTATTCTATAAAGGTACCTCTTCCTCGACTCCCCATTGATTTAGCCAAGACTTGGTTTCATTATGCCAATCTCGTTTTAAGTTGCAAGTGGTTTTGATTAGAGTATAAAGCAATATTAGGAAGCCTTTTGTTTCCCATATTATTTATCTTGTTCTTGTACATTAGCTACCTAGCCATGTACATGCTCTCAATGGGTAAGAGGCTTGCTTCTATGATGAAGATATGATAGGGTGTATTTTCTTTAATTTTGAGAATATATGTTATAAAACACTTTTTGATTCGCTCTATGCTTCTCCACATTTATTTAGAGATGTTGCAACCCCAAACTTCACATCCATATAAGGTAATAGTAATGAGAAGAGTCTCAAACAAGAATTTATTCTTATCCCAAAGCCAAAGGTCTATTGATTTACAATTTTTTTCAACTCCATAATAAGCTTTTTCACTCTCCATTAATGTTTTTCTTAATGCTATAGTTCTATTTAAGCTTGCGATGTTATGAGATATTTGTAGGAAGGCACTTCCTCCAAGTTGTTATTGTTGTACATAGAATTAACATAAGTGATCTTGTGAGTTTGATTGTTGTAACACTTGTTTTTTTAGTGTTGATAAACATCCCCAAACTAGAGCAAAAATCCTCGAGAATTTTTATTTGTTTGTCAAGATCATAGGGACTCCTCACTAGAAGAAAAATATCATCAATGTAGAGATGAAAGATGACGACTATACCATCCAAAGTCATGCTAGAACAACCTACATCTTCCAAACAACCCTCTAGCTTATGTATGTATATAGTAAAAGGGTGTGGATTACATGACAACCCTCTAGCTTCTCTACGTATATAGTAAAAAGGGTGGGGAACACATGAAAACCCTCTAGCTTCTCTGTGTATATAGTAAAAAAGGTGGGGAACACATGACAACCTTTATCAATTCCTATATTATAATTAATTTTTTCTGGCCAACCCTCATAGTTCCTTAACTTGGAAATAACCTCATCATGGAACCTTATTTCAGCAACTTTCAATTCGAAAGGGACTTTTAGCTCTTCCAATATATTCAAAATGTTAGTTTTAAGCACTATGTCAAAATCTTTTCTAAAGTCAACAAAGCAACACATAAGATCGGTTTTGTTATTGCAACACTCCTCAACAGTAGCCCTACGCGTAACAAGGTGGTCCGTAGTTGAATGAAAACTCCTAGATTCTGCCTGGCATTTAGCTTTTTATCCATGACTTTCTTGGCATAAGTTGATCTTCCTTTGCAGAATAATTCCATACAACTAGGATAAAATATGGTTAATCATAATGGTCATATAATTAGATGGATTATTTTTATCTCCAATTTTTAAAAATAGGAACAATGAGTCTTTTTATCTAGGGTTTAGGGAAATCCTGCTTCACTGCTAAATTGAAGAGATTATAGATGTGAGGGATGAGGATAAGTGTTTTAAAGGAAAAAAATCTTCCTTTATAAAAATGGTTTGAATGTTGTCCACAACGTCATGCAATTCATAAAGTTGTTTAAAGTAGGAATTACAGTCCCTCAATGGAATCATATCGTTTCGTTTATTTTTATTGCTTTGAATTTTCCTCCAAGATCTCTTAGGATGTAGCTTAGAGAGGTACAAAATATTCTCTTGCTTTCTATTTATATAGTACCTTTTTCTTTTTAATTTGGGATTGTACCTATATATGTCCTTGGAATTTTAGGATTAGAAGCATCCATAATGGCTTTTCAAGTCTGCTTACATTATTTGTCATACCAAGGGTTGGCCATGCTATTTTCATTTATATGTGACACCACCACAAATAACTTGTTAATGGAAGTAGAGAAAGTTGTGGTAAAATTATGATAGAAGTTTTCAATATTGTCCTTACTCTTGATAGCATATTTAATTCATTATTTAAATCACTTAAAAATAAAATGAAGAGCAAATGCATTTAGTTTTTATAAATTTTTATTATGGAGCTTGTGTGCCTCTCAAAATTTAAAATTATATATATATATATATATATATATATATATATATATATATATATATATATATATATGATTTTCAAAAAATGTTGTTATTTTAATTTATTAATATATATATATATATATATATATATTTTGAAATATTACTAAATTTTTTAAGTTACATTTTTTTAAATTTTTTTTATTAAATCATATTGATATTTATATTCAAATAATTATACTATATAATTAATATGTAATTTTTTTCACATGGAAAATCCACCTTCTTGCTATTCTGAAGGAATCAAGGAAAGCTCACACACACGGAAAATCTCAACAAACTACCCCACATCTCGTGGATGGTAGGTTGAGCAAACCGTCAGTAGATCATCCAAGCAAGAAGATCTCTTAACAAAATTGAACTTGGGTGGATCGAATGAAAACCCACTCAACGCATGTTGACTTACCTTCGACGTGCGGTGTTGGAACACCTTGTCTTCATAGCGGACCGTGTCGACTCAAACCGATACACATTGCTCCATTGCAGATCACGTCGACGTATGTACGACATAAAATTAATCCTTCAAGAAGTTTCTAGAGCGAAATATGTTTGGATTAGCTTTCCCTCCTATTTACCAGGATCTTACTCAAATTCCACATTTGTTGCAATCCTCTCCCATCCTTTTTCCTAATCCTATCACCATGATACTTTTATATAAATAAAACATATTTACATTATCCAGTTATCCAATACAATTATATATATATATATAATTAAATTATTATTTATAATAGAATTTTTTTAATTTTTAATAATTATAATTATACTTAATTTAATTTATTTAAATAGAAAAATTTTATTTTATACTAAAAAAATAAAAACCACCATATTTATAATATTACATTTGTAATTTTAACTAATATGTTAATTATTATCTTTTTTAAAATACTCATATGGATTCTGTATATATTGAACTACTTTATATGCGAGGTATCATTATCTTATGTCATTAACTTATTGGAAAGAATTAATATTTGATGACAAATTATTATGCACTTTTGTTTATCATTGTTATTTAATAATCTAGTAACTATGTTCATGATTTTGACATTTACATTACTAATGATTATGTCAATGCTTTTTATCATGTTACTTTGATTTAGCTTTGTTGAGTAGTTCTATTTGATGTATGGAAATTTCTTGTTTTTAAGCATTCTCAAAATAAAATCGTAATGCATTTTTTCATGTTATTTTGATTTAGTGGTGATGAGTAGAACTATTTTATGTATGGAAACTTCTTGTTTAAATATTCTAAAAACACTAGAAAACTTTAAAATTAAAAATGGATTAATGCATTTATTTAATAAAGTTGTTTTTTATTTTATTTTTTAATTTATATTATTTTCAAAAGTTTAATATAATTTTGTGGAAAAATTTTCAAATCATAATTTCTCCAACTTTGTGAGAGAAATCTTAAAATATCATCATATTTAAATCTATAAAAATGTAAACTCTTTCTATATATAATTAATCATATTATTAACAAAATATGAAAAATATAAATAAAATAATAAACATGATAAATTTTGTCTTCCAAAACAAGCTATTGTATAATCTTAAAAGTGGACCAATTTGTTATGCTTCACTTAATTATGATATTAAGAATATGTTTATGCCATATAAAAGTATAATCCCCCAAACCCTGGGCATAAAAATGACTACTTAGATTATTGATTTTACCTTGCTATCCCATAATTAGGACTTACAAGTCCATGATTAGGATTTTAATATGTAGTCCATGATTAGGATTTTAATATGTGTGTAATTCATTAATATATGCATAATGGGATAAATACTATATTCCTAAAATGTTGCATTTTGCTTATATAATTGTGTTTTGCTTACATAATGTTTTTAGGAAAAGGCGATGAAGATGTTAATAAGTATTGATTTCTTTGTGACGTTATATGGAATGCAATTAGAAATGCTATAGATATATGGTAGAAATCCAAATTGCATTGAGGGAATGATCTTTAGTGGTACAAAAAATATACGAAGATCATTTCTCTATCTATGATAGGAATTTTAGATGAAGTAAAAAAATGTTTCATTTAAAATTGATTTTCAAAAGATAGAAGCATAACAATATAATATAACTAAGTTGAAGAACATTATGTAGATACTTGGGAGGGTCATCTAATATATCCAATCTGTTCAATACAATGAGTGGTTTATAGGTGATCTCATCACTCATATGGGCACCTATGATACAACATAAATTGAATAGTGAGAGGGAGGAACTAGAGCAAGCAATACACCTTGAACCCATTGTGGACCTATTAGATAATTCACCATTTGGCTTAGGCCAATGCCAACATCAATTGTTTACTCTATTTAAATAAATCCAAGATCTAGTCAAAGGTAAGGGAGTATGGGAACAGGCATGGTGTACAATTTGCACAATAAAAGACCGATTGAGTAATGATTATGCATGAATGAAGGAGGATTTTAACTTAAACCTAACCTAGATCCATTGCCATTACACTAATAAGAGAATGATACCTACAACATACGGAAGATAAAGACAATGAGAACATGTGTCACAAGTTTCAACTTAATGCATGATTGAAGTAGGATTTATGTTGGATTTAAGGTTAGATGTAAATATCTTACCTAATAAATCATGTACACTTATGGGGAATCCATGATTGGGATACTTTCCCATTTAGTGGTGTTTGCATATCAAATATTTAACTTGTTGAGAGATTGGAGAATGTTGAAGTTGATCTTCCAAAAGTCAAGGCCATTGTTAAGTTCAAAGTTATTGAGATCATGGATGATAATGCCCCATATGCTACATTGAGAATTGAGTGGGAATTTGATAATGATATCATTATTAACCTAAAGAATAAGAAGAAGAATTTTGAATATGAAGGGAGTGGGGTTATGCAACCCCTAGATCCATACTAGTAACTAAGATATCCTAAACATGTTGAAGATGATATTGAAAGATCTATGATTGAATAAATAAACAATCTCATTGCATCCATATGAGATGAATGTGTGAACCCAATTGTAGATAAAGTGGTAAGTTGGAAAAGTATTGTAATGCCCCATATTTTGAAATTCAATAATTAAAACTCTAAAGTGAAATAACGTAGCATTTTATTTGCTTATTATCTATTGTACTCAGTTAGATTTATTAAGACTCTTGTTATGTAGACATGTGGACTCCCAAGATGTGTATAGTGAGTGGAATTTATTATTGGTGATGAATATGTTATTTCAATTGAATATGCAGATTGAATGTGAAATATGAATATGTGGACGCTAATTTAGCTTGCAATTTGGATATAAAATTGGTATAATGTATGCTACAAATGAAATCACATGCTTATTTAAATGTTATTTTAGTGATATAGATTATCACTTAAAATAGTAAGATACATGTTTATATATGAGTTTTATGTTAATGATAGTTGGATTCCTACAATGCCAAGGGGCACGAGATGTCTTGGACATCAAGAGGATAATCATGTTATATCAATTTTCATGTCATTTCATTGTGAATTCCAATATTTCTATGACTTGTAGGTAAGTGTGAGTTTTGATAGGAACTGTAGCTTGCCTAAAGTGTTTGTTCAATGACAAGACCCCTTAGAACATTGATGGCATAGTATGGTTGATGTAGGGTGTTAACCCTAATACTATCAAGGGGGGTGGAGGTAATTCCCATCATTTATCCTTTGAAACTTGGAGTCGTGGGAGGGTTTTGTTGAACATTCTCCCTTGGATGTGTGATGAAAACCAGTGGGTTCCTATTGGGGAAGCTTGGTCTATGTAATTGACACTTCTACTTACGGGATCTATATGTGGTTAGGTCGGTATAGAAAAAACCATAATATATTGCAGTAGATGATGGGATGGTGAGGTTAGGTGATGGAAGTAGTGGTGATTAGGTGGTTGGAGTACTAATGCGGATGGATGGGACCAATGCTATTGGATGATGTTCTTCATTGTTATAAACCATTATGATTATATGCCCGATTGTGTCATTATGTTTAATTCAATTTTAATGCGTTTGTATGAATATTTATGAATGATGAATGATGCATTATTTAAATTGTTCTCCATGTGTTGTTACAACCAGATAAGAATTATGCATTAAGGGCAATACATGTTGACTATTAGTAGTCATGCTTAATATTCCTACAATGGCCACATATACATCATTTCATTAGTACAATAGTATGATTAGTTGGTTGATGAATACATTACTATGAGTACATTAGTATCATGAGTTGCTTGATGAATTGTTGAACTAATAACCACATGTTGAAATTTAAATTACTGTTAAAGTATTATATGTACATCAAATAGATTAATGGATTGTTACATAGTATGTGTGTAAATGTTTTATATATAATATGATTTTGTTGATTGTTGAATATATTTACGCCCTATCGTTAGTTGGCATTGTTCTCATGCTTCTCCTTTCTGCTAATGACATTTTTCTTATGGTAAGGTGTCCCTTTGACCTTGAAAACAAATTGAGGAATCTCAAGGGTTTCTGCTCTTACATGGGTATGACTGTTAACACCAATAAAACAAAAGTGATGATTATAAAGTCCAAGAAGGTCACTTATGATAATTTTTTTTATGATAATAACAACTTGGAGGAAGTTTCCTCCTATAAGTATCTCAGGATTGATATTCACCATAAGCTCAACCAGAACTATAGCATTGAGAAAAGGATTAATGGAGGGTGGAAAGCTTATTTTGGTTTGGAAAACAAGTGTAAATTAGCAAACCTTGTGATGTCGGATAAAAAGAAGTTCCTCTGTGAAAGTCTTGTCACTCTCGTTATCTTATATGGGTGTGAAGTTTGGGGTTGTAGAATATCTAGAGAATCCTAGAGAAAGATCAAGGAAATCTAGAAGTGTTTTATAACTTATAACCTCAAAATTAAAAATAATACACCCTATCCTACTCTTCTTATAGAAGCGGGTCTCGCCCCCATTGAGAGCATCGCTATGACAAGGTGCTTGATGTACAAGTACAACATAAATGTCACGGGAAACCAAAGAATCTCTAAAATTGGGTTTAAGTCCAGTCAAGACCACCTGCAACTGAAGAGGGTTTGGTATAAAGATAACATGGCTTGGTTAAACCACTGGGGGATAGATGAAAGTGAAAATTTGCAATATATCAAGAATATTAAAAGTACTATTACAACTAAGCTTAAAGAGAAAATGTGGGGTCATGAGGCTTTAGAGGGTAAAAGGAAGTTAAGATACTATAAGGAGGTTATTAACCCTAATCTAGAATACCAAATGTATCTCTCTATTCTAACAAGCTCAAAGAAGAAAACTAACATAGCCAAACTAAAAATGAACTCTCACGAGCTTCAAAGTGAAATAGGGTGTTAGACAATTCCAAAAACACCTTGGGAAGAAAGGATTTGCCATCTCTGTGAGTCTAAGAGCATTGAGGATGAAATTCACTTCCTCTTAGAATGCCTTGCATACATCCACATTAGATCGCAGTTCCAAAATATTTATCATAATTCTAAACTCTCTAATCTTCTAACTAGTCAAAACTATAGTGACCTTAGTACACTTCTCTCTCATATTTTTTAGCATTGGAATAATTTTTTACAGCAAATCAAGTAATTTCTTAAGGTCCAATAGACCGAAGTTGGTCTAAATGGACATTAACCATCATCATTATCATCATCATAATATACCGTTTAGATATTATGTATATATGTACATAATATGATATGATATATATTAGATATCTTCATTGACCTTGTGGGTGGGAGGATAATATAAATAAATGGATAGATAGGGTTGCACAATTTTTTAGAAAAGAGTTTTCATAGTTGGAGTTAATATGGTAGCATGAAATGTGAGAATATTATTCTATTGGAAATTAATCTAAAGACAACTTAGATGAGGAGGAGGATGAGGAATTTTGATATAAATAGGATAGTCCAGATTGGAAAGGGGGAGGTTCTTTTTCTTAAAGGATATTTTGGTAGGATAAATTTGAAAGAGTTGGAAGACTTTGACAACTCTTAGGAGATTCGATACATAGCATAATAGTGCATCATTGTTTTGTTCTATGGGGGTCTTGGGCATAGAGGGTGAGAAGGCCATTTGGATGGCTTCCTGCGGCTAGGCCCCTAGTTGGTTTGGAGGTAAAATCATTGTTCCACTTTGGGCAATGAAGATGGAAGAAACTCAATGGGAAGATGGACGCTTGCTTCATTGGACTTCCTCACCATTCTTATACCAAATTATTCTTCATATTATGATTTTAAATTACTTATATATTGTTGTAAACTTCTTATATGTTGTTGTAAAATGCTTTATGTTGCTTATATGCTACTATAGTTACATGTGTCATTATGATATTGCATGCTATGTGAATCACTAATGGAGTATTATTTTTTTGCAATTATTCGATAAATAAGTAACCACCCTTGATGGGTGTTACAAGTATCTACTCTTTTGATGCTAATTTTGACAAGGCATTACAAAATTAACAAGTACACCACAGTTATATATCATCCAAGCATTGCACCAATGTGTTAATAATAAGATGCATTAGATTAGAATTTAGAATTTTACCCAAGTATGATGGAACTAGAGACATCAAAGAGTTTTTGTTAACCGGTTCTTCCAGTGGTTCTCTAATTGTTGTGACCACAACAACTTCCCCTACTTCAATGATCATGGAATAGAAAAGTATGCCCCCCCATACTAAGTTTTGGGTTTTTGAGTATCACTAATGATTATACTACACTTATCAATCACTTAAAATCAACTTATATATCTAAGTATGGCACTCCTTCTCTCTTTGGCTCATTTTTGGACTAATTAACCACTTAATCATGAGATAATCTAATGTAGCCCCAAGTGAGCCTAAACAACCTCCAAGTGGAATATTCTCTTATGAAATGATAGGTTTATAGACCTCTGCATTCATAGGTGCCTAATGATTCTCTGTCATAAATCCTATTGGGAGTTGAAGAAGTGGAAGAGATGCCCATTGGCCCATACTATTGAATGGCGTGAGTTTTTCCCCATCTCATGGAGTATGGATGAAGAAAAGTAATCTCTTTCAACACATGAAGCCATATTTCAAATTTGATGAGAGTGATGGGTGCATCAGACATAAACTTAACCATTTTTTACTGAGTATAAGTGAGGGAGCCAAAGACATTGTAGAAGGAAGCAGGTAAAGCTTCATTTCATGTTCATTCCAAGCATGGCTTTTGGAGATTTTAATGGACTCGTGATGGGTTTTTTGCAGGCTATCCATTGGTGGTATTAATTGTAGGTATTAATGTAGAATCAAGGAGGAATATTAGACTTTAGGCTCATCCCTACCATTTCCTCCCCTTTCTTCTTTTGGCATTTTCCTCTTTTGGAAAATCACTCGTTCTTCCTCTATTCTTATTCAAAGTGGAAAAAACAAGGGGAGGTTATGACAATTTTTTTCCACAATTCATAAACACTTTGGTCCTTTTTTATTTTACATTTTTAAGCTCCCATAGCCATCCCCATCATTTTATTTAAAAAAAAAACCTTTTGAGACCTTCTTGAAATATAAAATTTGTCATTTTTTGGAGTTTTGTTTTTGTAATCTAGTATCCATGGAGCCCCCAAAAGTATTGAAAATTGGACTTTCTGGGGGGGGGGGGGTTTAAACAACCGCTGCCATAAGTACTAAGAATTGGACTTTGAGGGGAGGTTTTACAAAACCGCCCCCAAAAATCCTCACAATTGGACTTGTTAGGGGAGGGGTTTAAAAACCGCTGACAAAAGTCCAATTTATGGGGCTTTTGAGGGGGGTTTTGAAGAACCGCCCCAAAGACCTAAAAAAAATTTTGGGGGGGCGGTTAAAAAAATCGTTGCAAGCCAAAACCGCCCCCAAAAGGATATTTTTTTGTAGTGTTGTGATATGGCTTGATGTGTTTCCTAACCTTTTACCCCTGATAGTATGCTTTTGTGATTTTTCATATCTTTGGGGTTAGCGTTTATCCTTGAGATTGCTTTCAATCCTCTTGCTTGTAACTACTATTTAGAAAAAAAATTGAAAAGATTGATTTTATATAAGTGTTGCTCTCAATTGAGATTTAAGGTGAAGTTGTTGCTCTTATTTTGATTTTCTTATCCGTAACCAACAATTTTAATGGATTTATTTCTCCTGTTTGGTGCGGTCATTCATTTTGATGGTTTGTTTTGATTGTACATATCCCTTTCCCTCGCTTTAAGTTTTGTCCAAGATTTACTTATCAAACTTATAAGTCAAAAGTTTTGGCATCAGTTACCCTAAAAGGTCATTGAAAACCCATGAGCTAATCTGTTGGGGGTATCAAAACTTAGGGTCTACATAGTGGCACCATTAGAAAGACATATATCATATTTGATTAATACCAAAGTATTTCATCTAATCATCCTTACAAGTTATTTGAAAGTTTATAGTAGGATCTGTGTCATGTTGGAATGTTGATAGATTTGAAAGAGCTTACACAAGAACAATTTTAGTAGGACTCTATATTTTTTTGGTTATTCTTTGGCGAGCCTTGTCCACTTTACACACTTAATTGGCTAAATCCTATGATTTTTTCAAGTGGTCAACCCATGGGTAGAGTCAGAGGGATGATAGTGCATAAGAAATCAAAATGACTCCAAATACCATCCCATGCACTTAAGGGCCTTATTGAATCTGCTCCCCTATCTACTGAATGCAAAAGAAGAAAATATCTAAGAGATCAAAATAAATATCCAAAGGGTAAAATGGGACAAAAGAATTCATTCATAAAAGGGGGTTTAAGAGACAACTCTATCGAGGCTATGGACGTTACAGACAATAGAGCCATGCCTATGGTATAAGAGATGAGGACCAAAATTTAAGCACTTGTCTGACTTATGATTTCTACTATGTGGTGTTGTGCCTAATGAAAATCACATTTTAGACTTAATCTTGGTACATGAATTCCATACTCTAGATCCTATAGAATAATTGTAAGATTATCTCAGGTATTCTATTATTAATTCATACCTTTTTGAAAATTTGAATATCTATTGAAGTGGTACCCATGAACACATGAACTATTATTCTCATCCAGAGAGATTATTTTTAACACTTGGATGAATGTAAGTCCTCAGGTGATTTATACAGAGATAACTATTTCTTCTAGTGGTTCTCTAATTGTTGTGGCCACTACAACTTCCCCTACTTCAATAATCACAGAATAGAAAAGTAGCCCCCCCATACTAAGTTTTGGGTTTCTGAGTATCAGCTATATGTGTATGTAAATTATGAATAATTTGCACAAAACATGACTTCTTGAATGTCCATTAGTACATTAATAATAATCTTCATCGATGCTTTTGTGGTGCTTGAATAAGTTATTGGGATTATGTTGACTTAGTGGTTTTCCTCTTCTCTGAAGACTTCTTTTGACACAACCAATGATATTGAATGTCATAAGTTTCAGTTTTCTAGGCCCTGTATATTTCTCCCGAGTCTTTTATGCATGGTCCCCAATCCTTGTTTTCGAATCTTTATTTTGGCCTTGCCTTGTCAAGTTTGAAAATTGTTGCAAAATTATATGGTGTGCTTGCCACCTTTGTGCATTGTCTCACAAACCTCGATTTCTATGTTAAGTTAGGTAAGACGTTCATAAGAGGGTTAATTCTTGATACATATTAAAGAAGAATTTTGAGGAGAGGACATAGGCATGTCTAAGAATTTTCTCCCCAAAACATGGCTAAGTATTCTTTTGAGGTTTGACGCCTCCCGGGGAAAGGAAAACATAAGTATTTTAAAAAAGAACTATTGGTTTTTGGTTAAGTATAGCAAGCGCACGGTTTTGCAAATGTCACCACAATAGGGGTCCGATGGTTTTCCAAAATTCGGTGCAATGGGTGATTGGTTTTCCAAAAGTCACCCCAATGGGAAGTTGGTTTTCCAAAAGTCGTTGCAACGATGGCCTAGTTTTCCCAATGTTGCCACAATTGGGGCGAGTTTCACCAAGAGGCACTGCAACATGAAATGATATTTTAAACAAAATGCTGCAAAGCATGATTCTATTTCAAAAAATTTCTTGATTAACCCTTTGCAAGATAACTTGCAGCATGGAATACCACTTCTTGTCATAATGTTTGGCCACATTCCCCAAAAGTCGCCGCAACGACGGATGGGTTTCTCCAAACTCCCTAAAACAAGTGCCCTAATTCTCAAAAATTTGTCGACTAGTCCTTTAAATAAATTTTTTGGCGAGGTTTGAAAATTTCGTTGATGGAGTCAAGAAGCAAGCAAATGCGACAAAGAACCAAGGTAGTCGATACACTACACATAAAAGGGACATTCTCTCCTATATTACACAAAACATCTACTTTTGAGAACCAAGGTTGCTGGATAAAATATTTTTGGCTTGGCATTGTTTAAAATACTCCCTAGATGGTTTGGATAGAATATTTTTGGCTTGGCATTGTTTAAAATACTCCCTAGATGGTTTGGATAAAAGATTTTTGGCTTGGCATTGTTTAAAATACTCCCTAGATGGTTTATGACTTGCTTGACAGATTTTAAGGCCTTTTCTAATCAATTATTTGAACTTTGACTTCGGCTAACCATGAATTTTTATGCATGATGGAATGAATTTTCACATGATTTTAACACCCCTCTATGTATTTCATGTCCCTCCTTGTTTTGGGTTTGATTCCCATTGTCTAAATTTGACTTTCACCCTCTTTGTGTTTTTCCAATTTTGTGACCGATGAGGGTGGAGGACTTTGTGGCAAGCTTGAAGCAAGAATAAATAAATGTTATTGGTAACCCTTGCTTGGATGATTTATTCCTATGCATAATATTTCCAGTGCATCAAATGATTCATGATTCCAATGAAATATGAGGGAGTTATCATTTTTTTGTCATGGGACCTAGTTTTGGCATGAAAATCTAATATTTGGCTAAATGAAACATATAGTTACAAAACGTTTCAAGTGTTCACTTGGTATAAATTGTTGTAATTTCATGAACCTCGTTTAAGGAAATAAATTATCACTTATCAAAATAAAAGGGAGCAAAAGGAAGACTAAGTGATGGAATTCCCCCTGGAAGCGTAGTTTGCTTATATAAGTAAAGGATGGCACACCAATGTGGGGAAATGAGAAAGGAGGCCACCCGAATAAGGTGACAGGGAGTGAAATAATGAGAATAATTCACTTATCAATCACTTAAAATCAACTTATATATCTAAGTATGACACTCCTTCTCTCCTTGGCTCATTTTTGGAGTAATTAACCACTTAATCATGAGATAATCTAATTTAGCCCTAAGTGAGCCTAAACAGCCTCCAAGTGGAATATTCCCTTATAAAATGATAGGTTTATAGGTCTGCATTGATAGGTGGCTAATGATTCTCTGTCATAACTCCTATTGGGAGTTGAAGAAGTGGAAGAGATGCCCATTGGCCCATACTATTGAATGGGGTGAGTTTTTCCCCATCTCATGGAGTATGGATGAAGAAAAGTAATCTCTTTCAACACATGAAGCCATATTTCAAATTTGATGAGAGTGATGGGTGCATCAGACATAAACTTAACCATTTTTTACTGAGTATAAGTGAGGGAGCCAAAGACATTGCAGAAGGAAGCAGGTAAAGCTTCATTTCATGTTCATTCCAAGCATGGCTTTTGGAGTTTTTAATGGACTCGTGATGGGTTTTTTGCAGTCTATCCATTGGTGGTATTATTCGTAGGTATTAATCAAGAATCAAGGAGGAATATTAGACTTTAGGCTCATCCCTACCATTTCCTCCCCTTTCTTCTTTTGGCATTTTCCTCTTTTGGAAAATCACTCATTCTTCCTCTATTCTTATTCAAAAGTGGAAAAAACAAGGGGAGGTTATGACAATTTTTTTCCACAATTCATAAACACTTTGGTTCTTTTTTATTTTACACATTTAAGCTCCCATAGCCATCCCCATCATTTTATTTTAAAAAAAATCCTTTTGAGACCTTGAAATATAAATTTTGTCATTTTGTTTTTGTAATCTAGTATCCACGGAGTTTCGAACTAGTGACCTAACAAAAGGAGTGCCTTAACAATACACCCATTCACCGTCTATTCTACGCCCTGTGGGCATAATTTTGGGAGTTTTATCCATCATCTTTGGGCCAAATTTTTATTGAAGAGTCTTGAGACCTATAAAAGCTCATGGTAAAATTTTCATCCCAAGCTAAATAATAGATATCTTATGTTGCAATTCATTCCATTTATACTAATAGGCTATTTCGGGAAAGTCATGATATTTTGAGGTATTTAGAAATTTTTGAAGTATAAATGTATTATTGAACATTTATCAATATCTTTAACTTGTTGCACAGATCAATTGAGTTTCTTAATTGTCAATTTTGAATATTCTTGCTAAATTAAGCCAATTGGGGATAATTGCTAATTTGGTCATAAATATTAAAATTAAGGTTGTTGGATCACATAAAGGCATAATGAACACCTTAGATCAATAAATCCATGATCAATATCTTTTAAAATGCATCGTCCTACTTTTAGGAATTTTATTTATTTTTCACTAAATAATTCTTAAAAAATGGGATTAAGCTCAAAAATCAATTCTGAAGCCAAAAATAAGCTCCTAAGCCTTAATAAGGTCAGTAAACTGAATTTTACAATTTATGGCTTCTAGATAAATTTTTATAATTTTCCGAAGTTTAATTGAAAAATTGGATAATTTACACTAGACTTTGGAAAATTAATTATAGAAAATAAACAAAGTAGAGATAGAAGACTGGAGTTACTAAGCTAATTCTGAATAAGATGAGCAATAGAAAGAATTTACACCACCCCAAATATATTTCCATGCCTCATTGTGAAAATTAAGGAATTTGGCAAAATTAGCAAGTGCAAGAAAGTTGAGGGAAAATTCAAATGGAAACTAAAGTTCGAATGATAGTGAATAAATCCAATCTAATGTTGATCATAATGTTTTTCAATTGAAATCAATCTCATAACAAAATTCTCAATGGATGACATATATAGTATGTAACATTTGGAAAATTGGTTTAAATGTCCCATTTTGTGGCACACGGACAATTCTCCCAGTTAGCTAGTTTTCAGTTTTTTGGAATTGTTAATTTGATTTACTACAATTTCCCTTTGTGATTAATGTGCAAGCTCTCATATATTGAATTATGATCATAGGAGCTCACGATGACCATCGACAAAGCTGAAGATGGATTTAAGAATATCATTATTTGAAAGCAAGCATTGTAACCATGAACAAGTGGAGATTATGTTCGATCAATGATGTAACACCATCATGTTCTAAGGACTCTAACAGAGAATATTTCTAAGAAATCAAGGAATTCAACAAGTCACATGAAGCCAAATTCCATTAAGTGACAAAGGTCACCCAAGGGTGAATTAAATCAATTTTGTAATTAATTTAATTAAAGAATTCCAAGAGTCTCAAGAGAATATAGAAGGCCAAGGGTCACCAAGCCTTGCCTATATATTGTAATCGCATTTGATGAGAAGGGTCTTTTTGCACTTGAACTTTTCCAATGTATAAAATTGTTGAATTGTGAAGGAGGAGAAGCCTTGGATTAGCTTTTGCATAGGAATACTTCTATCATGTGGATCAATGTATTGAATCAATTCATGCTCTTTCATGCGCGGATATGGAGTAAGATGGTTTCAAATTTATGAATGAATTATTTATACAACTCTTTGTTGCTTATTTAATATGTTAATCATGTTCTTCTACATCATGTGGGCAGTGGAATTAGAATGACATAACTAGCAAGAATGTTCTTTTGTTTATTCCATCATTTTGTTGATTGTTTATCTGCTTATTAAAACAATTAATTGAATTATGAATATGAATGTTAAATTGTTATTTCACTACTCACCCTTTTACTCTTGTTCCCAGTTGGATAGGCCCAATTGGGATATGTTAGTTTAGTTAGGAATTGCATTTAGGTTAGCTTGCATTTCATCCCTTAATTATAAAACCCTAAATGGTGGACCGAGCCACAACTGGTAAAACCTAATAAGGAATGGTTTCTGGGCCAGAATCTGAACGAGTTCCCTACTCCAAATGGTTTGAGGTCTAATTGGGACTTCTTACTAGGGAGAACCCCTACTATTTACCCTGGGTCATTTCAACTCGTCAACAAACCTTTACATGGAAATAAATTAATGCATCCACCCCTAGAACTAGGATGGACCAACAGCTCCTTGAGTTAAACATTGATGTAGCATAGATTTTGTATCTTTCCTAGGACCACCGGACATTTTTACACCTTATGAACCGAAACACCTTCCTTGCTAGGAACATATGGCAATTCAGCTAGTCACATGCAGGAAAATAACTTATACCTACACAAGTTGTTGGAATTTACCCCAATTATGACACTTATCGATCCTCATCTTTTACCTACAGGCTGTTACCACCATGCAGAACCCGATCGTATTAATTCCTTATTTAGTAAAGTTGTTTTTTATTTTTATTTTTTTAAGTTATATTATTTCTAGATTTTTAATATGATTTTATGGAAAATCCAATTCATAACCTCTCCAACTTTGTCTCTCACTTCTGAATCATGACCTCTCCACATAACCCTTAGAATATCATCACATTTTGAATCTATAGAAATGTGAGCTATATCTCTATATATAATTAATCATATTATTGACAAATATGACAAATAGAGATAAAATATAGATATGGTAAATGATGTCTTTAAAAATAAAAGCTAACTTGTCTTTGTTTATACAGTCTTAGTGAATCAATTTGTTATATACATAACTTAATAATTATGATATTAAAAATATGTCATAAAAAATTAAAACCTTAACATTATTTGCTTCTCTTAATTACATGCTTTCTTTTACCTTTTGATAATTTCAAATCACATGGAATGTAAACTTCGTGCTTCCACCATCTTCTAACAATTGATGCTAACCTTCTCAAACTTGGAGTAACTTTGAGGTGTGTGAGAAAAAGGAACGAATTTGATGACTTCAATCTCTTCAGATTTTCACACATTCCACATGTTTCTTAATAATTATATCTTATTTATTTATTTTTGTCGTTATTTGGTCAACCTTCCCGCTTTTGCACACTCGCGGAAGCTCCTCGAGGAAGCCAAGACCAACACTATAAATACAAAGCAGTAGCACTCTCCACTCTTACCATCCATTC
>BSBM01000195.1:30642500-30650000 GCA_027924585.1 Larix kaempferi | reverse complement strand
ACGTGGTGGATGACTTGGCTGCTATGGTTTTAGGTTCGGGTTGCCAAAATACAAATAATAATATAAAAAAATTCATCTTATAACAAAATACATCTTATTCTATAACTTCTTTTGTTTCGAGCATGATTTTGCATATGCTACACTTGTCCACTGCTAATGAAATTGCATACACTTGTAGAACTATGTGTGCAGATTCCGAATATGTAATTTTTTATTAAAACTATTATTTGTTCCTATTTTTTAGTTTTTCAATTGCACTAACATCAATCTTACACAAAGAGTAGGTTATTTCTTATGTCTATAACTTTTTATTGGCTCACCTATTTTGAAAACGAAAAAAGAACCCACTCAAGTACACACAAAAACATACATCCTAAAAAAAAAAAATTGTTGATTGATTAGGTTAAGACCATGATATCGAGGGCTAACACTCGGCCTAATCATTTTAGGGATGGGCTGACTTCCTTAATTAAAAAATAAATAAAATTAACATAAATAAATATGGAAAAATAACGCCGCACTAGAACGGCCTGTTATCTACGACTGTATATAATTTTTTTTTAAAAAATCCCCCATTTGGATACCGAACCAAAGGGCTAACGCAAACATATTCATTATATTTTCTTAAAAAAATAACATACCAACCTTAGGAGAATCCCATTTTGGGGATTTATACTTAATTTCCATAAATAATATTTATATATTCCGGAAAGTAGTCCGATTTTCTATGTTTGATCTTCTTCCGCCATATTCCAAAAAGTTGTGTAGGTAGCTGTAATATTGCTTTTTGACGTTTAGATTTCTGTTTTTCCAAAAATCCATTGCAACTAACGCGTCATGGGTGGCTAACATTAACTTGCACTAACCCATATATATATATATATATATATAACTTATTCCAAATAACATAATAATTTAACTACACTTTAAAATATCCAACTAGATGTTGGGTAAGTAAGAAATTAAAACAAATCAAAATTTATGCTGATTATTTTCAAAGCAATCAAATTTAATAAATTATTGAACTACCCTTTATTTTCATTATATGGCACTCACTCTAATTAATGTTTAGTTGTTCTAAATCCACGGGACATTGACTTTAATAAATTATTGAACTGCCATTTATTTTCATTATATGGCATTGACTTTAATTAATGTTTAGTTGTTCTAAATCCACGGGACATTGACTTTATTTAATGTTTATTTGTTCTAAATCCCGTGGATTTGATACTTGGTATATCGAAGGTTTCTTCTATCCTTGTAACGCTGAATATATTAGAAATTAAAACAGATCAAAATAGATGCTTATTATTTCCAAACCAGTCAAATTAAATAAATTATTGAACTAACATTTATTTTCATTATATGACGTTGACTTTATTAAAGTTTAGTTGGTCTAAATGCCATCGATTTGATTGTTTTGGCAAGCCAATAATAACAGTAATTATAATATTTGCTTCTATGATAAAATGATTGATCCTTAAATTTATAAGATAAATAAACAAAGGTCCCACCAAGTAAATCCCATGGGAGAACAATGGCCAAAGAGCTCCGTTGCACATACAACAAAGTTAGTGCACACAGATTACTTTCCTTAAGTGCTTGCTTAATACAGTTAAATGAATCAACTGCTTTCGATTTCTTTTTTACGGTGAGAAGTATTATAATTCTATCTATTTGAGTAACTTGTTGAGCGATGATATATATATATATATAAAGATTAAATTACCAGAATTCTATTTATCTATAACATAGAATTCTATTTATTTTTGTAACCTGTTGAGTGACGTATGACATGATGTTATATTATCAAAATTAAATTGTAATTAAAAACGTCATAATTTATAAATAAAAAATTAAAAGTAAATGAAAAGTAATTGAAAAATCCATATTACTTTATAAAATAAAGAATTTAAATTTAAATAAATTTAAGATAAAAAAAAATAACAATAACTCTATATTAATTAATACACAATTTTGTTAAATTACCTATAACTCTCTCTAATAAGATAGCTCCTTAATAAAAAGATTTAATATTTAATGTACAAACTAATACAGAGCTTTGCGAATCAATTTCGATAAATCAATGTGTTATTATAATGAATTAACTGATGCTGAGAAGGAGTTTTTTTGGAAATAATGCCAATGAAGACTAGCATTTTAGCTGATGGTTTTGTGTATTTGGGTTTTCACCTCAAGCCAAACTATTACACAAAACAAGACTCGGAATGGTTAATTGATAAGGTGGATTGCAAGATGATGTTTTGGCGTAACCATTTCCTGTCCAAAGGAGGAAAGACAGTATAGATTAAGAGTGTGTTGAATGCAATTCCAATGTATTGGGCGATTCTAGCTAAAATTCCTCTGGGGTTATGCATACTCTCAAAAAGATTTTTTTTAGATTTCTATGGCAGGGTAAAGATGTTAGAGGCATGCACTGGACGTCTTGGGAATCGATATTCAAACCTAAGGAAGATGGGGGATGGGGCTTTAAGGATTTATTTACCTTTGTAAAAGCATTGGCAGCCAAGTGAGTTTGGCAGCTGATCTCAAATGAGGGTAAATGGTAGGATATTTTGAAATTTAAGTATATGCACAATATAACTTTGCTTAACTGGATTCAACAACCCAATAAAAATGGAAGAGGAGGATCGCTATTTTGTAAAAATACCATAGCTGTATTTCCAGTAGTTGAAGATCGTTTGATTTGCAGGTGGGGAACAGGCAGGAAGCTCTTATTGGTTTGGATAATTATTAAGGAGTATATCATATGCAGTGGCTACCCCAGGAAATTATGACTCATTTGGAAGAGAGGGGTTTCTTGGTTTTGGCCGATATCACAGAAGGTAGTTCACACTTTATACAAAATTGGAAATCGGCCGCAACTTTACAGATACATCCGAGAAGGACTAAACGATGGAAAGCCTGGATTGAGGGTTTATCAAATGGTTATATTCTATTAGGAAACGTTTTAGATACCTTACAGTGGCAGGGTTCTATGGAAGAAGGCTCTTTCTCCATGAGGGCAGCTTATAAAGCTTTATGGAACCATAAATTTCAAGAAAATCCCTAGTGGTGGAGGAAGCTATTGAAAGCTAAGGCCACCCATAAAAGCAAAAGTTTTCTATGGCTAATCCTACAGGATAAGATTTTAACATGGGACAAGCTTAAGAGGAGGAATATCAAAGGGCCAGGGAGGTGCAGTTCTTGTACAAAGGCAGATGAGGATGCCGACCATCTTTTTCTGAGTTGTCCTTTCTTTCTTCAAGTATGGGAAGATATGTGACAGTCATTACAAATGAATTTGGTGGACGTTGGTGATTCTTATGTAAACTTTATGAAGTAATGGTTTGATGATCCTAATTTGAAAAGGCTAAGATACTTAGTTTTCTTGGTTCCATGGTATGTGTGGATACCAAGTAACCTCTCTATCTTTGAAGATATTAATAAGCCAAGTTTTTTTTAACATGCCAAGTGCTATCGATTTATAAATTATTTCAAGGATCGGTGAAATGGGTTAAGGTCAGACATCTAAAAGCCATTTTAGAAAATGCAGAGGATAACATGGGTTTTTTCGACGGAGCATGCATAAATAATCAATGTGGCATGGAAGGTACTCTGAGGCTTTAGGGGAAAATGCATTATATCTTTCAAGAAAATGGAGGTATGGGCACTAACAACAGAGTGGAAGGATTAGCTCTACGTATTCTATTACTTTTAGCCATCGAGAAGAAAGTGGAAACTCTTAAGATCTATGGGGACTCAGAAATATGGATCAATTATATGAACAAGGGAAATACTTTCAACAATCATGTGATTCAGAACCTTGGAAGCAATATTACTAACTTGGTAAATCAAATCAAAAAAGTATCATTTGCACATGTTTATAGAAACCAGAACATTCAAGCAGATATTTTATCCAAAGATGGTTTATACATGGAAGAAGGACAATCCATGAAAACATCAGGGCCCTCGCACAAAGTTGAGGGACCCTTTAGATGCAATTGGGTAAATTCAAAACACGCAAGAATTGTGTAAATGCACAATGCTCGCACGTTATGTAAAACTAGGAATGACAGGCTCCCAACTTGCCATGTCATTTAACATGTAGGATAGGATTACAAAACGCTTGAGTGTTATGGTTATACATAATGCTCGCGCGTTGTGGTTAATATAACAAAAAACAAAAGTGGTGCAGACCACGACACTTTTTTACTCATTGTTTTACCCAAACACGAACACTCAAATGGACCTACAAGATGACATGTGGACCATGGGACCCACGGAGAGGGACACCCCTAGCACTATCTCAACATCTTGAATCCAACGGCATCGATGATTTGTCGATCCAAGCCACGGTATTCATTCTATGGCTCGTTTTGTCCGGCATCCAAAAGGCCTTCAGGGACACCTATCGGATGCCTACCGAGGCCATAGAGTCCCAACCGTGCAACAAAAACGGGTTTCGGGGAGACATGCAGGTGTGTCTAGGATGGTTCCAGCAGGGAACGCTAGCCACAAGTTCCTGGTGGATGATTTTGGAAAGTTTACCCCCGTGGGAAGCAATTGCACAGTCCCTCACTGAGCAAAACCCTAGTTTGCAGAATGCACCTACAAGATGACACGTGGGCCATGGGATTGGCAGAGAGGGGAACCCCTAGCACGGTTTGTCGGTCGGAGGCACAGTTGTCATTCTGTGGCTCGTTCTGTCTCGCATCCAAAAGGCCTTCAGGGACACCTGCTGGATACCTGTCGGGGGCATAGAACTCCAACCATGCAGCAAAACCTGATTTCAGGGAGTCCTGCAAGTGTGTCTAGGGAGGTTCCAGCTGGGAACGCTAGCCAGAAGTGCCCGATGGATGATTTTGCAAATTTGACCCCAATGTGCAAAAATTGCACACTCCCTCACTCAGCAAAACCCTAGATTCCAAGATTCACCTACAAGGTGACACTCGGACCATGGAACTGTAGGAGAGGGGCACCCCTACCACTATCCCGATGTCTTGAATCCAACGGAGTCGACGGTTCATCGATCAGATCCATGGTCGTCATTCTATGGCTCATTCCCTCTCGCATCCAAAAGGCCTTCAGGGACACCTGCTGAATACTTGCCGGGGGCATAGAACTCCAACCGTGCAACAAAACCAGTTTTTGGGGTATCCTGCAAGTGTGTATAGGGAGGTTCCTACTGGGAACGCTAGCCATAAGTTCTCTATGGACGATTTTGCAAATTTGACCCCAATGTGCAAAAATTGCACACTCCCTTACTCAGCAAAACCCTAGATTCCAAGATGGACCTACAAGGTGACACCCAGGTCACGAGACTGGAGGAGAGGGGCACCCCTAGCACTATACTGACATCTTGAATCCAACGGAGTAGATGGTTCATTGATCGGAGCCACGGTCATCATTCTATGGCTCGTTCCATCTCACATCAAAAAGGCCTTCAGGGACACCTACTGGATACGTGCCGGGGGCATAGAACTCCAACCGTGTAGCAAAACATGGTTCTGGTGAGTCATTCAAGTGTGTCTAGGAAGTTTTTGGCTAGGAATGCTAGCCAGAAGTTCCCGATGGATGATTTTGCAATTTTGATGCCAATGTGCAAAAATTGCACACTCCCTCACTAAGAAAAACCCTAGTTTCCAAGATGGACGTACAAGGTCACACCCAGGCCATGGGATCGAAGGAGAGGGGCACCCCTAGCACTATCCCGACATCCTAAATCCAACGGAGTCAACGGTTCATCGATCGGAGCCACAGTCGTCATTCCATGGCTTGTTCTGTCTCACATCCAAAATAGAGATTGTATAAATCCTGTTAAGATCGATATGTTCCAGCTCACGAACTGAGAGATTCTTTATCTTAGACATAAACAAAAGAGCTCCACGATGAATACTAGCGAGTTGTTGCTTTAAAGCTTCAACCTTCTCAGGACGTAGGGTATAGAAGGAGCCATAGAATGACGATCGTGGCTCCAATCGATGAACCATCGACTCCATTGGATTCATGACGTCGGGATAGTGCTAGGGGTGCTCCTCTCCTCTGGTCCAATGGACCGGGCATCACCTTGTAGGTCCATCTTGGAAACTAGGGTTTTTGTCAGTGAGGGAGTGTGCAATTTTTGCACAGGAGGGTCAACTCTGCAAAATCCTCTACCAAGGACTTATGGCTAGCGTTCCCAGCCGGAACCTCCCTAGACACACTTCCAGGACACCCCAGAAACCGGTTTTGTTTCCTGGTTGGAGTTCTATGCCCCCGGCAAGTATCGAATAGGTGTCCTTGAATGCCTTTTAGATGCAAGACAAAACGAGCCATGGAATGACTACGGTGGCTCCAATCGACAAACCGTCAACTCCGTTGGATTGAGGACATCGGGATAGTGCTAGGGGTGCTCCTCTTCTCCAGTCTAATGGCCTAGGTGTCACCTTGTAGGTCCATCTTGGAAATTAGGGAAACGGTGGTAATGCAGATGAGCATTCCTGCACAAGAGTGTTATGCAATACACGAAAAATATATGTATATGTGTCATAATAGTAACCATACTCAATGTGGTATCGACAACAACATATGTTATGAATTGTGTTTATTTTAACATACCATGGTTTGCATTTTTCAAAGGATCTTTGGCCCAAGTCAAGTTCGTTATGTTCATTCCTAAATCTCTCATATAATTATGTTTGTGTCATATCAAGAAAATGTTTAATGTGTGGTTCACAATCCTTTGAACCCCTTCTCAATTTTAATACATCATTTTGGTTGGAAGAAGGTCTAGTGTTGTCATGCCAAAAAGCTTGCACTAATGCCTTTACCGCATCAATGAGCTTCATATCAGAGTGTTACAACCTGCCAATGAAGGCCCAAACATCTATTTGACCGGTTTCAAGTTGTTCTCTTCTAACACAATACCTACGAAGTGTCTTCACATTCAAATTAACAATTTTGGATGTAGGTTTAAGAAAATGAAGTGCCCTGGTGCTTTTGTTAATGATTGATTATGACAACACACGACGAACCGCATTGCGATCTTTTGAGTGATATTTCTTTCCAATTGTACTAAATGCATCTACTAAACTTTTAACAATATGAGAACTTGGTTTTAACTTTTTGGCCATCTTTATCCCTAATGTTCTTCTAACAACAGACATATGCCTAGATTTCAGTGACCGTGGCATCATCTACGGTTGGAATTGGATGAGTTTCCATGGAATGCCTTTGATTCCACATGTCCAATCTTTTCTTTTCTCTAACTTCTTCCACGGTTTCTTAAGGCTTCTCTTTCCTTGCCGAGCAATATGCACCCGGCTACAGACTCTTATTAAAGAGTCTATCAATGGGTATGCCAATTTCCCATCACTCCAACACGCATACCCAATGCCCATATTCATTCCATTAGGATTTGCCACCATATCATGTTGTCCATCTTCATTTGAATGTAGTATGTGGATAACCATCCTTATATGGCTCGGCAGTCGTCTGAATAGACATGTTGCTCACGAG